>BSBK01001513.1:0-510000 GCA_027943335.1 Chamaecyparis obtusa
AACCTCTTTGCATATAGTTAACAAATTTTGTAGGTATGGTTTGTACCTTGGTCAGCCCACTTGGTGCCTTTGCCACGTTAAAATCCCATTGCCAAAATGCTTGCATTTTCTAAAGTAGTCAAAACTTAAATAAAAGTCTACCACTTGTTCAAATTTTTAATAACATTGAATTGCTATTTAATATGGCTTACATTTTGGTAATGAAACTTAAAAACTAATTTTTTTTTCTAAATATTGCGCCACCTCTCCTTTTATAATGTTTTAAATGGAAAATACAATACATTTCAACAAAGGGTCATATCCATATGGAATATTTTTGAAAAATGTTAAATTATTTTTATAAATGTGAGTGAGGTCCACTTGAAATTCGTTCATATATAAGTAAAGAGGCTATTTTTTTCAAACGAGCATAACTTTCACTCAGGATGTCAATTTTTTTACTTCTTATACTTTGAAAAGATGATTTCAAATAGTATACACTGGTATAGGTTTTGTTCCATGATTTTAGCATTTTGTTATGTTTTTAGGGCTTGGAAGCTAGATGTTCTCCTATTTATGTATAGTTTTGGTCGTATCTTTTGCGTACGAAATGATATTTGAATTTTAAATAAGTGATAGAGAGCATGTAATTCAATGAAATTTTATTTGGTGTTGCTACTTTATCAATTTATTGAGTATGGAGAGTTGTGTGCTTATTTGATCGTGAACTTTTGGTTCTAGGTATTTAAGTTGTGAGTGTGAGCACATCTAGATGAGTCAAGGAATGATACCTTGAGGGGGTACATGTTATTATGTGATATTGGTGCAAAGCACCTCCCATTTTGCTAAGTTAGTGAGTGTTTAGGGTTATGATAGGTGTTTTGTGTGGTTTAGAATAATATCCAATAGGTTGGATCCAAGGTTGACAACCTAAATGATTGTAAGAGCCAAATGAGCTCATGAAAGCTATTGTGGTCTATTTGGCCTAAATGGCTTATAAAGACTCAAAGTGCTATTTTTGGGTAGAAATGGTCTAGGATATGTCTTAGGACCCTAAGTGTCCTAACTAGGGTCCTAGAAGTTAGTCACACTCTTTGAGGTGACCCAAATAGACAAATAGCACTCAATGAGAAAAGTTGCTAGCAACTTTGAAAAGTTGCTCGAGCAACTTTTGCAACTTCTTGTAAAAGTTGTCAAAATGAGGTTATAGCGGTTGTAACCAACCATGCCTGGTATATGAGCATGGATTCAATGCATTTGAAAGGTTAATGAAGTTTTAGTGTGATTTCCCTAATTAAGAACCTCCTGTATAGATGATACACAGTAGCTCTCATTAATTATAGGGTTTTACTTGTTTCTTGTACAACCTGTACGGATTGGACAGGGTGATCAGGACCCATGGTAGTGTAGAGTTTCATGTTAGCTTTATTTTTCATTGATTATATTATTTCCAGGTTAACATAGTGAAGTTTGAAAGAGATTCCAAAGCACTAGTCTATAAAATCCATTTATAGAGTCTCAATGCTTGAAATGGCTCTAACCTGAGCATCCACCGGTGGAAATGGATGAAACCATAGGGATGGAAGGATAGAGTCTATACATAGCCTTTATTTTTTCATTTTTTTTGTGGCACTAAGATTTCTAGGCCTGGAAGGAAGCCCTATGGTTGACTGTTAGAAATAGGTGAGCCAGGATAGGGTAAAGAAGGCACTGGTTCGAGCACCCATGATCTTAGAGAAGGAAATTAGTGGAATGTGTGGAAGCCCTAATGAGTATCCTTGAAGAATCAAAATTTGGGAGAAGGTGTAACGAACCTTGAAGACCAATTTTGTAACAATTGGTTCAGACTGGTCTAGAGGCCTAATTAATAGGCTAAAAACTAGGGCTGATAGCAATTGGGCTTGTGGGTGCGACTAGAGGCTAAAAATTTGGATTTGATTAGTGTTGATAGATACCTTGAATATTTTCAAGGTCTTCTATGAGGTTTTTTTGGTAATTTTGGAGTATTAGACCAAACATAGTGAAAATAGACCTACTAGGAAATGAGCCAATTAGGCCTCCTAGTGAATTTGATATCAAAAGACTTGGTAGAGTATCTAGAAGTGTGGGAAATGGTTCCAAATGACTTTTGAAGTGTCAAGGACTTAATTAAGAGTATATGTGATGTTTGTGAAGATACTAAGCTAGGGTTTGAGATTCTAGAGGGGAGATCTAGTGAAGAAGCCTAGAGAATTAAAAGGCTAATTGAACTTAGGAGTTGTGAATCTTCTATAAATCAACTATACCTTGGAGGAGAAGTTGATTGAGAAGAACTTGGAGATCCACATTGGAGAAGAAAGCACAAGGAGTAACCATTGGATGGTTAGAAGAGGTTAGAAGTATTGGAGGAAACACTAGAGTCCTAAACCCTTTGCATTAGATATTTATGATGCTACCACTAATTATCACATTTCATGCTTCTAAGTATAGTTTATAGGTGACTTTTAGAGTTTGGGATTTAATGGTTATACATACACATGTTGTCTTTGATATGAGAACATGATTGGACATGGTTTGAGGCATGGATTCTCATGTGGGTGATAGTTGAGTGCAAGTATATAATTGGTGATGATTATGGTATCATAGGTATGTAGGTACATGTGTTGCATTGATATTGCGACATAATCATTTTTGTGGTAATGTGGTGATTTGGTTGATTTTAGGAGATTGTTGTTTATCTCCTTGTTTCTTATTTGGTTCCTTGACTATGGTACATGATTGTAGACACATTTGGAAAATCAAATCAGATGTTGATTTGCTGTTGGAATCATATGTTCTTCATGATTATTCACTTTGATATCTCAGTTTGCAGGTTATTGGTGTGATGATGAGTTTGCATGTTTTATTGCTTAGATCTTTGAGTTATGCAGGTTGTGGATTAGCTACCCATTCACTTGCAATGGAATGACTCATTTATGGACTATCTATATCTATGTGAATAATTTAGTGTTGATGCAAATTTTATGAGTAGGTCTTGTCTTTGGGCATTTGTGTATTGGTATGCTTTCCTTTGAGACAAGAGGATGGATATTCTTATGGTACCTAGATAGTTGGTGTTGGGACTTATAGCATGGGATTTATCATGATGTCATGATAGCTTGGTTATTCATTGATTGCACTTTCAGTGGGAAACTTAAATAGTGATGAGTTGGTGATGTAGAATTGATTCTTGATTAGTGGTTGTTGGCGGTTGTATGTGTCTTCTTGGTTTGGGGATCTTAGTTTCACTTGATGTTATTGACATATCAATTGTATGTGTGTAGACATGGAGGATCTTCATTTAGGAGATGGTTGTCATTATGTCATGTGTGACTTGATATCAAGTTTCAATGGGAGTTATTTGCAGTGATGTAGATTCACCATTATATGGTGGATGATCTTCTTTTGTAATGTCCCTGCCAAGGAACCCATAAGGAATCAGGTCTATGACCTAAAATTACAACTAACAATTTTTTTTTTAACATTCTAACATATCATCATTACCATTCACAAGTACATTCCTTAAGGTTCCCTTAATGAATCCATTTACCTAACAAATTCTATTTCCATTTCAACTTCACTTTACATCGAGACATTTCTTTCATTCTACATCAAAACCAATTGCCTTAATGAATTAATTGAATTCATTTTCTTTACCAAACTAACATGTCATTTACTTTTAGAAATGAAACCAACACACAATACTTATCTCATCCACTAAGTACATTTATTCTTTCCTATTTATTTACTCCTTAACCTTATCTATGCTCAACCCAATTGCACCATGAAAACTCAATTAAGCTTTTCCATTAAGAGTCCTTACTTTCTATTTTCATTTCGAGATAATAATAGAAAGAGCATAAAGTACTTAACCATATATTTCTAACCAACATAGACCATCTAATGAATCATTTTTTCCACAAGTTTAACTTCCACAAATTATCATCTATAATCTTGTATAAGTCTAGTTAACATTCGAGATTAAAACCTAGTTTAAATAACCTTGCATCATACACATTGATACATTTAAGAACATTAGGAAATAATTGTATCTTTAATACTACTTTCAATAACATACATGTTTTCCTTTCCCTTATCTTTTTCACCTGGAGATACCCATCAACCCTTAGCATATATTTTCACATATCAAAATAAGTTTACATCTATAAGTACTTGCATTACAAACGTTTGCATAGAACCATTACTTCCAATTTCATTTTAAAACTCATAAGAGAGATAAGATAGGAAAGTCACTTAATTATAATCCATGCTTGATTTACCAACATTCAATCCCTTTTTGAAAATTCCTAAATACTACCCTTCCCATATACATAACTTCTTTCTTACGATTCTCAGTTAGAATTACAATAACAATAACAATTAATACACATGACCCGAAGGCATACATAAATATAATTACATCAACATGCCCCAAAGGCTACATCACATATTTACATCTTTCTAACAAAAGATAGAGATACATGATTCAATAAAGGAAATCTCCACCACTGAACAATCCAGAATCCAAGCCACGACTCAAACCATGAACAATACCTCAAAAGATATTTTCCACCCAACCATGTGAAACTGGTAAAGTTCCACCCCCCGTGATAGGAGATAGAACCAAGGTACTCTCAAGACCTTAAGGCAATCTAAGTCTCAAATACCAATAAATCCAAGACTCAAAAGCACAATAATAAAGCACATAAAATATCATCATACTAAACATCGAGGTTAAGGTTCTACGAGACCACCTAAGTGAGTGTCATCACACAACCTGTATATTGGGATCCTTCCTGGCAACCATGTAACCCTGGTCCCCCCTTTATGAATAGGGATCCATCCTGGCAGTTATCCCTGGTCCCGGTACTCCAATCAGGTCTATGTAGCCTTTATTATATTTTCTTGCATTGTCTTTTGAATCCTCCCTTCCCAGGTTAATTTTTAAGGTTATCACTTTTTACAAACCCACCCATAGGATCATCTGGCAACCACTTTAGGGTTCTAACACCTATGGTGAGACACTCACTTAGGGTTCCTATTTCCTTACCCCATCACAAGCCAAATACACAAATAACACTTCCATGTCCTGATTCATAGGTTTAGGAAACTCCCATGCACAATCAGGCCCTCAGAGCAAGCCCTAACCTTAGCCATTTACATAACAGGAACCATTGGAAGAGTGTCTATCACAAGACACCTTAAATCATAGCATAGAACTTGCCACATTCATAAGTAGAACTTTCCATGGCTTATTTATAGGTCTATGGAATCCTCCTGTACACACAAGCCACCGAGATGAGTCCTAGCCTCATAAACTAAGCTCGAGTATATGCCAAGTGCAAAAACATCATAAGAACACCATAAAAAATCAAAAAATAAAGTAATGAATGTGCATAGGGGACACAAACTTCCACATGCATTAACACGACATTCTATCTATGGAAACCTCATGTGCCTGAAATTTGGCTAAGTCTGAAATTTTTGGAAAACTCAAAAATCTAGCATCTGCATCTTAACTCCTATGAAGCTGAAACCTATCTCAAACATCCTGGAATGTATTTATACAAATATAACTTAAAGTATAAGAAATTAAATGTATCAGACTTATACTTAAATGTTATATTTGTATAAATCCTACTGCCAGGCGAGTCCTGACCTCATAAAAATATCACAAGTACAAGCTGAGAATTGAAACATTATACAACCCCAAAAACACAAGTCATGGACATACACAAGTGAGAAAAATTGTAGTCCAGTCACAGGGAAAAATTGCAGAAGTCACAAGACCAATCCCAAGTCCAAAAAAAATGACAAAATGGAAACCCTAGGACCCCATATGGACCATATGAGTATTCTCATAGGGCCATACGAGTATCCTCATAGGCCCATACAAGCCTTCATCTTGACTCATATGAGTAAACAGGATCAAGGTTCCTTACTCGTACGAGGACTTCCAAAAACACGACCAGAATTGCTCCAAAACAAGAGTTAAAGGTGTGGAGAGTGATTGGGGAAAGTTACCTGAGGCATACCTAATTTAGGTACCTCAGTATCACATCCAATACACCTCTTCAACACACCATAACACTCAGGAATGCAAACAAAATACCAAAACTCAAAATTCAAAACAAAACTTTACAAAAGCCATTGAAGGAATAACCCATTGTACTTCTTCCTAAACCACCCCAATCTTCTTAAACCTTTCTAAACATAATAATCCATTCAATAACAAAATAATACACCCTTCTAAGTGATCACAAACATTCCTAACCTTCCAGGAAGATTTCATAATACCCAAAACCATATAAACATACACAATTGCTTCCTGGAAGTACAATAGAATACACAGAAAAGATAACATTTAAATTTCCTTTTTAATTCACAAAAATATGACATATATTAATCCAATAACATATCATTCACAACACACACACAGGAAGATTGGTGATTCTTCTCAGTTTAGACCCTACCTGGGGTCCTGCGAAGAATCCTCTTCTAATGGCTGGAGCACTCTCTGCAAATCTCCAAGCCTTGAGTTGGCAGCCTCCTGGATATCATCCTCTGGCAACCAATCTTCAACAATCCACACAAACAAGCTCCAAATTTCCTCACAAAAGATTTATGAATTCCTCACATAGAGATAGCAGCCCAAAAATGATTTCTGGATCCAAAATCCCCAAATTTTCCAAAGTTCAATCCCCCTCCAAACTCCTCTCTGGGATTAATTTATCCCCCCAACTATATGGTTGGAGGAGTTGCTTTACGAGAAGCAACTTCTCCAACTTCCATAGTTGGTTGAAATATTTAACCAAAACTTCCCGTAAACAATAATAAAGCTTTTAATTATTTTAATTAAAATACCCTTCTAAAAACCCTATAATAATTATAATAAACATAATGCTCTCAAGGAAAACACATAGCACAATTGGAAATCAACTAGCCTAACTTCTAGGAGGTCTCGAGTTCAACTCTCTCCTAGGTAGCTAGTTTTACTACAAAGAGTTTTTATTTATTATCTCTTTTTATTATTACTATTATTTCACTTTTTATTTAATACACTTCATTAAATACACTTTATTTAATTATAATAAAGAACATGCCATTTAATCAATAAAAAAAAATACAAATATTATTATTTATATAAGCATGGGTATATGCGTGTGCACCCACATATACGCATACCTATATAACATACAATCAATTATAACATAAATATAAAATAAATAATATAGATATAAATAAGGACAATTCTATCTCACAACAAAAATCTCAGAACAACATCGAATCATAAATCACAAGACCACATCACATACTGCATTCAAATCCCCCAGCTAGGGTAACCTCCTAAACAAAAATCTAAGTCCACAGATAACCTTGAGAGTAATCTTGGTAATATCTCCACACAACAACAGTTCAAGGATTTTTAAGGCATGCTTAGACCTGTGTAGCCAGGTGGAGTCGAAGCCTGGTACCTACATCCTGCAACACCAACCAACATGCATACATGTGTGTGTGTGTGTGTGTGTGTGTGTGTGTGTAAACAGACAATGGAAAACAAGGAGAGTGCGACATCGTGTGGACCTCCTATAGGAGTAACTATGACTGCCTCCCCTCATCCTACACTCACATCAGACAATGACATCAACAAAGCATAAATGGATTAGTGTGATTAGTACCAAAATAATCTCTATTCCATATTGCATCATAACATAATCATGTAAATGTAAATCATCTATTCACTTTTGCAACCTAGTTTAACCATCAGGCATGTACTCATAATGTCTCACTACCAAATCAAGATAAAAAAATCATACAATTCTCAATATAGAAATTATGTATAATCTTGAGTATAACAAGTAACATCATTAGAGTAAGTAACACATCTAACCCTTTAAGTGATTACTTAACCTAATATAATCACGAACATTAATAATGAGCATCTCACATAGAAGCATATAGGTCTATCAAGTGATCCCTGGCATTAAGATCATAAACTATCACTAACACATAGGGATATATAAAGGAACATACATATGCAATATTAAAATATGAAGTTATAGTGACTAGGAAGCAACCATCTCAAGAAGGATTATTCTCTTGCAAAATCACATATAACACTTTCTAATTTCTAGAGAAACCAGGACTTGTTAGGGTTGGAGGGGCATTACATCTTTAGTGTTGAAGATGTTGGAGGATGCCTTATATCCTATTACTACATAAGGTTATTTCACATTTTATAGTTCATTAGTAGGAGATGACCTTCATCTGATTGGATATGTTGACATCTTGGGGACTCAAGGGTTCCTTGGTTGAGGTGTGGTTTTATTCTTTCATTTGATATCTTATCACAACTGTTATCATGCTATGAGTTACTCTTGGTGTGCATTTAGATGTTTTGCATATGTAATACCTATTTGATATGTTTATATGGAGAATATGATCTTCTAAGAGGAAATGATTATATTATGTTGCCCTGTTTATGTTCCCAATTCCTTGGTTGGGGAGCTTTGACATTGATCTGTGTTTTAATTTCTTAGTATTGAGTACATTGATCATTTATTTGATGCTTCATGATAGTGTTGTGTTGCATTTGGAGTTTGGCATGGATTGATTTGTTACAAGTGCTCATGCATACTTGGAGACTTAGGTGACAATGGTATTCTTGTGGTTAGAGATATTATGTTAGGACATTTGATGGTTTCAATGGGGAGATTGAGGAGCATTCACTTGGTATGGACTTAAGATGAGAGTTTTCTTAGATTAGTCCTGGAGACTTGGATATCTTGATGAGAATTCTCATTCCCCACTCTTGGTCTACTCGACAGTCTACTACTTGAGAGGTATTTCCCATTGTTCCTTTCAAGTGCATTATGTTTTATGCTTATATTTCATAGATATGGATATTGAGCTATGTAGATGTTAGTTCTTGTGGATTCAATTTGAGAGATGTTTGCATTGGTTATCTCCTTATGCATTTGTGATATTGTGATATCAGTATGGTTGAGTTTGGGAGATGATTTATTGGGTTGTATTCCTGGAATTAGGAATGTTATGTATTTTGATCTTCTTATGAGAGGCTTAGAACCATGTTGATATGGTATATATGTTTTTTTTCCCTGAAGAGGTTGAATTTTTTTTGGGTGTTGTTATGGCTTCATGTTTGGGGTTCCATAGAGGAGACCATACTTGACATAGTTGAAATTTACAGGTGTGTGTAGACTGACATGATACAAGTTTTGATTTACAGTGCTTCTCTCTTTGGTCTTGGTTATCTTCTTGGATGTTTGGTTTCACTTATATCATATTTAGGATTGATTGGAGCTTTGTGATCACTAGCTTTTCTTCATGTATGTCATGCAGGAGATGACATGGTGGTTTATTTATCTCTTTCTTTTGTTGGTTATGGAGAACATGGGAGAGCGTTGGAGACTTGTTATGAGAGTTGTTCTTGCAAGTTATTAGTTTACATGTTACATATTGATGTGGATGTTCCTTGAGACTACATGGTTACACTTCTATGTGATGTTTTAGTAAGCTCATTTCAGATTTGACATTACCTATGTAGTGGGAGATTATTGGTGTGTATGTGTTAGGTATTGCGCTTGGAGCTTGTGGTTGCATGTTATAGGTTGTATATGTTGATGCCATGAGATTCAATTTGTATGTTTTACATACCTTGGAGGTAAGGATAGTTGGATGTGTTAGCACTTTTTGTTGGTGTTATTTCAGCTATGGTTTTTTTACAGCTACTTATACATGTTTTTGCCTTTGGGTCAAGTGTTTGTGTTTGGGATATCCATTGATGCAAGATTTATGGTTCATTTGTGATAGGTTGTTTGGCTTTCTTTTTGGATGGCCTCTTACAATGGCATGATGGAGGTGGGAGTATTCATGTATGAGATGGTGGTCACTTTGTTCTTTTTGTATGTATCATGATGGAGAACATGGAACACTTTGATTCATTATGGTATATGTGCTAGAGGAATGTTCCCTTGTTTATTTTTGTGGTTACTTATTGAGCCTTGTGCAATGTATAAAACAAGTGGGAGAATGTTGGAAAAATGGGTCGTGTACACCTTGTGTAATAATTCATATTATCGTAATGTTTTATTTTATTATGTAAATGTTGCACTTAAGAGCACCTAGATAGATGTTCAACATGTAGAGATCCTTTCAAAATATTGTTGGGCCACTTGATGAGTTGTGTTGCAACATTGTAATATTATTTGATGTAATTATTTAATATTCAAAAAAAAAATTAAATAAAGTACCCAATATTAAATATGGGACCATGGGTTTAGTAGCACATAGTTTATGTAATGACCTAGATTTGGCATTTGTGGAGGTTGGAAGTATGGCATGAGATGTGTGGTTGCTTTCTTGTTTACATGGAGTGCGTGTTTATGGTTGGGACTTTAAAGGCTTTCATAGTGTATCGTAATAGTTGTATTGTTAAATAATACATTGATGATGAATTCTTTTGGAGGTTGGGTTTTTTTTCTCTCGTGAGGGTTTTCCTAGGGTATATCTTGTGTCACATTTTTGTGGGTTGTTGTTTATTCTCTTGCGTGTGGATTCAAAATATTTATTTGTTTAAAATCTTTAATGGGTTATGTGGAAATTGTTATAAATTTGACTGCAAGTTTTCTTATAGGGTTTAGGGTTGAGGGTATTGTATTAGGTTTAGGGTACAACATTGATCTTGTAGGGTCATAAGACATAATTTTAATAGATGATGTCAAAAGTTAGAGATCCAACCTCACCCAAATGCAATATAGACACATAAATGATCATCTCAATTCAACCAAATTCCACTTAAACATCTATAATAACCAAAATCTCACAAAACATAAAGATCTTATTAACATAAATAATTGCCGAAGTTCCCACTACAAGATTAGTACAAAATTTGAGAACTTATCAATGACATTGTGATATATATCATAACCATAGCTCAGACAAAATCTCTAAGAGCTCTTCATGGTAGCAAACCATCCACATCCTCATAAAAATAATGATAAACATTTTCTGCTAGAAGAACTAGTGACAATCAAAGAACTCTAAGTACTCATATCATGTAGAATAAGAGCTCATCACAACACCAACATCCACTACAAGAGATCGCCCATCAAAAAGTGATAAATCTATATCACTAGTAAATTATTACTAAATATTACACATGAATCTACATGTAGCATGGTGATAAAGACACAAAGAACTTAATTGTAACACTAAGAGGTTCCAAAAGATAATAAAAATTTATGATATTCACGGCCAAAGAGATACCACCAACTATATAACAACATAAATCCCCCACTAAATCATGTTTTTGAAGCCTCTCATGATATCATAGTAAAATTTCTCATAAGAATTGAAACACAATTCTCCATAATGAGAGCCCCAATGAATTATGGCTTGAGTAGAAAGAACCATCCTACATATCTTCATTGCACACTAATCGATGAAGATTATTTCAATGAATCAAGAAAATCAATGCTAATAATCACTCAAAAGACTTATATCTATATTATACTCTATCAATCTATCTTCTTTGCAACCTTTGTTTTTGAATTTTTTCTTGTAATTAAATCTTGCAAATATCTTTGAAACAAATCTTCATGGATATTGATTAGTGAATTTGTTTAATTGACTTGACTAATAAAACCTAATGAATAACTAATCTAACACCACATTTTGATCGAACACGGCTAAGCTCCCTACAAAATGCACCATTGACCAAATTTCAAAAACCAGAAAAAACAACAGATCTTCGCAAAATTTTCAACATTTGTTCTTCATGATCTGCATATTTTGTGGTCGAAAACCACAAAAAATTTTGCCAAAAAATCAATATGTTTTCGCGAATCTGGAAAAAAAAATGACATTTTTTTTTGTCTTTGGTACGTTTTGTAGGGAGCGTAGCCCGTGCCATTTTGATCTCCCTCCAATACTCATGAATATTCACTAGTGAAACTGTTTAGTTGACTTAACTTATAAGATTAATGAATAACTAATTTCATATCACATATTGGTCTCCCTTCAATATTCATATAAATAATAATCTTATGCTAATATTCATTATAAGTCTCCTTCAATTACATATAATACATACCTATTATATTAACAATAATTATTGGGAACTCTTACTTCACATCTTATGTACAACATGGGACAATTAATCTAAACAACAATTTATTCTAGAGTGTGAAGCTTACTATATTCAACCTCTAATTGTGTAGATAGTTTAGTGTGAAACTTACTATATTCAACCTAACCTAGTTGTGTAGATAGTTTAGTAATATAACCTAGTTGTGTAGATAGTTTAGTAATATAACCTAGTTGTGTAGATAGTTTAGTGGCCACTTGTTATGTATTTTTCTCAAGATGTTGGAAATATAAGGTGGAGTGACTTAAAAAAAAAAGAGTATGAAATCTTTTATATAAAATAAAGTGGATTTTGCAAAAACAAAATTAAATTAAATTTCAAAAGCCAAATTTTTAAAAAATAAATTCCAATGTATGAATTTTATGAACTCTCAAATTTTATGAATTTCCCAATTTAGAAAGATTACAATATTATGTAATCTCAGTTTTT
The DNA here is from genome assembly GCA_027943335.1 of Chamaecyparis obtusa. Taxonomy (NCBI): domain Eukaryota; kingdom Viridiplantae; phylum Streptophyta; class Pinopsida; order Cupressales; family Cupressaceae; genus Chamaecyparis; species Chamaecyparis obtusa. The sequence goes on from BSBK01001513.1 coordinate 12,596, forward strand.
TTGGCTATGAATTTTATGAAATCTCAAATTTTATGAATTTCCCAATTTCGAAAAGATTAGAGGCGTCCCATTGACAATGGATGTATATTATGAACTATGAATTTTCCAATTTAAAATTTGAGTTGGTGTGAGGGCTTTGGGAGGCCCGCACGAGTGAGTTCTGCAAAGAGGCAGCATCAACGCTCGGCCAGCCTATCACCCCTCCAAAAATCTCTGCGCTCTCTTCAGAAGGCGCTGTGAGCAGTTTCCACCGCTCACCTTGTTTTCCTTACTCATTAGTTTAAGGCAATTTCTTTCAACATTCTCTCCACTATTTGTACTCTCCCCATTCCTCAGGATCAATACTCTTTCCGCATTTGGGACTAAACAACCGCAAGCATTCATTCATGCCGTCGAAACTCCTGCTTGTCAAGATCACCTAGATGGTTATGTATCTTACCATGTTTATGTGCAGGGATTTGACGGAGGAAGGATTGAATCGTAGCAATGATGATTTTGCAGTAACGACCAATTTTTAAATTGTTTGGAGGAGAATTAGGGTTTTGTTTTTATGTGCAGCGGTTTTTAGGTCTCGTAAGCCTGTTTTGTGAAGGGGGAAACGAAGATCGTAGGTGTGTGAAACTGTGTTGGTGTTTGCAGGGAAAGAAGAAAGCTAAGCATGAAGCCTGTGGAGGCAACCCGCTCCTCTGCACAAGACGTCAAAGGGATTCTTGGCTCAGGTACCCATTTTCCAGTTCTAATTTTAGTTTTGTTAAGCTTAATCAATCTGCAATGTCAAAATGGGCGCTGGTTAAGCTCCATGAATTAAAAGACAAAAGAGTTTTTTTTCCAGATTGGGGAAAGCTTTTTTTTTCCCATTTTTTAATTTACAGTACAGGGGATACATATCATGAAGAACAAAGAACAAATTACATATCATAAAGAACAAAGAACAAATGCTGAAAATTTCAAAAAATACAATAAGTTTTCAGTTTTTTCAAATTTGATCAAAAGTACATTTTGTATGGAACATAGACGCGTTTGTCAAAATGTATGGCAGCATTTTCTGTGGCAATTATGGCATGGTGGTAATACAAATGTGGGTTTTTGCAGTTGGGTTTGATTTTGATGATGGGAGAACAGAGCTTCTGTTGTGTTAAATCCATTCAAATCTATCGAGCACTATCCAAGCGTGTTTCCTCCTCCTGTCTTTCATCAGATTTCTGTTTACCATTAAAGTTATCAGAAGGTTTTCAACTCTAGATATGATTTTGTTTGAATGTAATTATTGGAGCAGTTGAAGAGTCGCCAGTAACATTCAATCTTATCAAATTTTAGAGCTGCCTCGAGTATATATATACATGCGTAGTGAATTGGAATGCTTTGACTTAAAAAAAAAAAAAGAGTTTATAGTATAATATATCTTATCATACACTTTCTGTAGCCCAGACTAGGAATGGTTTAAGCCATTTTTCTGCATTTGGAGTCATTCATGTGAACTGGGGGAGCATAGTCCAAAATGTTGGTAGTGATATCAATGCCTCTAACACTGTAACACGTGTAATTGTAGGGCTTTTTCTATCTATGATTATGGTATGGTTAAGTATGGTTGTTTTATAATTATTATTTGGAAGGTTTCATATCAAATTTATATTAATTTTTTGACGTGATATGGGAGATTATGTCTTAAGTTGATATTTTTTAATTAAGAGCTTAGGTTTTACATTCTCAAAATTATTCTAGATTACAACTCTTGAGGATTTGAACATTTGTGGATAGCATCAAGGAACATCTTCATTATTTTAACCAATTGCACCACAAGCCTTTGATGGGCCTTTTGGTACAAGACAAGACTTTGTTTTAAATTTGTAGGAAATGAATTAATTTATTTACTAAAAATACTTAAGTTTTTTCAAGTCAAATATATTGTCTCACAAATATAAATTATGTTGGGTAACCTTATGAATGATAGGGTGAATGTTCTGTAAATTACTTATTTTTTTTATTACATTAAACTATATCATTACAATCATGCAACCAAATTATCAACTTTAAATTAATCTAAAGATGCACAAAATTTACATCTTTTTTCTTTTAAGTACAAGTGAATACTAGCACTAGGACAATCGTGATTGTTGTTCAATTATTTAACTCACTCTAGAACTTTTCATGAAGAGATGTGTTATACCCAAATATATTTTCTCACCTTGTTTGTTTTTATTCCTTGCGTTCACGTGTAACCAAGGATGTCATGGTGAAGATGATCATTATTGTAGCACACATGACATCGTGTAAGATGAACTTGCAAGATAAAAAATCACATAAACAAAAATTATGTAAGATAAACATTGTAATGCAAAAGCAATGTAAAATGAAAAGTATAAATGCTCTTTATATATAAAGGTAAGGATGAGGAGATGAGAAGGTTACTACCCCTTCAAAAGTGAGACATATGTAAGGCATTTGAGACAAGTGTGAGGATGTGTATAATCTATTTGAGGTTAGATAAAAGGTAAAAAATCTCCTAAGTGAGCTAGATTTTTATGTCATTTGGTCAACTGGGTAGAATACTAACTATTTAGGTAATAAAAATGGTCACTCTAACTTCTAAAAATTTATTTTTGATAAGGTGTGTATATATATATATATATATATATATATATATATATATATATATATATATATATATATATATATCATACTCTAACATCATCCTCAATACACTTAAAAATATACAATATTATGATCATTCAAGGAACCACATACACATGAAAATTATACCTCATTCATTGCATAAGGAATGCAATTCAAAGTTTAGTATTACATAAGTAAAACCCACTCATTGTTGCTCCAATAGGAGTTGGTGCATAATTTTAACATATAGGTCTCAACCATAAATTCAATCCCTTAGATACCAACAAAAGTATAACATCCAAAAAGGGGACAATTCACTAACAATATTTCAATAAGCCATGAAACATATAAAATACCTCATCATTAAAGTGATGAGCTTCATATGGACAAATATATTATTAAAGATAAATAATAGATTACCTAAGACGTTTCCCCACCAACAACACCTCTACTTTGGTGGCATTATAGCTATAACCCTTATAAATAACTTGGCCTAATGATCACCTGCTATGAAAAAAATGGTCCAACCTCATTACACTCAAATGTCAATGCCCCATCATCATATTTTATTGCAATTGTTACACTTCAAACATTATTTTATCAACAAGGTGACACGCCAACTCAAACCCACTTTCATCAAATATTACAACACATACATAATGTGTAATCAACACAACATAATTAGAAATTATTAATAGATTGTAGAAATAAATTTCTCATAAAAATTGAACAAAACAATTTTCACCATTAAAGGCATATATTTCCTATAAATCATGTAATGAGACTATTGTATGCAAGGGGTTAATTTTGAGATCTAGAAACTTGCAACAACAATATGAGATAACCACAAAGCCTAATTGCTACAAATAATCTCTAACATGCAAGAGAGAAAACAAATAACAATGGAAATGCGTGCAATATCAAATGAATTCAATCAAAACAATCATACAAACCATCTCAAATCTCCCTTGTTCTTCTCCTTCTTAATGCAAATTGTGGGCTCTCAGCTTGTGCTCACTCGGACAACATAAGAATTTGAAATTTGTGGTTACCAAATAATGAGAAATGCATCTCATTTATAGAAAATGTGGACTTCAATCAGAATCCATGATTGATGAGATTGACTAGGATTGATTGAGGAGTTAAGTGGCTTGATTGGATAGTGGAACTCATTTGATTGACTAGATAAGTGAATAGATTGAAGAGTGAAGTGGTGTGTGACTAAATAGATTGGTTTGTTAACTTAGTTGACGAGGAGTGGACTAGGATTGACTAGGCAGTTGATTGGGATTGATTGAGAGATGTCTAAATTGATGGACTAGTAAAGTGAATAGATTAGTTAGTCAACTAAACAGATTGAATAGTCAGAAAAAGGTAATTGATCAGTCAACAAAATTGATTGGGTAGTCAAATTGAGACTTAGTTTTAGTTAGAACTAGAAGATTAATTTCAATTAAATAAATTAGAAAATCCATTTAATTGCACATTTGGATAATAAGTAAATAAATAAAATTCATTTATATATGAGGAGTTAGAAAATTAAATAAATTGACATTGATTTAATTTTATGAGGAATTTTTAATTTAATTGTAATTACTACATAAATGCGATAATACAATGAAGAAATATTAATTAAATAAAGTGGTTATTTAATTAATGTAAAGACATGAAGGGATTAATTAAATAATAATAAATATTTAATTAATTTATAGAAGAATAATTAGTTAAATAATTAATAATCAAAATAGCAATCAAAATTATTTAATTATGGAAATAGGGGAAATTATGAATATGAAGTATGAATGTAGTAGGATACTAATCAATTAAATAATTAAAATTATTTAATCAATTTGGAAGAAGATTACTAAAATTGTCGCACATGGGCGACGAGTCAATTTTATGTGTCTACAACTACATAACAAAAATGTTAAAAGTACTAAATCTTGTAGTTGAACTTAGTGTTGCAGTCAATAAATGAAGACAAACAAACATCTATAATGATGACAACCAACTTCCCAAAGGACTCCTATTGTGTAGCGTACTAGCATCGAATTTGTGGATCTAAGTAGGCCTTGTAAATAGGTCCCTTTAAGAGGCCATACATACTATTTAAATACATTTGGCTTTAAACCACTAAATTTACCCATGCATATCTATAGAATTAGTATTATCCTTCAATCAATGATTTAAAATGAGTTATAATACATGCATAAATAGGAGAAAGAACAAGGCCACTTGTAATTATTCTCATTATAACTGTAGAACATGTTTCTTCTATTGAGAGGGGGGGTGAATTTGTAGAAGATATAAATTTGTGATCCTTAATCAATTAAAAACTTTGACATTGATAAGCATAAAAAACTAAAATGTAAAGAGAGCAATCACACGAAGAAGCCTCAACACATGAATTACATGGAAAAATCAAGATTGGTTCAAGAAATGTTGCTAGGATTTTCTATCGTAATCCATCCTCATGAGTAAAAATGTATAGAATTCTTTAGGAACCAATCCTAAGGAATCACCAAGTTCCTTGCTTGAGAGCACCAAGTCCAATTGAAGCACCAACTCAACATCCTTGAGGCACAAACCTTCTAGATATTACAAAAATCTTTTCTTTTTTAGACCTCTCTAATATGCAGATTTAATACAAAACATTTATTTCAACTTTATGACTAATAGAAGTTCAACATAATATGCTCATTTTTACACCTTACAAAGACACTCTCAAAATTTCCAAATAAAATTGAAACTATTATAAAAAACCACTTCAAAAATTTATAAACAAATATATAATATAAATATATTATAAATTTAACTTATTTATTTATAAAAAAATTATATAGCTTTTAAAGTTGTAAATTAAATAATATGTTTTTCATTTCTATTTCTAATTATTTAAGAATTCTTTACATATTTCAATCTTGGTAAAATTAAAAATATATTCACTTTCATTTGTGATAATGTTTATGTTGAAGGTATTTCCTCTATTAGAGGGAGTGATTTGACTTAGCACATTTATAGCTATCACAATGTTTGTAGCATGCAATACAAGTAAATAGATCTTGTTTATCTATCTACAAACACTTAGTCACTTGTTTGTTGATTTATGTTTGTTCACGCTTCATCATTTTTTTATTCACCAATTTCCAAATGTTATTTATGCTGAAGGTATATCTTCCATTAGAAGGAATAACTTGACTTGACACATTTATAACTATCACAATGTTTGTAATAATGCAAGACAATTGAATATATCTTTTTTATCTATCTGTTAAAATATTTGTCACTTGTTTGTTGGTTTTTGTTTGTTCATGCTTCATTATTTTTTTATTCACCAATTTCCATGTATTTGCCATTTTGACCTAGCCCCACTTTCAAAACCAGCCCAAAATATGATAATGGAGATCAACAATGAAATATAGTAGATTATAATATAATATAATAATATTATTGTAAATGAATGCCTTCATCCCTATCACACTTCAAGTGTAGTAAAATAGAGGCATTTGGACCTACCTCACTTGGGTCTTACGAAAACTTGATGGTTTAAATAGTAACTGGGAGGAAGAGGAACACACTAACACTTTCTACAATACTTTTTCTAGTATAATATGCATGACTTGCAATATTCAATCTATGAGTGTTTGTTATTGCATATCCCTAGGAATTATGTGCCACAAAATAAACCATCACAATAACATATACATTGTATATGTAACTCACATATAATATGTTGCATATGTCAAGGAAACTTATGATCTTGATGTAGGTTATCAAATCCATACTTTCCTCTAAACAAAATCTAAGACAAAAGTTAAGAAAGAACATACAAATAGATAATAAAAAAGGTGATGTATTTAGTAAAGGTAAAATATTTTATATCCTTTGAACCTCATGGCCAACACAAACTCTCCCCTTATACAATAAGCATGCATTACCATTGCAAATACTATTATCAAATTTGTAAAGTTGAAGCCTTCGACATTCACATTTGACCTCCTATGCCAAAATGGTAACATTAGAGCTTGATATGGACAACCATCAAAAGATAGAATAAGTAGGGTTTTAATGAATGCTATTATTGAAAGTTTCCTCTACCTATAGCCCCTTGGATATTGTGCTAGTAATGCATGGCATGGCTAGCAATATATGTGATAGGACATTAAATGTAAGAAAAGGCCAAATTAAGATTAACGGAGAATTGTCCAAACTTAGTCAGAGCACTTGAATTTCTTTCCTTGTTCAAATCAAATGCTGAAGGATCAGAAACTTGTTTTAATTTTTGCTCGACATAATCTATGATTAAAGGGGGATTTTCCTTTCATTTTACAAATAGAAAGTTTTAAAGCAATTTTTTTTGAGCTTATAATAACTTTTTTTAAAAATATATTTAATAAATATAGCCCTACTTAATTTTTTAGGAAATAATAACCTTAAACATTAGTGAGCTATAAAAAAATTTGTTGTGCACTTTTTGATAAAAGATTAATATTAATATAATCGACCGAAACACAAGCTCCCATTTATAGGAAGGGACTAATAATTAAATTTGATTATCATTTTCTCTTGATATGTCTAACCATTTATACATGACACTTATGTTTTTGTTGGGGCAGTTTTTAATTTTTTTTTTCAAGAAATCTTAAATATAGATACAACAAAAGGATTTCAAATGACAACTACCATCATGACATCTAACAATGAGGGATCTGTAAGTGGGTCCTACAAAACCTTTATTCCATTTGCACACAAAAATCAAATTTTCTTCTAAGGCGTGCATCCATTCTAATATAAACTAACAAGTTACACCCTTTAATCATCAAAAATAAGCCTGAGGATATAATATATCAACCCTAGTCTAAATAACCCCAATTAGTAATATTCTAGCCACATATTTCTTTAGATTATTATTTGACTAAATGATTTACCACTCCATTCCATTCTTTGGGAACATGCACAAAATATGTTGACTTGAAGTTTTTGGCCAAACAAACAATTTGCTTGACAACTAGAGTTGGTCTCTAAGAAGAATCTTAGAATTTTGTTTTATTCAATAGGTACACAAGAGTCATAGAGTCAATATCATAACTAAAATTTCTCTATCCCTTTACATGGGCTTTTCTAGAGCCTTAAGAATTACCTAGTTTTCCATCAAATTATTTCAATGAACACGTGTAATATGTAATAATCTAATTTTTATGTTTGATTTTTTAATGTGGGTTTTCAAAGTATGTGAAGATAAAAGATAGAATAGAAGGGCATATTTATATTGCAAAGGAATAAAAGAAATAATATGGTGAAACCTCTAAACTTGATCACCCAAAATTTGATACAAATATGAAAATCAAATAATATTGTAAACTGTGAATACCTAGTTGATTAAATAAGATAATAAGCACAAATTTAACATACCTATTTGATAGAATTGAATATAAATGCTTGTAGGAATTATAATCTAAAAACACAAACAGTTTCCAAACCTTGGCTTGCACCAGTACATCACCAAATGTCATAGTTGGGTTTGCTATGTAGCAACAACAATAAATACAACAATGAACACACTTGCCAAACTTTACAAACTTCTCACAAAAACCACTATGAATTAGATTTACAATATTCACTGTTGAATATTGACGTAATAAATCCCAATAAGCTCTAATTTGACTCTTGTATTGAAGCCGCTCCCAATCCTCCAGAATGTATCTCTCAACAATGTGGAGAATGTCACTTGCAATGGTTTTTGTCCTCATTAATCAAAGATTATGAAGCACAAACTCCTTCAAGAAAAAAAGCATAAGCAATAACAATATTTAGCATGCCCAAATGAGAGCCTCAATCCTTCTTTTATAGCTTTTTAGTTTCCTTTTCGAAAAACACCTTTTCCTTTTTTCCTAATTTTTGGGAATGTTTTTTTTGCTATTTTTTGGAATGTTTTTTCTAATGCTTTTTCTAGTATTTTTGGGAATGGTTTTTTGCTATTTTTGAGGATTTTTTTTCCCTATTTTTTTAGGAACACTTCTTTTGCTTTCATTTAATAAGAATCACTTCCCTTATTAATCTCCCAATATGGCATTAAATAATAAAGGCACACTCATTAAAATAAATCACCTTTGATTTAATATTAGGCCTTTATAATATCTTCATTAAATAAAATAAATAACAATAAAGTTGAAACTTTAATTAGACTTTATTAACTCATAACATATCATTATTAATAACTCTGGACTATATCAAATCTCATGATAAACATCAAACCCAACTCTATCAACATTACTAAAAGTAGTAACTGACTCTGTCACTACTCATCACTAACTTGCTAAAGTTAGTAAGTATAGGAGAGTGTCCAATAAGGCTCCAAAAAAGGGTATTATACTCCTCATACATGTCTAAACAAGAAACTACTCCTATAAACACCTCCAAGATCCCCTAAACCCACTTATTAGCCTATGGGTAAAAGTACAATCAGGTGTCACCTTTTAGGCTAACTTATCAGCACAACTGAATTTTAGTATTTCTAACTAAAAATTAATTTTGGTTAAACATATGGTCTAGCTAGATTCATTCTAGCTAAGTTAGATAAGTGCTTTAACTTTTCCAATTGGAAATATCTATTAAATGCATGTTTAATACCACTTTGGGTCCAATTACCATAAAAATAAAATTATTTCAAAAAAGTGACATTTTAATAACTCCTAATATTTTTAATGATATTTTAAAAAAAATAAAAAATACCCTTTTGTAGAGATCAGAGTCAAGAATTTCCTCATATAAATTTTAAAGTGTTTTAATTAGACATAGTTTATTGTTGTTAAAAAATATTACAAGTAGGTATTTTAACAACAAGGAGATGTTGATTTGGAAAAAGAAAAAAATAGTAAATCATATTAAATAAATTTAAAAAACATATGGTGCACTATAGGAGAGAGTCCTCTTGAAGAATATATATATATTTTTTTGATTGGGATAGATTTGTTATGAAAAATATGTTGTGAGATGAAAACTGTCGATTTCGGTGAGTTGGAATTTGAATTGTTATAAAAGAGAAAATATAGGTCACAAACCAATTTGTATCTCTCCATTCACTAGCTATATATGTCATCTATGACATATTTTGAAATTAGGGGAAAAAAATTTTATTTACATATAATTGTTTGGTGGGAACTAGACCCCTAATTTTCAGCAACTGAAAAATCATCTTTAAAAATTAAAAAAAACATATCAATTCTTATTCAAAAAAATATTAAAAATATTAATCATAAACTTCATCCATTTTATCACGTTTAATTAGTTTACATCATCTTCAAATTCCAAACATAAATGTCATTTTTATACAATTGAAGTTGAACAACTTTGATTTTGTTAGCCTTTTCCTTTGTAAAAGGGTGACAGCTTATTGTGCTTTTACCCCTATGGGAATATCATGAATAGAATAACAATCTCTCCATGTCGAATTGTCTTATGAAGGGGACATTACAATCCTCCCTCCCTGAAATTGCTTGTCCTCAAGCAATCTCAACTTAGGATTATGTAGAACCTAGTCATTCCCCCATGTAAGCATGTAGAATGCTTCACCATACATTTTTTGTACAAAATTGATACATCTAAATCCAAAAATTGTGATAAATTTTGTCATACTATGAAACAATCCATGGTAATACAATCCATGTCATAGAAATTCCTAGATCCCAAGGCCAAAACCAAAGCCTATCAATCCCATTACTAGATGACTTCTACTAAATGCCTATTCCATTTTAATGTATTCCAACACAGTGACCATCTTGTAGAAGCTAACTGAGAGTTCTACAATTTAGGGATTCCCCTTCCAAAAGATAAAGTATCCCTTTCCACTAAGATGTATGCAATCATTTACACCATCCATCCTTCCATTTCTTTTGTATCATTGTGATTAAATCATCTATAGGAGGGCTGAATTAAAATGGGTGTGCATACCTTAAAATGCAATCAATGTGAAATGTATTAGTTGGCTCCATTGGAATATTTGAATAGTGACCAAGTTTCTACAACTTTCTATCTTCATCACATGAACTAGTAGATGTGTCATGAATCAAATCATGAAAAGGTAATTATATATAAAAATGGAAGGTCTTCCACCATACAAATTGTTATTACCAAGCCAAACAATATTGCACTCATAATGATTTCCCCAAGAGCTACAACATGGCATTTCTCCATGATAGTTAAGTTGTTGCAATCATTGAGTAATTCATCTTTATGCTTCTTATTCCCACTATGTTTTCGTTGCTCTACTCTAATACAATCACAAGTTGTAAATCCGCTATCCTACGAAGCCAACCTCTCAATCATTTGCATTCTTGTATCTCATATGTTTAATTCCCCAAGAACACTCCATTTGGAATAAGGAAACCCTCCAATTCATTATGCCACCTTGAACACCTCCCAAAAAATTTGTCACCTTGGAGGATTACAATGAGTTGAATGTACTCCTCCCAAAACAATTCTCACCTTGGAGGATTACGATGAGGTGAATGTAGGTTGATGCCATAGTGATAATTATCATGGTGGGATATGTTAGCACCTCTTAATGAGGAGCTATTTTTCCATATTAGCTTTCAAATCATATAAATATTCCCATGGTGAGTTTTTTCACCTTTCCCATTACTTTCCATGACCTTCCTATTATTGTTTTCCATCTCTCTAAAATGTTCCATTTAGCCTTTTGATTTATAGTAACCACCTTCATTCCAAATGCATTCAATGTATCGTATCAGAAAGACTCCATATAGGCATATCTTATAAGAAGCCTTGTATATAGATGCAACTATGATAAAATCATATTGAGGAGAGATTCATAAAGTCATATTGATCTAAGAAGAGGAGTATATGCATTGTCAAGGAGACTTCCATTTTTTCTTCCCAAAGAAAATCAATCAGAAAGACTAAGAGGTTCACAGGAATAGTTTAAAGTCTTATCGATTCCACTAGTCACTTTGATATTGATAAAATGATGAAAGAGTCCTTGAAGTTATAAATGGTCTTGTTTACATGAGGGAAACTAGTTCCAAGTCTATCTAATTAGTGAAACAATATATATCAGGAGGAAAACCAAAATTCACAAAGATGGCTCAAGTCACGATAATGAACATTGTCGATTAGAACATTAAAAGAAAATAAACTTGCTTCAAAAAGAAGGAAAGAGGGTCACCTGATATACAAATTGATGACAACCAAGAATATTCACATTGGAAAGACTTATACTATTGAGATGACTTCCTCAGATCTCTCTGCCTATTTAAGTACTCTCAATGAAGGATATGATATGGATATCGTCAAGAAGAGTTCAATCAAGTTAGCCTAAGGCACTCATGGAAAGAAGGGTGAAAAAGATACATCGAAGAGAGTACCAACTTTGGAGAGAGGTCTTTTTCTCCTATTGACTACTCATGTCTTTTTGATAATTACAAGAACTATTTTTTCATTATAAGAACTTTGTGTATCTTTCTCCAAAGACCACTTGCAATAGCCATAATATGACCTCTAGCCCTAGGTCATATACAATCATTTGAATCAACATTTTGGTGATGAAAATGGGTAGTCCTATGAGAATTTTGTGAGAAGTATGAACAACAATATGATACTCCTAAGAGTTAATTTTATTGTCATTAATTATAAGGAAGTCGTTATGTTTGTCAAATTCATTTGGTAAGGAAGAGAAGATGAGTCGGTAAGGAAGAGAAAGCATTCGGTAAAAGGATTAAGTAAACAAGGAATTTTGGTTAAGAGAGAGCAAGTATAAACACTAAGTGAGGCATAACTGAGCACCAAGAACCAACTTCTACCGAGCACCTAACCAAGAAGATAGATAAGTTACCAAGTTAAAGAAAATGTGTTACTGAGTAGAACAGGCTGACACCAGAAATTTCTAAGTACATTGAACTTGGACACCAATTAGTAAATGGTTTATCAATCTTGAGGAGATCATATAACAGAACATTGGAGATTGAAATCTAATGATTACACATGATTACAAGGTGAGTTTAGCCAATGAGAATTAAGGATGAAATATGCATTGGAAGTATACCCATTGCTAGCATCACTTGAAGATGAATATTCTAGAACATCTAGCACCGCTTAAATATTGTATATAAGAAGATATGTGTATGAAGATCATAGAATAAGGTGGCATATGTATGTGAAGATAAATTAGAGATTGAAGATCATAGTAGAAGGTAAATGAATAGTGAGGCTACTAAGTAATGGAGTATTGAGGAACATAATCATAATTGAGCTACCAAGTACTAAATTGATTAGTGTAATGGATACACAGTATGAGGTAATGAATTGATGAGCATATAGAGTCTGAATAGCATTTTTTGATGCAAGTTTGACGTAATTTTTTTTATTACTGATTAAGGAGTAATTAGAATTGTATAAGTCTCTTAACTGAGCAGATCTTAATTGTAAATCCTTTAACCAGGTACAATTCTTAGATTAGAGTTGTGAAATCTCTAAACAGAGTAGACTTAGCAGTCTTATAACTCTTAACCAGGTTAATACCTTTAACAAGGTAAGCAATCGGAAATAGCTAAGCATTGTAGCTCTAACCAAGAAACTTTATTCTGTAGTAGTGAAGTGTTGTGGGTGTAATCCCCACCGTAGTTTTTATCCTCTAACAAGAATTTTTGTGATACCAAAATAATTGTATTGTGTTGATTATCATATGTTTTATTTATTTTCATGTGATGTATGTTAATAATAAGTAATCATTACATGAATATGAAGGAATTTCATTAAATTTTAAAATTATTTTGAACTACTGATTCACCCATCCCCTCTCAGTACTTACCTTTCCACACCTGAATTTGACAATTGGTATCAAAGCTCAGTCTCTTATTAAGGAGTTTAGTCACTTGAGAGGAAAGATCTGGAAAGATGGAAAGCTACAAGTACAAAAAAATAATTGACGGTATGGAAACAAAACTGAAGATGGCTAATGAGAAAATTGAAGAATTAAGCAAAAAGTTGAAACATTCAATCAACAAAGGAAGGAGTTTTCACTACAACTAAAAGAAACCCAAGATCAAGTTGAGGAACTAGAAGAACAATATGAGGGAAGCATGTCTGATGAATCTGATGCACTCATATCAAAACTATCTGAAGAGAATAAGAATCTAGTTGATCAGGTCAAAACACTAAAAAGAGAACAAGAAGCACAGTCGATAAGGATGTGTGAGATCATGGAACAAAAAGGAAAAGCTGAGGATGATAAAAGAACAGTTGAAGAAGAAAGAAGAGAAATGAATACAAGACTAGATGATAAAGATAGGGAAATCATGAGGTTGACACAAACACACTATAACTTGATAGATCAACTTGCTATGGAAAATCAGGATGTTTCTAGGAAAGTCAGTGAGATTGCAAAATTGAGATCTGAGAATGAACACTTGAAGAATGATTTGAAAGCTGAGAGAGATGCTAATAAAATCATGAAAAGAAATGAAGAAGTATGGAAGATTTTGGATGAACAAATGAGAAATCAAAGGCAACCAAATGACACAAAGTTGCTACCCCACCAAAGCCTAAGAAACCTACGTGTTATCATTGTGGGAAACCAAGACATATAGCTAACATCTACAGAAGTAAGAGAGGTAATCCACCAAATTATCCTAAATTTAAAGGTCATTATTATAATTGCAATAAGTATGGACATAAGGCATTTGAGTGTAGATCAAGAGTTTTGAACACTCCAAGGAAACCAAGGTTTGATGGTTACTGTAACTACTACAAGAAACATGGTCACAAATCTGGAGAATGCAGGTCACAAAGGAAAAGTGAGAAATGGGTCTCTAATCGACAAAATGTTGACAACAACCAACAAGGTCATACTATACCATGGGATTATAATAAAATGAATTCTTTTACTGCATGTGGAAGATTCAGTCACGTTGCTACAAACTTCTTCAGGATGCATGGAATGAATAATAGGAAATCATGGAGAAATACTGGAATGGCTTATTTCCATTACCACAGAGTCAATCACCTAGCTAAGGACTACAGGTACTGAAATAAGGATTCTACCAAGGAGAAACCAAGTGAAAAGACTCCAATAAACATTAATGAAATCTAAGAATAGATGAATAAGACTTGGAGAATAAAGTCACAAGATGATGGAATAGAATTCGAAACTAGTGATGGTACTACATCCTCTGGATCGGGTGCACCTATCTTCACTTAATCGATCAAGGTATGAAAAGGAGCTAATAACTTAAAGTTTATCTTAAATCGGTTCCTAGATTTAGTACAAAGATCCATATCAGTATATCAGATGCATTTCGATAGTAGTTACAAAGTTGTGATTTCATATGTTGATCGGTGAAGTGTTTGAGTTATTTTGTTACATTCGGTGAAGTAAAGTATGGTTCGGTTAAATGGTAAAATAAAGTTAGGTAAAGAAGCATTAAATGTATTTATAGCCAAATGTTGGAAGGCTTCCAATGTTGGAAGCCCTAACCTAAAGGAAAATCTATAAATAGAGGGCAAGATACATCATTTTTACTTTACATTCTTGTAAGAACATTTGATCAGTGACAGATATGAGATCAAAGAGCTATTTCAAGCATTGAGTCGACCATTCTAAACATTTGCAAGATCATCTAAGGTATTTCTAGAGTTCACCGAGATGAATTAAGAGATTCTACTTTCTATTTAATTTGAACCCTAGAATTTGTTGAGGTATTTTTGAGGTCAATAGCACCTAAGTTGTAGAAGCCAGTAGTAGTTGAGAAGATTGAACCATTCAATCCGAAGTACAAGCTTCCACCCATCATTGTTGTAAAATTAGATAAAACTGGATCCCTATCCCTAATCCCACCAAGAGTTATTTTGATTCAATATGTTTGCACCTTCATTCATTGCAAGATTGAGGATATATGTCAAACTAAGATTGATGCATCGTATAAGAATTTGGGTATAAATGGTAATCTAAAAAATGATTACACACACCTATAGACCAAGGGTTTGGTTCATTCAATGCATGTACCGATGGTATTCAAGAACGAGTGGATACGAATTGCTTTAAGTAGAGTTCATGACAGGTTTATGTGGCTTGATGGGCTAGTAAAGATAACTAAGGATGTTCTACACATTTTTATTGGATTTCTGGTCGGTGATAGACCGAGGGTCTATAAGAAGATGGATAAGAATAAACTTTGTGAGCCAAAAAAAGCTAAATGGGAGAGAAGAGTCCTAAAGTTATCTACAGTCGAAGACCCTAAACTGGAATTTGCATCGAATATCATATCATATAGGATATTCCAATCATCTTGGGTAGACAGTGTACCCTATGGAGCTATGGATATTTCATACAAAATGGTGAAGAAGGATATGAATATTGACTTATGCGAGATTCTACTAAAAAAACTTGATGACAATATGAATACCATTCAGAAGGAAAAGTCAAACACACTGAAGTTTGGTCCGCTATTGGTATGTATATTCTTTTATTTTCAAAACTCATTTCCAACAGTCGGTGAAGTCACATGGAGTGCAGATAAACCCATAGTTTATCAAATCAATGATTTTATTCAAAGTATGGGTGACAATTTTAATTTCATAATAGATGACTATTTCAATAAATTCCAAGCTAGAATGAAAAAGAGGTATAGGATTCCACCACAGTTAGTAGAAGAGTTTAAAGATGATTTATGTTTTGAAGTGGACACCGATGAGTGTATCATAAGGGCAATAGAACCTAGAAAAGAGTGGATACCCCCAATGGGATATGAGATGAACATTGATGCAACCACTATACAGATAAAAGGATTATTAGAGAAACCAATGGATAGAACTTCAACTTGGTATGGCAACTACAAAGAGGTGAAGGAGAAAATAAGAACAAGTATATTGATAGCGAAAGAAATAAGGAAAACAGGTAAAATGATTAGTGAATTAACTGATAAATTAGGTATTGTTAATGTTGATGAAGCTGAGGAAGATGTTGCTAAGCATTCGGTAACAAAGGGGAAGAAAATAAAAATCAAGAAGGATACGCCTAGTCTATTTGGTGTAAGACAATCTACTCAGTCTACCTCTACACCAAGAGGAAAGAAGAAAATAGAAGCAGAACTTGTGAAGAAAAAGACATTTTTAAGGGAAAATAAGGTCATTGTGAGGCCAAGAAGAAAATTGAAGTTGGAAAAGGAAATTGACACTGATTCGGATGACTTGTCACAATTCAAAGTTGCACTGAGCAAGAAGTTGAAGAGTCTTGATGATCTTCTCAAGACACTTGAGAAGTATGGTGGACTAAAGATCATGCAACAATTAAAATATGACACTAGGATTGAAGAAGAAAAAGATAAAATAGAAGAAACAATCATTGTTGCATTGCACAAATTTAAGATGATACCAATTGAAGTGGAAAATTATATAGAAGGAGAATTGTATAAGAAAATAGATGCTAGATGGAAATATGCTATTGCTACTGAAAAAGAGATGAGAGAGAGATCATTGGCAATCACGGTACCAAACATTGCAAAGAAATGAATAAAGGATACACTTAATGAATACTCGATGTTTTTTGGTTAAAGGAAGAGCCTTAATTATTATGGTCGGTCAATTGAAGGAAGTACAAAAGGATGCCTATGATATTTGGAGAAAGATATTTTCCATTGACCAACCGATAATTGAAGGTACACCAACTGAAGAGGATAAATCCAATCCAATTGGATTGATAACAATCAAAGAAGAAGTAATCATAGAAGACATTACTGAATAGGACCCTCATGAAATAGTGAAAGAAGATGAAAATGTCATGGCTACCAAGTCCATAGAATCAAAGGTCATGGATATAGATGATTCAGCTACTGCAAGGTTATTAACAAAAGAGCCAATAATTATACAAGTAATGGATCTTCCAGAGATAGAGGTAGTTGTTGTTGCACCTACTGATGTTGAGACTCCTATCGAGATAGAAAAGGAAAATGAACCAAAAGAGATCAAAGAGAAGACTAAAAAGACAAAAACTACTCAAGGTCAGAATATAGAGTCAGTGACCCCAATTGAGACTACAGATCAGTAGGAACAAGAAAAGGAAAAATAAAAGGTAATAGAGACAGAAAAGGTACAAGAAAAGAAAGAGGAAGAACAAGAAGAGGCAAAGAAGAAGGAGAAGGAAGATAAAACTGATGAAACTTCAACTCAATCAGATGCAAAGAAGGCATCAAGTTCAAAGGGAAAGTCTAAGAAAAGAAAAGTAGAAAAAGAGGTAGATATAAATGAGGTTATAGTTATACCAAAGGTTGACTATACTACAATGAGACCTAAGGAACGCTCTAAGTTTGGTGACTTATTGAAGAGGAAAGTTGCAAAAGACAAGCTTATAGCTAAAAAGCATAAAACTGATGTATTGGAGTAGATTAAGTGTATTTTAAATGAGATTGTTCCTAAGGCAACAATCAATGAAAAGGAAGATATATATAGTAAGTTAAAAGAACTTTTTAGTCAAATCAAATAGCCTAGAACTGACACAACCAAATATTTGATGAAGGCTCACAAGAAATATATGGAGACTAAGGTAATTGAAGAAGATCTTCAATCGATAGCATTGGACAAGGTAACTCTTTCCGAGTTAATCAATGCATTGGAACTGGAGTTGTAATCCATTCTTTTTATATTTCAAAAGATTAGTTTATTGTCAAATTTTACAAAGGAAATAAAGGAAAAAGATGAGAATATGGAAAAAGAGCTCACCAAGCTATTATCATTATCAAATATTTCCACCAAACCAAAAACAATAACAAAATATTATGAGAAGCTAAAGAACTTGATGGGAGTGCAATTTGAATTAAGAAAGGAGGAGAACCATATTAGGATGGATCTCTTAGAACTCCAAATATTTTTTTTACCGAATATTGAATCACTGCAGAGGCAAATTCAGAAAGCTAAAGACCTAGTGAGCACACCAAATGTAAGTGCCATGGACAATATGGTTAGTCTAACTGTTGATATAAGTAAGAAGATAATATTATTGTAGACACTACAAGACACCTGCAAGTCATCATTGAAGGATGCACAGGAGAAGTATAAAGGTTTTTTTTATAAGATCCCTAGACCGGATACAAAATAAGTAAGTATTTTAGTATTTTTGTTAAAAAAAAGGAGGAATATACATATAAAAATTTTGTTAAGTAAAAGGGAGAATATATACATAGTAGAAAAAAGGGAATACATATAAGATTTTGGAATATGATTAATAGATATATAAGGGGAATGTACAGAAGATTGTATATAGTATGGAGATGTACCAAAATTATTACTTTAGGTGGAGTAATAAGTTTTACTAAGGAAGAGAAATAGACCACAACAAAATTTTGTTTTATGACTGAATATTTTAAAGGTTTTTAACAAACATACCAGACTAATGCCAAAGGGAAAGATTGATACTCCTAAGAGTTAATTTTTTTGTCATTAGTTAATAGGAATTTGTTATGTTTGTCAAAGTCATTCGGTAAGGAAGAGAAGATGAGTCGGTAAGGAAGAGAAAGCATTCGGTAAAAGGATTAAGTAAACAAGGAATT
Source organism: Chamaecyparis obtusa (assembly GCA_027943335.1). Taxonomy (NCBI): domain Eukaryota; kingdom Viridiplantae; phylum Streptophyta; class Pinopsida; order Cupressales; family Cupressaceae; genus Chamaecyparis; species Chamaecyparis obtusa. Next base: position 31,765 of record BSBK01001513.1, read on the forward strand.
TCGGTAAAGAGAAAGAAAGTATAGACACCGAGCGAGGCGGAACTAAGCACCAAGAACCAAGTTTTGTTGAGTACCTAACTAAGAAGAGAACTAAAATACCAAGTTAAATAAAATGTGTTACTGAGTAGAACAGGCCGACACCAGAATATTTCTAAGTACATTGAACCTGTACATCGATTAGTAAACGGTTTACTAATATCAAGGAGATCGTATAACAGAAAATTAGAGATTGAAATCTAATGATTACAAGGTGAGTTTAGCCAATGATAATTAATTATGAAATATGCATTGGAAGTATACCCAATTCTAGCACTTCTTGAAGATGAAGATTCTAGAACATCTAGCACCACTTAAATATTATATATAAGAAGATCAGTGTATGAAGATCATAGAAGAAGGTAGCATGTGTATGTAAAGAGAAATTAGAGATTTCATATCAAAGCAGAAGGTGAATGAATAGTAAAGCTACCGAGTAACAAAATATTGAGGAACATAATTAGAATTGAGCTACCGAGTACTGAATTGATTAGTGTAATGGATACATAGTATGAGGTAATGAATTGATGAGCATATAGAGTTTGAATAGTATTTGTTGATGCAAGTTTGATAGAAATTTTGTGATTACTAATTAAGGATTAATTAGAATTGTATAAGTCTCTTAACTGAGAATATCCTAACAGATCTTAATTGTAAATCATTTAACCAGGTACAATTCTTAGATTAGAGTTATGAAATCTCTTAACAGAGTAGACTTAGCATTCTTAGAACTCTTAACCAGTTTAATACCTTTAATAGGGTAAGATATCAGAAATAGCTAAGCATTTTATCTATAACCGAGCAACTTTATTCTACAGTAGTGAAGTGTTGCGAGTGTCATCCCCACCGCAGTTTTTATCCTCTAACAAGGATTTATGCACAATACCAAAATAATTGTGTTATGTGTTGATTATCATATGTTTTATTTATTTTCATGTAATGCATGTTAATAATAATAAATTAGTAAATGAATGTGAAGGAAGTTCAAAAAAGTTTACAATTGTTTTGAAGTACTGATTCACTCCTCCCCTCTCAGTACTTACCTTTCCACACCTAAATCCAACGCAGTAAACTCTTCATCAAATAATTTCAGAACAACAAACCACTTTTGAGATCATGAATGAAATTGAACATCTTATTATCAAAGATTCTCAATGATTGTTTTATCATTAAGTATTTTTCTTATGTTTTTCATACTTTATTATTCTTATATTTAAATGAATATCAGTTATTAAGCCTTAATATTGTGCTTATGTGAATGATATGCTGATACAATAAAGAATTTAATATAGATGTTTTCAGTTACATGTTCAAAATTATGTTCAACATAAAAATGGAAACTATTTAAAAATAATGAAGTTAACAAAGTTGCTTCTTTAAATAATTGTGAGTTACACACATTAATATTTTATTAACTTTTGTGTCTTCATGAACATATGTTGGTACAAAATGAATAGAATAAGAATCCATGTAATCCTAATTTTTATTGCCAATAATTTATACCAAAGATTGAACAATTTAAGGATATTACAATAGGTAATTTATAACAACACAAATAATATTATTGAAGCATTCAAATTTTAGGCCATAAGAATCATCATTTTTTAAACATGGATTGTAAATAATTATCATTTTTTAAATAATGTCATCCAATGTATCATTGCCAATTTTCATATGTTCTTTCAAATATTTAATATTATCATCATCCTCATCTTGACCTGCATCATCTTCATCATAATTGAAATTTGACTATAGACCATCTATATTGTTACCAGATGTATTTGGATCATCATTTTCTATACCATCCATATTGTTGTCTTCCATAACATCATCTAACTCTAGATTGTTGTCTTCTTCTGCCTGAACATAAGCATCTTCAACATCATCATGGATGTCAATTTCTTCAATGTTATCTAATCCCCCTCTCTCATTTTATTGGTCATCATTGTTTTTCCCAGTATCCACTAATGTATTGTCAAATACATGCCTTAATCTTGGATCATAATGTGACAAATATCCAGTTCGGGTCCAAAATATCTTCATAGAAAAATACTTGCACATGAATAACATACATTTATTAATCATATGTTATAAAAAAAATTATTTATTAATAAACACATGTATATATTCACAATAAACTATGAATTAATATATTAATGATCACTAGCACTTCTTGTTTGAGTTAAAGAAAAAACTTGCTCACAATGAATTGGTAGAACATAAGGCTCCTTATCCTCTGGTAGGAACCATGAGGAATCTATAGAAAATAATTTACAATGTGTATCATGTCTTCATGTCCTCTCAAATGCTTCATAACATCTATGCTTATAAATACAACTTTAAAAGAGCAGTAATCCAAATCAATAATTTATTGTATTTTCCCAACATATTGTAGATTCCCTTAAATTATATTGTTATATTTTGAGCTTGATCGACAAGATTTCTTGAAGTCAACCATGATGCCACAATTGAAAGATTATCTCTTGACATCTAAAAGTTTATACACGATAATGTTGACCATATACCTACATTGTTGGATATTTCCTTGCCTATGAAAGACAATTTATTTTGGTGAAAACAAATATAATGATGAATATTAAAATAGTTAGCAATGTCAAAGTTTTAAGGAAATAACATTTTGTAAAATTATAGTTGTACCTTTCTTTTACATCCTCTATACATGTTGATTTCATCGTGTTATGTTTAAATATATACTTTCATCTTCTATTTGATTTTGAATTTATTCAGTAACCCATTCTAGTGTGCAATCTTTTCCCCACTTCCCAAGACAATCTATGGGAAGTGGAGTATTCCTTGGGTTCAATCTCTTAAATTATATCATTTCTTCTAACACTTATTCTCTAATTTAATCATACAAATCAATCTATTTGTTCATAAGTCCATGTGGTATATAATGAACTTGTTGAGTATAGAACTTTCATCTACACCTATCACATGTCAACATGTTTATTTCAAACTATGAATATCATGTTGTTAATTTGACAAATAAATTACAAAGTAAATTAATGATTGCAATAAAAACAACCACATTGATCATGGATTTACGTACTAATTTCTACTTGAACACCATTAGATTGTGGTTTTTCTCTATCTGTAATATTTTATGCTCATTCTTCATCCTAGAAGCATGGCCCATCTTTAAAATGCTTACCAAGTAATTCACACGGGAAGAAAAATTCTCCATCCAATACATACCTTTCAGCCATGCAACCCTCTAGATATACCTTTTGTCGAACATATTTTTTTAGAGTTTTCATATGCCTCTCAAAGAAAAACATCCACCTCATTGATATGACACCTGCCAATTCAATGTCATTAAATGGGTGTATAATTAAATGGAATTGTAGATCCATGAAACTTGTAGGGAGCTCCTTCTCAAATACACATACAATTTCTACAATTTACTTCTTCCATTTCGGCACTTCACATTCATGGATCTCCTTGGAGGTCACGCACCTAATATAAGAATAGTAAATTAGTATGAACCTTTAGTCATAAATTAGAATACAATATAATATCTCTATATCTCTCACATGAACATTTCATATAACCACATACCTTGTAAATATTAACAATCAACTTATGGACTTCCTTAAGTCAACTATAAAACATGAATCCTCCCTAGTTTCCAATGCCATGATATGCTATCAAACACATTTATGAAAAGGCCATTAGTAATTTTTTCTCACACAAAAAAATATCAAAATATATTTAGTACTTAATCAATGTTACCAATAAATTTTAAATTATGATATATAATACATTCATAAAATTATGAAAATTGTGTGTTTTAAATCCTGTGATATGTCCATCAACTATAAAAGCTTTAGTGATGACTCATAGTCATTTGGTGTCCTTATTGAATGGATTACATTTTTTAGCTGGTCTAGCTCCTCTTTTTTTTTCAAAATCCATGGAGCTTTTGCATATGTTTCATTTTCCTTGTTTGGCCACAAATGTTTTCTATCAATTTTGGTATGTAAAAGAGAAATATCTCTCCTTGAAGATAAGGTGTCCTTCTCTTTGCCTGATATATGTTGAAAAATAGAATTTGGGACATTTTTTAATATGTGCATATGATATAATAGGTGAGATATTAATAGATCCTTTCAGTAAGGAAGCTCATAAAATATGGATTCCCTTTTCATTCCTTCTAGCATATTAACTACAACTTGTTCAAGTTCTTCAATTGAATCACCTCAATCAAAAAATCCTCACAATCTTTCAATTCATAATCTTCATACTTCTTAATCTAATCATGTAGACCCATAATAATGGGAGGGCCTCTATTTTCAAAATTTTCATCAAATTTTTCTTCAAGCGATTTCTTAACTTATGATCTAGTGGTAGAAAAACCCTATTGTTTGCGTAAATAAATTTATGTAGATCTTTAGAATACCACCCTTGAAATTGTTTAGCACATCTTGGACATGCAAATATCCCCTTTGTTGGAAGCCCTGCAATTTAATAAGTATTGTTAATAACATCAAGAAATAGTATAAAACTAAGTATGAAAGTTGGGATGAAAATAAATTATGAGTGTAAATATGTAAATACTTTATCTAACCAAAACAAACACCAAGTCTTAGGAAATCATGAATAGTCTAACATATCACACCATATAACATGAAGGACATATTTGATGGAGGACATGATATTTCATACATTCTTATTCCTTTCCATGGCAATTGCATATCATCAATAAAAGGCGCAAGATAAACATCCATGTTTTTAACTTGATGTTTTACTAGAACAATAAGAGTCAACATAAGGTGCTCCATTCAAACACTCATCCATGGGAGGATATTGTATACTATCAATATGACTAGACAAACACTATCTTTTGATCTCAGGAAAAAGAATGGGAACACTCCATTAATTGCAAGACCAAACCTGATACTACAGGGTTCATCTTTGAATTGTCTTGGCCATTTTTCCTCTGTGTTTCATTTTTTTGGAGTCGTATGGAATTCACATGAATCTATTTTTACTCATGTTCTTTTCATGCTAGTCCATCAATTGTGCAAGTGACTTGCAACAAAACATTCATTAAAGTCTAGATATATTGGCATGTGACATAATTTGGAAGTATAGGACCTTGTACATCTCTATTCCATCTCTTCTCTTTAATGCATATAGGGCACTCTACCTTATTTTGATATTAATCTTTGTATAAAATGCAATCATGTTCTTTTAATGTCAGTCCATCAATTGTGCAAGTGACTTGTAATAAAACATCCATTAAAGTCTAGGTATAATTGGCATGTGACATAATTTGGAATTATAGGACCGTGCACATCTGTACGATATCTCTTCTCTTTGCATATAGGGAATTCTACCTTATTTTTATATTCATCTCTATATAAAATGCAATCATTTTTACATGAATACATTTTCTTATATTCAATCCCCAACTCAACAAAAAATAAATGTGCATCTCTTCAAGTTGATAGTAACACATTCTCTTCAATGAATTAGTGCCGTGTAAGATTTCCAAAGATTAAATCAATTGAATTTTTGACTTATGATGAACATGTTTGATATTTCAATCTATACTAGGACCGTTTATATAAAATATATGGTTTTAAAATCCCCTTAAATAAATATAAAAAAAGTTGATGAATATTTACAAATTATGTACACTAATTTATAATTCAAAGTAAGAAATAGATTTCAACCGACTTTTGTAGGGTACTTAATGCTTTGTTTGACCAAAAAAATAGTGACTTGATTTCTAATAATATTAATGTGCATGCCAGTTTTGAGGTTCTACTTGCACCTGAGTTGAACATGGGTGTCTGCAAAATTTTCTTGATGGAGTCTTTCAAGTTTTTATCATCAAAATTGTGTTGTTGGTAATTACCCTTGCTATCATCGTTACTGTCAACCATATGATCATTATTTCCATAACTCTTTCACTATCATGATCATCATCATTAAGGCTAGGTGGCATATCATTAGTTTATGTGGATCTCATCATCTCTTCAAATTTATTAGTTAGTAGTATTCTCATTAATATTTCCCTTTTCACCCTTGTATTGTTTAAAGAATGGTTTGGATCTTCTTGTCCAAATCTTCATAACCCAATTGGATCTCATGTATTAGTATGTGCTTTATCAACATCTTCTACCTATAAATAAACACAATCATTATTTAATGTTTCTCAACAATTAGATAAAACATAAATGTATCAATTTCAAAGAAATATAATTAAATATGGCTTGAAAATTAAAAATATAAAGTGTATGAGCATAAATACATCAATTGAATAATGGAACATTATTTTATAAATTGCCTTTTTTATATAATAATTTTAATAAAACACAATTATGGAAACATATTTTATAAAACATCAATCCACTCTTATTTATTATTCTTTGGTTTTCTTCCCTTAAGTACATCCTTAGGGAGACCTTGTTCTTCCCTTTTCTTTCGTGTAGGAGTGCATTCTAAAAAGAGATAATTAATTAATAACTCATCCCCAATTGTAAAGTCCATAATAGCCTCAACCATAATCAATCTATCAACCTCTCTTTCCATATCTCTATCTTTATCATTTATAACCTTGACAAATTAACAATTTGGTCTTATAGTAGGGTCCCTTCCCTTATTACTGCTTATAAATCCTGCAATATTTTTGTGTGTTTATCTATATACATAACATGACCTCTATTAATTTTTTTCTAGTTTCTAATTGGATATTATTTGTATACATATTCGAATTTAGACCATATGCTAACATGATAGGATTATATTATGCTATCCTTCTCCATTCACCACTGTAATATGATGGACCATAATATGGCATTAATCTCCTCGTGGTTTGTTCTAAATTGTTTCTATGTTTAGATCCAACATGTACATTTTGGATACTAAAGAGGCCTAGATTTTATCCATACATATTGGAGGATCATATCATGTAGTTGTGTCCCCAATATTAAAACACCTTGTACACTTTAGGTAGTTGTTGATCACTAGGCCAAGCACAATATAGTCAACGATCAAATGTCTCTTTGTAAATTGATCTCAAACTTAAGGAAAAGTCATCATCTCCATCACATTCATTCTTATGGGGTATGTAGTCCACCTTCCCTTGTCTTTAAGAAAACTATGCATTTTTAAATTGATTCTTGTCCTATTACTTGTTTTCATCAATTCCTCATCTTTTGAGCTAGTGTATTGGAACATATTTTTGTTAGATGTATCATCTAATAAATTATCATTTCCCTCTAGGCTTGAATTTGGTGATTCAAAAAACTTTAAACCAATAACTTTATCCTACAAGTATCCATTAAGAAAAACATAAGTTATTTAAATAATATAAAATAATGTTTAAACAAAGTATACATTTTATTTATATCAAATTGGAGAATTCCTACCACATTCCTATTGGATTTGAATTTATTGTAGGAGGCATACGATCAACTATAATCTCATCATATATGTAATGTCTTTGTACTATCTCTCAATTGAATTGTTTCTTTCCATGACATACATAACATCTACAAACAACAATTTCCTCAAAGTATTTATCCCATGTACTATAGTCCTAACCAACCTCTTGTTCATTGCAATCATTTATTATGCTTGTAAGATCCATTGTCATGTCTTCTTCCATCCATTATCCTCTATTTGATTTAATAGTTTTAGGTCCACATCCACATACATATCTTGTTCTTTTGCCAGTTGAACACTTAGACTCTGCATTTACTCCAATATCCATCTAAAATAATCAACAACATGCATTAATTTATGTCAAGGTTGGATAGTCCATTATAAATTTTAATAATACTGTGAAAACAGATGGGCATATCACAAAATTCCATTAGATCATTTTTTCCTAAGTTAAGTCAAATTTTGAGTACCCGATGTCTTGCTTCATCCATTGTGTCCATATTTCATATGACATGATCTGTTGACATGGCCTCGTCTAGCTCCTATAATACACAACATAGTAAATAATGTTTAATACATCAATTACATCATTTCAACAAATATGCTATCAAACACAAAACCTCACTTTAGTCATATATATAACATATTGATATCATGTTTTGGTCATCCTAATTTTCAAACTTTTCCCTTGATCATAGAATCACATTTAATCACCATTCCTGTGCATTTTCAACCAAGAAGTTTGATATCAAAGGCTTCATGGAAAAAAAATGATTATATCTCCTCTATGTTGTAGCATTTATGAATTCATAAACGTCATCCTCCTTTGATTGAGGTTTCTTTGTCTTCTTACCTCTATTGTATCTACAGATTCCATTGCCATATCTTTTTCCATCCACTTTCCTCTCTATTATTTAGTAGTTCTATGTCATCCACATCCTCTCTCCATGCCCCCCTCTAGATCCTGTAATACACAAAAATGACAATAGTTACATAACGGTTGTGCACCAAGAGAATATTGTTGAAATTATCATGTTTATACACTTTCTTTTCATTAATATGTACTATGAAAAGCAAAATAGGACATTGCAACATTTTTCTCTTCACAAAAATTTTACATGTGAAATCTTGACAAATAGAGCTCAAAGCTTATGATTACAAGATGACGACAAGCTCACATAAAAAATACTTCACTTTCAAGCTGACTACAAATTCACATAGCCTTGATTAAGATCAAAGGTTTCTTGGTGCAACCAAAATGTATTTGGGAGCCAAGGGAAGTAATCATATCCTTTATAGATTGGAAATAGCCTTAGCATGATGTTTTTGTCAATGAATATCCCTTCCATGGTCCCTTGTTATCCTAGATGAAATAAAACATATTACTAATAATTTTAGTTGGCTCTCTACCTTACACTTCTTCTGCAAATTCTTTAAAACCATAGATGTTTTCTCTTTGAAAACTAGAGATTGGATTCCTTATTCTTGATTGAAACCTACTTTACATTGATAGTGTGAGAATATTTATCTTAGATAAGATCCAAAACTTTAATTCTTGATTTTTTATTTTTCATTATTGGTGTTTATCCTCCATAGATGTCGCAGTAAAAGTAGTTGGCCTGGTTATGTGCAAATCCCCTCATAAAAAAAGAAAGAAAAAAAAGCCAACAAATATTTACAAATGGCTCAACCCATATAAGACTTAACAATTTACTACAACTTTAATGAAAGATTGATACATAGAATGACCTACTTTATGTTGTATGGAAATCATATTTGTAGGCTAATATGTTATTTGTTCATAATTGGTATTTCATGGAAGTCTAGCCATTGGCTAAAACCTTTGACATTTGTATTGATTTAGCTAGCATGTATATCTTCATTAACCAAGAGAAGGCATGTGATCTAAAAAAATTTGTTTGATAAGTAAAAGAGTTTTGTTTTCAAGTTACTAAAACACGATACAACTTTTTTTAATTTCCATCAAATTATGTTTTTATTATGTAAATTTTTTTTAGGATGTATCCATTTTTTTCTAAGCTATTTGATGGTATGTTGTTGTCACACTAGATTTTAAAGCTATACAACCCTTACTACTTAAAAATTTACCTCAATTCAAAATGTTTGTATGATAAATATTTTGGTTTGTCACAACTAGGTGCTAAATTAGGTGCACTTTGTACCACCTTTGGCACTCCAAAGAGATTACACTTAGGGCTCAAAGTTGGCACTAACCATGACGATTATAAAATTTAAAAATTCAAGTCTACGTTAAAACGTACCACACAACAAAAAAATACAAAATTCTCATCGTCATTTGTTAGGTTGATCTTGTTCTTGATATTTTAGTTTGTATTTTTATTTGGTTGATGGATTTTATTTTGTTGCTAGATACGAAGCATAGGATAGATGGTGTTCACAATGTTTGGTTGCCCGATTTAATTTTTTTACAAGATACAAAGTAGAGAATAGATGGATAAAAATCAAACCCATGATCTTTCTTTAAACATGAAAACCAAGTATATTTTGCCTTTTGGTTCAATTTGAATCCATATAAAGATATTTGGATAGAATTTTTACTAATATATTTGTACAAAATGGATACCACTTGGTAGATAATGGTCTGGCTTCGGTTGATTTGAGTTATTTGGTGGTCTTATTTTTGCATTATTCATTCCATCACATGCTTTGAACTCTCAAGAGATATCTCATAGGCACTTAAATCCATAAACAAATTCATTCAAGGTAAATATTACTCATTAATCTTGTTTCTTTTAAATCACCCATTTCTTTTAATTTCTTTGATTGGTGGCTTGCTTTCATACCACTAAACAAAACTTTCATACTAAAAACTAGATGAAAACTTTCATACTTGGTAGTGTATACTTGTTTGCCTCCACAAACTAGACAAAAATAATTTTCCCTTGCTGACCTCAAAAAGTCAAGCAATAAAGGGAAGGGAGCAAAGGGAGTAGACTTTGACCATAATGAGGTAATTCAATGTCAACTTATAGATTTGTAAATGTTTCCATTGTTTCTTTGATTTTTAGTTTTTTAGTTTTTAATTTCTAAATTTAAAAGAAGAAATTTAATAGATAGATAGATAGATAGATAGGGACATGAGACTGACAAAGATAAAGAGGAACTAGATTTCATATTGGGGGTAGAGGCAGTGAACAAATTGAATGGTGTGGACTTGACAATGTTTTCCTAATACATAGAAAAATAATCTAGTAAAGCACCTAAAATATTACAACCAAAGCAACCATGTCAAAGGGAACCAATTGATTCCCCAACCACTCTTGGATCGAGCAAATGATCCAAGAGGAAATCAATAATAGTAAAATCTAAGAATGTGGAATAGATAGGGACATGAGACTAACAAAGATAAAGAGGAATTGGATTTCATATTGGGGGTAGAGGTAGTGAACAAATTAGATGGTGTGGACTTGACAATGCTTTCTCTATACATAGAAAAATAATCTAGTAAAGCACCTAAAATATTACAACCAAATCAACCATGTCAAAGGGAATCATAATGATGACCTCCTTAAGAAAATGATGAGATGCTTCTTACAAGAAGAGAAAGAGGCATATTTCCTACAACTGGCTCAACAAGGAGCCAAACTTCCTCGGGACTTTAATGTTGAAAACATCATCACACAAGAGGAAGAAACTCCCATCATAGCTATGATGAAATAAATGCATGCCATGCAATTCAAACTTAACAAGCTGGAAAAAGAGAAAGAACACAAAGAATTCTCTATGGAAGCCCTATGTCCATTTCTATTTGATCAAATTTTGTACATGCCACCATTCCCCAAAAGAGTGGAGCTCCCCAAATATGATCAATATGATGGAAATCCTGATCCTCAAGATCATGTCAGAGAATTATGTACTCTATCCATGGATTTTATTCATGAACCAACATACCTAATGTGTCTCTTCCCATGATCTTTGGGAGGAGCAACCATCAACTGGTTCTCTAAGATGCCTCCAACTATCAAGACCTTTAAGGAATTAATCAAACTATTTTATCAAAAATACTCCTACAATATCCAAGATCTAGTCACCATGATCGACATCTACAATCTGAAACAAAACTCAGGAGAACCCTTCCTGACCTTCCTCAAACACTGGAGGAAGAAGTTTTCACTCTATGCCCGACCAATTCCAGAAAATAAGAAACTAGAAATCTTTATCAATAATTTGGTTCCAGAAATTAATTATCATCTGCAAATGCAAAATCATACATCCTTTGATAAAATGGTAGAAAATGCCATAAAGCTAAAAAATGTGCTTGTTCAAAAGGGAGACATATCGCTTCATAAGAAAAATAAGTATGATTCAGGTTCTAGTTCCAACAACAAGGATAAGGGAAAAATATGGAATAAGAACAAAAATATTGTCATAGATGGTATTGTTGATCATATCAGTGCTCCACTTAAAGCACCCACATTTAATCTCACCATTGGCACCCAAGCCATAAAAGCTTCAGAGATGAAGGCAACTGAACCTACTAAAAATTCAAATGACTATAAACCATAGGTTACAAAACCAAAGTGCGAGTTCACTCCTTTGGGTGAGTCCTTGGAATCTTCCATGAAAACTCTATTGGAAAACAATATCATCATGTTACCTGAGATCAAACCATATGACCCCGAAGTCAAACCTAAATGGTGGAAAGAGACCAATTTTTGTGATTTCCATCGAAACAAGGATCATAAAACCAATAACTACATGCATCTAAAACATCTCATTCAAGACAAAATTGACACTGGAGAAATTATAATTGACAACCACAAATCCAATAACGATCACACAACATTCATGAAACCTTTTCCAAATCATAATCAAGGAGACTCATCTTCTAAACCTAACATGGGTGCTAAAGTCAATTACACTTACTCTGGTAATAATGATGTCATCAACATGGTAGAACCATGCCTATTTGAACACTGCAATGTCATCACTATTGTTAAAAAGGACATAGATAACAAGACAACTAATGCAGTTACTTGATCTCAAGCGCAGGAAACTCTCCAAGGACAAAACTCAGGTTCATCAAATGCCTCAAAGGTAGCATTTAATCTTGCATTTGCATCTAAACAAAGGACTACTTCCAAATCTTCAAATTATAAAGAGTCTAAAGAGATATCATACATCATCATCCAGCAACTACAACACACTAATGCCAAAATCTCTATATTTGAGTTGCTTCAAATCTCCCCTGCTCATTGTGCAATTCTGGAAAAAGCTCTAATTGGCTCTAATGTTCCTGGAGTCATCCACATAACCAGCCCTTGCATATTGAAGTCTTAATCCAAAACCATAGTGTCAAATGTGTGTTGATTGATGGAGGCATTGGTCTAAATATATGTTCCTACAAATTGGTTACACAACTAGGATTGTCAGAAGATGCTATTGATCCTAAAAAGAAGATAACCATAAAAGCATATGACAAACAAGAAATAAATTCCAAAGGATTCATTGTGCTACCTATCAGAACAAGACATGTCATCAGAGATATCACATGTCAAGTACTAGATCTCCCATTGGCCTATAACATTCTTCTAGGAAGGCCCTGGATACATGAGATGCAAGCATTCCATCAACATACCACCAATGTCTCAAATTTCCCTAAGATAGAGTAGAGGTCACTATACCTGCAAACACATCAGCATCTTGCAACACTTTGAAAGAAAATGCAGATAAACTTGTTCCACATAATAGAGAGTCTTTTTCCAAACAAATAGATATAGCATCTACATATAAAATAGAAGACCTATCAAAAGGAGTCAAGATCAAAGACACGGGCATGGGAGAATACACAATGGAACCATTCATATCTCTCACATCTCTCCCACTTTCACCAAAGTCTTATGGACAACCTTCAGAAAAGCTGAAACCTACAACCAAAGTGTACACACTAAAATGGTGCACTTCTATGAACCATTATATGCAAGGTTGCTCAAGAATGAGGCCTCACAAAGTGGCTCATAGCTCTCTATGCATGGAGTTGCAAGGGACTATGATGTATTTGGTCTCAGCTAGAGCTACAAGCTTGTGACCTTGCTATTCAACCACACAATGAGAGATTCGAATGAGGACAAGGGCAAGAGTGCCAATATCCTCAAGAATCACTATGAAAATGCAATGCAATGCAAACTAGTCTATGGAAATGAAAATGCAATGCAACTAAGCTATGAAATGGAAATAACAAGTGTTACAAATCCCTCCTATTAAGCTATGTGAAGTTATGCTATTGCATGAAAGGAAATCTAAGCTATGAAAGTTATGGAAATGAAACTACTATGTAAGAATGTAAACTAAACTATGAAGCAAATGAAGAAATCTAAAGTAGGATGCAACAATGATCTCTAAAAAGCTTCAAAGTCTTCAAGGATTCCTACAGCATAAGGTTAGCATAAAAATATGATATGAAATGGAGGAGAGAGCTTTCCTTTTATAAGAAATGCAAAGGAATGGACCGTTGAGATTAAGAGGCAAAAGTCTTAATCGGCGGTGGAGCTTGAAATAGGAGCGATCCGTGTGCACAAGTATCCTCCAATAGGAATTGACTTTGTGTCCATGTGAGACAAAAGTGCCTTTTTCCTTTTTATAAAATAAGAATAATGCTTTATTTGTGCAACTTAGGATAAGAGGAAAGGTGGGGCTTTTTATTTAATCAAAAGGGGAGGAAATATTCCTTTTAAGTAAATAAAAACTTAGGATAAATGATTAGCCCATAGGATAAAAATCCAATATATGATCGAAATTAAGACTTGATCAAGAAATTGATAATGTTGAAAAATATTGATTATTGATAAAATTGATTCAGGATTGATAAATCAAATAAATGGGGCCCAAAGTCTAGGTGACCATTTTTGGGTGCATACACAAAGAACCTCTGGTTATCTTCAATGGGAGTTTTATCACAGAACATGTTTCCAAACAAGAATCAGATGAGGAAGAGGCTATATTAGCTTGGATATACAAATATGAGTCTCAATCACATACAGTTCAAAAATGTGACTCTAAAATACCTAAGTTTCCTACAAAATCATATGGACCAAGTCACCAGCTAATGTCTAAAATGGGCTACATTGGAAAAGGACCTCTAGGAACAAGAGGCAAAGGCATCATTAGACCCATTGAACATTGTGGGAGGAAAACCAAGGATACTACAAGCATATGTTATCACAAGAAACCCTTCCATCTCGGTGGAAGGTCTACACATGTCCTAGAATAGATTAAACCAAAGACAGTTATTCAACAAAAGGAAGAAACACAACATTCAGATAATGATGATTCAAACACAACTGATTTTTTCCTTATGAACTTATGCCTCAACATATCTTAGATCTTCTTGAAAATGAAAATGAACCTAAAATAATCAACGTAGTAGACACACAAGAACCTACTACTAAATAAGAGACAGTCGCAACACAAGAACCGACTGATCATGAAAACAAGCAAGAAGAAGAAGGTGAATCTATCAAAATAGTTGAACATTTGGGACACAGTAGTGATTCTGAGATAGACTCCCATGAATATGAATTCCACTCAGACTCTAAAGGTAATCCTTCTTGGGGAATCCATCCTGATTTCACACATGTTCTTGATTTTCCCAGGGATCTAGATGAAGAATCAAATGACTGTGAATGGGGAATTGTTCCAGAAGAAGATGAGCTTATAATAGAAAATCACATAGATGTCATTCACTGATATGCACCTACATCCAAAATAAGTCTAGAATGAAGTGATAGACCTCATGAATTTGATTCACTTATCACTAACGTAGGATCCAACAATGACGTTGAGATGCTTAATGAACTAAAAATTCTGAGTAGTAATATCATCCTTGAATTTGAGAGTCAGATCAAAACCAATGATGACAACCTTGTATGCGTAAACACCATCACCCAATCCTTTCTCACACTTACTATCCAACATCCTGAGCTTATTGACCAAACATCCAGTGATCCAAGCCAAGACATCCATACTTTCCTAACAGACTATGATCTTGCATGCTACCTACATGTAGTAGAACCCATGATGACTTCCATCAATGAACCTAGCGTCAACATGATAGAGTCAGATATCAAATATCTCAGTCAAAAGAATATAATAAAAAAGAAAAAGAGTTCTAAGGGTGAAAACCACTATGTGGCAGTCTCAGAACCTAAAATAGTAAAAATAAAAGACGTATCTGAAGGTGAAAACCTCTCTAAGGAACCTAAGGATGAGATATTTGATGTCCTTCTGATTCATTTACAAGATAAATCTCCATTATTGATAGAACCAACTCACTCTATCAATTTGGGCACAGCAGAGGAACCACAGTTGATTCATGTAGCACAATCTCTGTTAGAAGACAAAAAAACAAGCATTCACAAAATTCTTAACAGAGAAGAAGGTCAACTTTGCATGGAAATATTTAGATATGCCTGGATTGGATCCTAATCTTATCATGCATCATCTCTCTATCGCTCCAGGAGTAAAACCAATCAAGCAAAAGTTGCGTAAAATGCATCCTCATGTGGCACTCCTTGTCAAAGCTGAGCTAGAGAAACTATTAAAAGCCAGATTTATCCAAGTCATAGATTATGTAGAGTGGATCTCAAACATAGTTCCAGTATCAAAACCAAATAAATCAATTAGAGTATGCACAGACTTCAGAGATGTAAACAAAGTGTGTCCTAAGGGTGATTTTCCACTACCAAACATCGACATGAAAGTGGACATGATTGTGGGCTTTGAAATGTACTCGTTAATGGATGATTTCTCTGGATACAACCAAATCAAGATAGCTCCAGATCAAGAGAAGACTACTTTCACTTGTGCATGGGGTACTTTCTGCTAGAATGTCATGCCCTTTGGTCTTAAGAACATTGGTGCTACATGTTAGAGAGCTATGACATCTATCTTTCATGATATGATGCATAAAAATATGGAGGACTATGTTGATGAAACTTTGGCTAAATAAACAAAATGCTCTGAACACCTAGTTGACTTGGGTACAATACTGGATAGAATGGAAAAATTTAGTCTTTGACTAAATCCTAAGAAATGTGCCTTTGGTGTCACTTCAGGAAAACTTCTAGGGTACATTGTTTCAAAGAAAGGTATTGAAGTGGACCCAACAAAATTCAAAGTGATCATGGAGATGTAACCTCCTAAGAACATCAGTCAAATGAGGACCTTACAAGGAAGGGTACAATCAATCAAGCACTTCATATCTCAGCTAGCAGATATATCACAACCTTTCACAAAGACATTTCATAAAGGTTTGACCTTCACATGGAATGAAGAATGTGAGAATAATTTCAATCATATCAAATAATATCTGTAAAATACACCAATTCTCATGCCTCCTATTCAGGGGAAGCCTTTAATATTGTATGTCTCCACTACAGATACTTCACTGGGGGCATTACTAGCGCAACATGATGAGAATAAGAAAGAAAGAGCTATCTACTACATCAGTAGAACATTGGTAGCTTATGAGAAAAACTATTGCATGATAGAGAAGGCATGTCTAGCTATCATTTTTGCATCACAGAAACTAAGACACTATATGTTAGCTCATACTACACAATTAATAGCAAAAATTGATCCATTGAAGTACTTATTGAGAAAATCTGCCCTCACAGGTAGACTAGCAAAATGGGTAATGCTACTGAGCGAATTTGACATCGAGTATGTTGAAAGAAAAGCTATCAAGGGACAAGTCATTACAGCTCAGTTAGCTGAAGTGCCAATTTTTTATGATCAACCAATGCAAATGGAATTTCCTGATTCCTCTATCATGCACCTCTCTTCTAGAACATGGCAATTATTCTTTGATGGATCCTACACACAAAACAGATCTGGACCTAGCATATTTTTCATAACACCATAGGGTTACTCCATTCCAAAGGCATTCAAGATCAAGTTCCCTTGCACCAACAACATAGATGAATATGAAGCTTTACTAAATGGCATGAAAATAGAAATTGAATAGAGAGTAACAGAACTACACATTCATGGAGACTCACAACTAGTCATACACCAAGTCAATGATGTGTATCAAACAAAAGATGTGAAACTTTTTCCATACAAGTGCATGGTAGATGATTTAAAGAAATATTTCATATCTATCACATTTGAACATATTCCTAGAATGGAGAACAAGGTTGCTAATGCTATGGCAACACTATCATCTTTACTACAGCAACCCAAACATGAGCTACGCTACGAGTTTTTGGTGGAAGCACTATCATTCCTTGCCTATGATTGTCCAAAAACCCACATGATCTACAATGTTGTTGGTCATGATTCCTCCCAGTAAAAAAACATATACTCCTACCTTCGAGACCAAATCATTCTCGATACCTTTAACCATCATGAAAAATGTTACCTTATCCAAAACACATCGTAGTATGTCATCATTGGTAATGATTTATACAAATGAAGTCTAGATGGTACACTTCTTAGTTGCTTATAACATGAAGAGTCACAACGCACATTAGAGGAAGTCCACGAAGGTATTTATGGATCACATTCCAATGGTTTGACACTATCTCAACAACTCATTAGGTCAGGGTACTATTGGCCAAACATGGAAAAAGAGGTTGTAAAATATGCTAAGAATTGTCAGAAATGCCAGGTCCATGGTAATTTGATTCCTTTTACAACACAATGGCCTTTTCAACAATGGGCATTTGATCTCATAGAGGCTATTTATCCACATTCATGAAATGGTCATACCCATATCATCACTGTAATACCCCAAAAATGGGCTATAAGTTCATTAACCTCCTACATCGACAAATCGAACAAAATCGACATCGAAGTCCTAATCTAAGGCACATCTAAACATCATCGAATCATAATTGATTATCTTAAATTCGACATCGGGAAATATTCCTAGTAATATTCCTAATCATCATAATTATCTTTAATTTTATAATTATTTGGCAATAAATCACATTTATCCTAAAATTTGATTAATTAAATATTTTGCATATTTAATTAATTAGATTTAATATTTGCCACTTAATTGTTTAATTAAATTTAATTCTATCTATTATTAATTGTATTATTTAATTTTGACAATAAATCAAAATTCCTATGAATAATTGATTAAATTCTTATTTAATTAATTAAAGCATGTTGTCATTATTTAATAATATAATTTTTAATAAAAGTTTGGTAAAATAGTTAATTAACCCATAAATTAATTATTTTATTTCAAAAAGCAGTTAAGTTGAGAATAAATCACT
The DNA here is from genome assembly GCA_027943335.1 of Chamaecyparis obtusa. Taxonomy (NCBI): domain Eukaryota; kingdom Viridiplantae; phylum Streptophyta; class Pinopsida; order Cupressales; family Cupressaceae; genus Chamaecyparis; species Chamaecyparis obtusa. Next base: position 50,484 of record BSBK01001513.1, read on the forward strand.
TTATTTATTTATTAAATCATAATTATCCATGTGCACATTCAAGGACTAGTTAAACTCAAAATTGGAAAATCAATGCAAGTTGTTAGCTTTTTGAAACTCAACATCTTTTCGAGTTTTAAAGTTGATCTAAACTTCTAATTCAAGTTGAACTGTGCTTTTGCATGATTTTTGTGACTTAATTATCTTTATTTAAAAATAACTCAAAAATCAAGTTGAGTTATTTGAGTGATTTATGGCTTTTTCTCATGCACCTCCAAAGCCTTGGATTTCTATAAAAACAAGGCTCAGCTCTTCATAATTCATCTCATATTTTGCACAATCACGCTGGAGAATTAGAATTGAAGAATCAAAGCTCTTGCGAATCGACATCTTTGTGAGATCAATCTTATTTTTGCATTCATAGCATATCAATTTTCAATAGCATTCATAGCATATCAATTTTCAATAGCATTCATAGCATATCAATTTCATATTAGCATAGATTCATATCAGTTTCTATCATTCTTATTGCATAGAAAATATCAAAAATATAGATCAATTGCATTCAAATATTTCATTTAGGTGTCATCTAGGTCACTGATCTCGATTACAATCTGAGAACATCAATCTCGCACCTATTAGAAGGCAGTAAATCGCTTGGTTAGATTAGATTTCAATTTTGCACTATTTTGATTATAGCTAACCTCTAATGTTTTACTGAAGTGTTGTGTCTACAGATCAGGTACAATTTTCACACACACATTTTTGGCGCCCACCATGGGGCAACCCACCTTTGCATGCTGGTTTTGATTTTTTTGGGAGCCAAAACTCCAAAGTTTCAAAGATTTAATTTTATCTCCCAAACGGCCAAGAATTTTGGTCTAAAAATTTTTTAGTAGGTTTGTGACATGTTAGGGAAGTTACAATAAAAAATTTAGAATTTTTTGAGATGTTTTGAATTTTTAATAATTTTTTCTTAAAATTATGGAAAAAATTAATATCTGACGTAAATCAGCATATTTTTTGAAAATTTTTATATTTTCGGAAAGCTCTTTAAATTTTACAAGGGTTCAATTCTTTTTGTTTTAAATTTGGACATGATATCATAGCTCAAATAGTCAATTTACAAAAACTAGTCTGTTTTGATAAAATGGGTCTCTAGGGCACAAATGAAAAGATTTTTCTAAAATTTTTGCATTTTTGGAAATCTCTCTATTTTTTAGTAGGGGTCTCTATTCTGAATTTCTATTTTTGTGGCCAAAATCATATAAAAAAAAATCAGATCTTGTTGACTAGGTCAAATGCAGTGTAAAAAAATTAAAATTTTGTGATGGATATGCACTTATTTTTCATATGATTCAATGCATGATATGAGTTGTCATTTGGATTAATTTCTATTTATTATTACTCCTAACAATTGATTTTTAGATCTAACCCTAGGGTTTTCATAAGTTGAATATACCTTGCATATCTTGTTTGCTTGTTGGCTTGTTGGAGAGTTCGTAGCTTGCTTGCATAGTAAAGCTCAACAAAAATTGCTAAAAATCAGGTAAAATCTACTAAGCGTGTTGCAAGGATCCAAGGTATTCTCCTTCATCTATTAACATTTCAATTTGGACTTAAAATAAATCTCTTATGTGTCTGGCTTGTGTGCATCCTTTCATGCTTTTATCTATTTCTACACACTTGCATAATTGATACTAGGTTGTGACCCCTTAAGGACTGATTAAGTAGTCTTAGAATACTTTTGATTGATCTTGATTGCTATCTTGGGTTATTGGACTCGCTAATCTATCGGCCCCTCATTTCCACCCCATGGTTGCAATCTCAGCGCTATAAAGGGGAGGGGTCAACAGGACATAAGCGTTAAGTGTTCCACTTGGAAACCCTTTTGTGCTTTTAGGAACTCACTTGTTTTCTAAGTTGGGGACTTGTTTTCAGCTTGTGTGAGGTGTTAAGTGTTCCACCTTGTGGACTCATCTCATATTCGCTTTAAGCGTTAAGTGTTCCTCTTTCTACTTTTTGGGTACTTTTGGTAGATTTGCTTTTGGAAACATACATCTATGCTCACATAGTAATTAGGCCCTATGAACACTATTCATGATTCTTGAGAGATTGGATTCCTAGAAAAATCCTTCTTGACGATAGAATCCTTGTAGGTAGGGAGGATACTTAGTGTGTTTCACATTCAACTTGGTTAGTGTGTCTTCTCTTATTGATCGATACATTCTCTCCCAGAAGAGGTTGATAGATCACGTGGGGTTGACATCACGAGCTTTGGTGAATCAAAATTGGTTAGTATGTCTTCTCCTATTGATTGATACATTCTCTCCCTGGAGAGATTGATAGATCACGTGGAGTTGGCATCATAGACCTTGGTGAAGCAAAACTTTGTCTTAGCATGTCGGATTAATCTGCTTGCTTTGTTTGGGTTAAAAGTGAAAAGGTGTCAAAAACCTTGGATCTGGAGCCAAGTCCCCTTGTGGTATACTATTGTGAGTCATCTTTAGAGAGGGTTAACCATAGCGGACAATCCCTTCATAGGGAAAACTGCGTTGATGGAACCTCAAGCGGTAATAACCATTTTCACCATGGTAGTGACAGCCGCTATATAAATGTCCTTGTGGAAGAAATCTCCACGGGTATGGTTCATTGTTGGGTTGTCAGATCTCCCTAGCAGCTCTTGAAGATTAAGTTCTCGGACTGTGTCAAAACCCTGGTGTGCCGGGATTGGAGTTCACCCCTTTGAATCATAAAAGTTGCAGAGTCAAACCATTACTAAAAATCTTAGAGCGGCCAATTTTTCACTTTTAGGTATATGTGTGTTATTGCAAAACTTTTCAGAACATACACAATTAGTACTCTCAGGGATTAGCACAATTTGGTCACTTGATTGTTCATGTGCAAGGTTGCTTTTGCCCTTGTTCATTATTTTCAGATGTGCTTGGAATCACTTGCTTGCTGTTCTGCGTGCTTGTTTATCTACTTGGCTATTAAAAATGATCAAATCTGGTATAACCTTCAAAATCTGGACAGTACAATTTGCAAACAATCCAAAACTAAAGACCTTAAATTTTGCAAAAATTGATGTAAAATCTTTTCTGGAGTCAAAAGTCATTTCAAGAAGTCAGACAGTCGTACGAGTTTTGTCAAGTGTCATTTCAGTATTGCCCATCTATCGTATGATTGAGAACCCAGTGTCGTACGAGTTTAGCAACTGTCATTTCATAGACTACCCAGTGTCGTACGAGTCTGCAGAGTGTCATTTGGAAAAATTTGAGAGAGTTGTCAGAAATTTTCAAATTGCAAGATATCCAATGTTTCCAGCCTAGTTCCAGAATCTGTCAAAAATATCATTGTGTCAAGAACAGAGCAGTAGCTATTGAGCATTCTACCATTTTCTGAGTTTGATCTTTTGAATCTGATCTAGTCTTCTGTTTGATCAATTTGAGTCCTTTTTATCTCGTGTCAAAACCTTGTCATAACTATCAATCTTCAATAAATCTTCAAAAATAGACTAAGTGTTGAGAACTCGTGTTTGCTATCTTTTGGGCGATCTATCCCATACATCCAGGGCACAGTTTCCTTCACCAACATCTCATCAGATCTTCAAAACTATCATAATCTTGACAAGGTTGTGCCATCCAATTTTTTCGAATCAAATTGTTCTTCAGTTGTCTTCGTCCTTTTCTTTTGTTTCATTCAAAGTTAATGGTGGAGACCAGAGCTTCTTCACACAAGAAATCAGAAGAAATATCTCAGAACTTACTTTTGACGAATACCCCAGGTCCAACTCTTGAGCAACTCATCAAGTCAGGTATCTACGAAGATGACGGTCTCAGTAACTTTCGATTGAAAACTGGTTACATACCTCCTCTATCAACTCACAGAGGTAATCAGCAAACTCCTCCTCAATCTATTCCAGGGAGCCCAAAAACTCCTACCATGTCTCAAGCAGGGACAAACCATGGTTCTCTAGGAGGGGGGTCCCAAGGAAACCATTCTCAACATAATGCCAACCAAGAACCTACCCCCTCTGAAATCTATCAATGTCAGAATGATGATGAATTCAAGAGAATGATGAGGCATTTCTTGAAAGTGGATAGAGAGGCATACTTTTTACAATTAGCCCAGGAAGGGGCTAAGCTTCCTCCCAACTTTAACATTGATGATATAATCACACATGAGGAAGAAACTCCACTCACAGCTATGACAAAATAGATGCATGCTATACAAGTCAAATTTAACAATCTTAAGAAGGAGAAGGAACCCAAGGAGTTCTCCATGGAGGCCCTATGTCCTTTCCCGTTCGACAAAAACTTGTATATGCCACCATTCCCAAAAAGAGTGGAGATGCCAAAGTACAAAAAATATGACGGACACTCTGATCCTCAAGATCATGTCAGAGAGTTCTGTATGCAATCCATGGAATTCATGCATGAACTGACTTATCTAATGCATCTTTTTCCTAGATCCTTGGGAGGAGCATCCATTCAGTGGTTTTCAAGATTACCTTCTACGATCAAAACTTTTGAGGAATTGATTAAATTGTTTTATCAACAATATTCCTACAATATTCAACATCCAGTCACCATGATCGATATCTGTAACCTCAAGCAATATCCAGGGGAATCATTCCTAACTTTCCTCAAGAGGTGGAGAAAGAAGTTCTCTCTATATGCTAGATAAATTCCCGAAATGGAGAAACTTGAAATCTTTATCAATAACCTTGTTCCAGAGCTCAATTATCTATTACAAATGCAAGATCATGTATCTTTTGATAAAATGGTGGATAATGCAATCAAGATTGAGAAATTACTTGTCAAGAAAGGAGAAATCACACTTTAAAAGGACAAGTCCGAATCTGGATCTAGCTCAAAAGATAAAAACAAGAGCTGGAATAGAAACAAAGGTATCATCTCTGATGGTGTTGTTGACACTATCTGCACCCCATCAAAGGCACCAGCCTACAATCTCACCCTTGCCACCAAAGCCATTCAAGCTTCAGAGCAAAAATCTGCTGAACCATCTCCAAAGAAGCTATTCAAATGATGGGATAATAAATGAAAGTTTACTCCCCTAGGAGAATCTTTGGAATCTGCCCTGAGAACCCTGATAGCTAATAACATGATCTCTTTACCACCAATCCGAAACCCTGATCCGGATCCAAAACCATATTGGTGGAAAGATAATGAATACTGTGCTTTCCATCAGACTAAAGGCCATAGAACTAATGGATGCTTCCACTTGAAGCATACCATTCAAGACTTGATAGATCAAGGGGACATCACGATTGATAATCCTACCAGCAATAATGATCACACAGCATTTACAGAACTATTTCCACAACATGGCAAGGGAGTTTCCACTTCTCAGCCTAACATGGGGGCAAAAGTCAACTATGCCTACCCTAGAAACAATGTTGTCATCAATATGGTTGAACCATGTCTCTCTGAGAGCTGCAATGTCATCACGATTTTACGAAGAGACAAAAATCATTCCTCAGCTAATGCAGTTACTAGATCACAAGCTCAGGCTCATCTGAAAGGACAAACACCAAGTTCATCTAATGTCCCTAGCTACCTTTCAATCTCACATCTGCTTCTAAACAGAAGGTTTCCTTTAGAAGTCTTCCAATCCAAAAGATACAAGACCTACATCTTACAGCATTGTCCAACAACTCCAGCATACCAATGCCAAAATCTCTATGTTTGAGTTACTTCAAATATCTCCAGCTCACAGAGATATCCTAGACAAAGCTTTGCTCGGCTCTAATGTTCCTGATGATCTAGATCTAGACAGGTTCCAGACTATGGTTGGTCATCTAACGTCTTTGCAATATATCTCCTTTTCAGAGGAAGATGACAACTCCCTAAGTCACCCACATAATCAGCCCTTGCACATAGAAGTCTTGATCTAGAACCGTCGAGTCAAACGTGTGTTGATAGATGGGGGCGCAGGCCTCAACATTTGTTCTTACAACTTAATCACACAGTTGGGATTCTGAGAGGTGGCTATTGATCCTCAAAAGAAGATCACCATAAAAGCCTATGATGAACAAGAAAGAGCTTCTAAAGGCACCATTGTCTTACCTATCCGAGTGGGTCCGGTCATCAAAGATACCACATGTCAGGTGCTTGATCTACCATTGGCTTACAATATCCTTCTTGGGTGACCTTGGATACATGAAATGCAAGCTATTCCTTCTACATACCATTAATGCTTGAAATTTCCCTATGAAGGAGTGGAGGTTACTATCCCAGCAGATCTGAGTACAACTTGCAATACATTGAAGGAAAGTGTCGATAAGCTTGTTCCCAATAACAGAGAATCTTCCATCAAGTAGCTAAATGTTGCTTCCACATCTAAGATGGATGACATTGCTAAAGAGATCAATATCAAAGAAAATGGGATGGGAGAATAGACTATAGAGCCAGTCTTGTCTCTGACATCTCTCCCAATCTCACCTAAGTCGTATGGACAATCCTTGAAGCAGTCTAAATCAGAACCTAAGGAACCTATGGAAGCATACAAAAGAAATTTTGTGGCGGAGCAAGTATCCAAACAAGAATTTGAAGAGGATGAAGCTGTGCTGGCATGGCTATATAAAGAGGATTCTGAATCTAAAATTGTTCAACCTAGTGAATCTATAGCACCTACAATCCCTTCTAATTCATATGGTCCAGGAAACAAATTGATAGCCAAGATGGGATATTCCGGTCAAGGACCTCTAGGAATCAGAGAAAAGGGTCTTGTGACACCCATTTCACATATTGGTAGAGCCAACAAAGATACTGGTGGCTTAGGGTTTAAGAAGAAACCCTATCATGTCAAAGGTGGTTGTTCTCATGTCATAGAACAAATTGCACCAGGAGAACCCCTTCTTAAGAAAGAAGAAACAGAACCCTCTGATGATGATTCAGATAGCTCTGAGCTTATCCCCTATGAAAAATTGCCTAAAGAGATCAAAGATCTTCTTGATGATACATATGATCCTATCAAAAGAATTAATGTAGTAGAAACACAAGAACCTACTATAGCACAAGAGATGGTTGCACCACAAGAACCAGCTAATCTCGAAGGCAATCAAACTAATCAAGAAGAAGGGGGTATTTATTTTGACACTGATTCCCATGAATATGAATTCAAGTCAGAGACTGAGGGTAATCCTTCTTGGGGTATTCATCCTGATTTCACACATTTTCTAAGATTTCCTAGAGATCCTGAATCAGAAGCTGAGTCAAATGACTATGAATGGGGTGCCATTCCAGAAGAAGATGAGCTTATAATGGAGAAATATATTGATGTTAGTCACCAATATGTATCTCAACCCAACGTAGCTCTAGAGCAAAACAATGAACTTAACGTGTCTGATCCACCTATGGCTGAAGAGGACTCCCATGATGATGTTGAGCTTATTCATGAATTGAACATTTTGAGCTGTAATATCACCTTTGAACTTGAGCGTCAGGTTAGGACCAATGATGACATATCCATGTTTGTGAACACCATATCCCAAGCCTTTCCCGCTTTGACTATCCAACGCCCTGATCTTATCGACCAAACTTCCACAAACCCAAGCCATGGTGTTTACACCTTTTCCAGTGACTATGCCCTTGCTTGTTACCTCAATGCAGTCGAGCCTATGAGGACTTCCATCAGTGAACCGAGCGTCAGCATGACTGAGTCGGACATCAAATATCTTAGTCAAAAAAATAAAAATAAAAAGAAAAAGAGTTCTAAGGGTGAAAACCACTTTGTGGCAGTCTTAGATCCTACAAAAGTAAAAAGAAAAGACATATCTGAAGGTGAAAACCTCTCTGAGGCACCTAAGGATGAGATATTTGATGTCCTTCCGAGTCATTTATAGGATAGATCTCCAGTTCTAATTGAGCCCATTCAATCCATCAATTTGGGTACAACAAAGGAACCACAATTGGTACATGTAGCACAATCTCTATCAGAAGAAGAGAAACAGAAATTCACTACATTCTTATCAGAAAAAAAAGATCAATTTTGCATGGAAATATTTAGATATGCCAGGATTGGATCCCAATCTCATTATGCACCATCTATCCATTGCTCCTGGAGTAAAACCAATCAAGCAAAAATTGAGAGAGATGCATCCTCATGTTGCACTCTTAGTCAAAGTAGAACTAGAAAAACTCCTAAAAGCTAGATTCATCCATGTCATAGACTATGCTGAGTGGATCTCTAACATTGTACCTATTTCAAAACCAGATGGTTCAATCAGAGTGTGCACGGACTTTAGAGATGTGAACAGAGCATGCCCTAAGGATGATTTTCCACTGCCTAACATTGATATGATAGTGGACATGACTGCGGGCTATGAAATGTATTCCTTAATGGATGGCTTTTCTGGGTACAACCAAATCAAAATTGCTCCAGAAGATCAAGAGAAAATAGCTTTCACATGTGCGTGGGGAACCTTCTGTTGGAATGTTATGCCATTCGGACTCAAAAATTTGGGAGCTACATACCAAAGAGCAATGACATCTATTTTTCATGATATGATGCATAGAACAATGGAGGATTATGTTGATGATACCTTAGCAAAATCAATGATCAGAACTGAACATCTAACTGACTTGAGCATGATCCTTGACAGAATGGAAAAATTTAGTCTCTGACTAAATCCTAAGAAGTGTGCTTTTGGTGTTACTTCTGGAAAGCTCTTAGGATACATAGTTTCAAAGAAAGGCATTGAAGTTGATCTGGCTAAAGTCAAGGCTATAATAGAAATGCAACCTCCCACAAATATCAGTCAAATGAGGACGTTGCAAGGCAGAGTTCAATCTATCAGAAGATTCATATCACAGCTAGCGGACATATCACAGCCTTTTACAAAAGCATTACATAAAGGTGTGACCTTTGCATGGAATGAAGAATACGAGAACAACTTTAACCATATCAAGAAGTATCTATCAAATCCGCCTATCTTGATGCCTCCTATTCATGGGAAGCCATTGATCTTGTATGTCTCTGCAACAGCCACATCACTGGGGGCATTGCTAGCGCAACATGATGAAGACAAAAAGGAAAGAGCCATCTACTATATAAGCAGAACATTGGTGGCGTATGAAAAGAACTATTCTATGATTGAGAAAGCTTGTCTCACTGTGATCTTTACATCACAGAAACTGAGACACTACATGTTAGCTCATACTACTCATTTGGTAGCTAAAATTGATCCACTGAAATATCTCCTAAGCAAAGCTTCCCTCACAGGTAGACTAGCTAAATGGGTCATGCTCTTGAGTGAATTTGACATTGAATATGTTGAAAGAAAAGCTATAAAAGGTCAAGTTATTGCTGATCAACTAGCAGATGCACCCATGTTTGATGATACACCCATGCAAATAGAATTTCCTGATTCCTCTATCATGCACCTCTCTTCTAGAGCATGGCGGTTATTCTTTGATGGCTCCTACACACAAAATGGATCTGGAGCAGGCATATTATTTATCACTCCTCAAGGATACTCGATACCCAAAGCATTCAGATTAAAGTTTCCTTGCACAAACAATATTGTTGAATATGAGGCACTTCTCAATGGTATGAAAATGGCAATACAGTGGAGAGTTACAGAGATGCAAATCCATGGAGACTCACAATTGGTTATCCACCAAGTCAATGATGTGTACCAAACCAAAGATGAAAAGCTCATTCCTTACAAGAGAATGGTAGATGATTTAAAGAAATACTTCATCTCTATCACATTTGAGAAAATACCCAGAATGGAGAATAAGGCTGCTGATGCAATGGCGACACTATCTACTATCTTACAACAGCTTGAACATGAGCTACGCTATGAGTTCCTGGTGGAAGCCCTATCCTATCCTGCATATGACTCCCCTGAAACCCGCATGATCTGCACTGTTGTAGGTTATGACTCATCTCGCTACAAAAATCTATTCTCCTATCTCCATGACCAAATCATCCTTGAGTCCTTTAACCATTTTGAGAAATGAAACCTTATCTGATCCGCATCCTGATATGTCATCATTGGTAATGATCTGTACAAATGAGGTCTAGATGGTACACTGCTTAGATGTTTAGAACGGGAAGAGTCTCAACGTACATTAGAGGAAGTCCACGAGGGTATATGTGGGTCACACTTGAACGGTTTAACGTTAGCTCAAAAACTTATTAGGGTCAGGTACTATTGGCCTGAAATGGAGAAAGAGGCTATTAAATTTGCTAAAAACTATCAACAGTGTCAAGTACATGGCAACTTGATTCATGCTCCCGAGAGAGATCTGATTCCCTTTACTACATAATGGCCTTTTCAACAATGGGCATTTGATCTCATAGGTGCTATCCATCCACACTCTTCCAATAGACATACCCATATAATCAAAGCTACAGATTATTTTACAAAATGGGTAGAAGCAGTTCCTCTAACACAAGCAACAGGGAAATAGATCTCTATGTTCATCCTAAACTACATCATTTGCAGATATGGGATCCCTCACTCTATAATCACAGATAACGGGGGACAATTCAAAAACAAAGATCTAGATGACTTATGTGCTAAATTCAAGATTACACAACATTGGTCTTCTATTTACTATCCTCAAGGGAATGGACAAGCTGAAGCTTCAAACAAAAATCTCTTGAAAATCTTGCATAGAACAGTGAATAAAATAGGAAGAGACTGCAATCTCATGATCAATCCAGCTCTCTGGGCCTATAGAACTAGTATCAGAATGCCTATTGGGGCTACACCATTCGCTTTAGTTTATGGGTCTGAAGTAGTACTACCTATTGAGGTTGAAATCTCATCACTCAGAATCATAATGCATGGACTTGTCACCGACGATGACTACAGAGTGTCTAGGTTACAAGAACTAGAACTACTAGATGAGCACAGAAAAGCAGCGTATGACCATCTCAGAGTATATCAGAAGAGAATGTCTAGAGGCTACAACAAGAAAGTCAGACACAGAGAATTCCAGATTGGTGATCTAGTCTTGAGAGAAAATCCTAAAAATTAATCCCATCGAGAACGCAAGGGGAAGTTCGAACCCAACTGGCTGGGTCCCTTTGTCATCACTGCTACTTTTGGCTCTGGTGCCTATCAACTCTCAATGACTGAAAGAGAACAGCTCTTAGAACCAATCAACGTTCTCCATCTGAAGAAATTCTATGCCTAAGGCATTCAGTGCTTGGTAAATGTCCTGAAAAAATCTTAAAAATTAGAAAAAGTCCTGAAAAAATGAACATCTTAGTGAAAACCTAGCAATAGGCGCCTTGATGATTCATGAAAAAAAATTTAAAAAATATCAAAAGTACAAAAAAAATGAAAAAATGAAAAATACAAAAAAAAAATGAAAAAAAAGAAAAAGGGCCTTGGTGAAAACCTGGAAACAGGTACCTTGGTAGCAAAAATAGAATCTCTACCAAGATGGTGAAAACCCGACAAACGGGTGCCACTTGTTCCAAATGCTCCATCTATTAGCACAATCTTGTTCTTTCCCAACTTTCAGTCTTGCTTTAGTTTGTACATATCTCTCGGTTTGTTTCTGCATTTCCAGTTTTCAATAAGTCAGTTTGTACACCAATCAGCTTGAGCATCTATATCCTATCAATGTTCAAACTTGGGGGCAATCAATGTCATATCCTATGGCCTCCAATGTATCTTAGACGTGTCCTATCCAGTCAGAATCCTTTAAAGGTTCATGTGAGTCAGTCAGTCAGTCTCGTCTCCAGAAAGGATTTTGCATCTATAACAACGCAATTAAACTCAAACTGAAAACAATCTGTGCTTCATGATTTTATCTCCTTGTATGCTTGCTGATCCGCATTGAGATTTTTTCATATTGTGTCCCTTTGAGCTCTTCGATGATGTCCTTTACAAGATTTAGAGGGTGATGACTGGGGGCATAATATTTTCTTTGTCTTCTGCTTGTATGTGAAAATCTAACAACTTTGGAAATTCTGGATTGAAATGGTGTCTGACTGTAAGAGCCTCTATCTCGAATTGGATGGCCATTCGTACCTTGACCATTAATACCCAGAAAATTCAAGGAAGTTTGATCTAACTATTGTCTTTTTGAAGTGAATTCTTTCTCCTATTGTGAAACGTGATCTTTCCTAAGGATGTGAACGATAAAGGGTCACTACGGGTAATTCACATTGGATTTAGAATGATCTCTTGACTCTTTGATGTGTTTGCAACGCAAGGCATACTCAGGTCATCACGACGTGTATGTTTTGATGCTTGTACAAATTGCTATATCAAAATGGACATGATATTCAGGTCATCCTGGCGTTTGTGCCTTGGTGCTTATATCTAATCCGACATTCCGAAAATAAAATCAATATTCATATGTCCATGGTTGCCTAGCCAGTGGGTGTTGTATTGATTCTTGCACATACAAATTGATATTCATATGTCTATGGTTTCATAGCTAGTGGGCATTGTATTGATTTATCTGGTTACCTAAAAGTTCAATGATGATAACAAATCGACATATGATCAGTGACTAGGTCCTAGGTCTTAGGTTGCATTTCATTTTGCATGTCTCATTGCATTTTGCATGTTTGTATGATCTCACAATGATTAAACAAACTTCAATGCTTAAATGATTCTTCAAATCGCATCTTCAAGTCTAACAAGAACTGAATCTCACATGAAGGTTCCTCCAATGAAATAGCAAGTAGAATCCTTTTTCGGGATCAAAATTCAAATCTGTGATCATTCATATTATTAATTGCTTGCATAATCAACCTTCAATCATCACAGAATCTAGTATTCAACTTAACTGATTATCTAACATCAAACTATCAAAATTTCAACTTGGTCTACTATGGTCAACTCATGGTTTAACCTAGTCAAACTTGGTCTTTTGGGACCTTCCAACAATGTAGAATGCGTTCATGAACGTGTATAACCACTTTTCCAATCAATTCACATGCTTCTAAACTCTCAACATTGACTTTTCTTGTCAGATTTCAATTTTAATCCCGAAGGGGGCATGGTATTGCATATCATTCAAAGTCTGTAATCAAATTTGAAATCATATCTTTATGGCAATCATATCTCCCTCAGTAATCAAGACAATAATCATGTCTAGTTATTAATTCATCAAAAAGTCCATCATCACTTGGGGCATATCAGATTCATCAAGATCCATATCAATCTGGTATTCTCCTAATCTTGTAAACTATATCAATTTTTGCAACCATCAGATCATAGTGTTCTTTCCTTGGTTCTTCGGCAACTAAAGGATTCAGATGTGATACCTACTAGTTCTGCTAAGAAAATCGAGTCTAGAATGGGTCACTCACTTCTTTGCAATCCTAAGGTTTGGAATCAGGCGTTTTGGACACTTTTTCGCAATCATAGGTTCATTTTCTGTTATAGTGAACATTATCTTTGGTCATTCAGGACCTATTATCTTCATATCAAATTCAATATCAATCAACTCCTATCTCAATATATTTCAATCGGTTTCTATCTTGAGATTGGTTTATCTTTTGAATCAGTTTCATATCTTTATCAAACACAAACTATCTTTGAACCACTGCGCTTCACACAGTAATTCAAAGAGGGGCAAAATGTAATACCCCAAAAATGGGCTATAAGTTCATTAACCTCCTACATCGACAAATCGAACAAAATCGACATCAAAGTCCTAATCTAAGGCACATCTAAACATCATCGAATCATAATTGATTATCTTAAATTCTACATCGGGGAATATTCCTAGTAATATTCCTAATCATCATAATTATCTTTAATTTTATAATTATTTGGCAATAAATCACATTTATCCTAAAATTTGATTAATTAAATATTTTGCATATTTAATTAATTAGATTTAATATTTGCCACTTAATTGTTTAATTAAATTTAATTCTATCTATTATTAATTGTATTATTTAATTTTGACAATAAATCAAAATTCCTATGAATAATTGATTAAATTCTTATTTAATTAATTAAAGCATGTTGTCATTATTTAATAATATAATTTTTAATAAAAGTTTGGTAAAATAGTTAATTAACCCATAAATTAATTATTTTATTTCAAAAAGCAGTTAAGTTGAGAATAAATCACTTTATTTATTTATTAAATCATAATTATCCATGTGCACATTCAAGGACCAGTTAAACTCAAAATTGGAAAATCAATGCAAGTTGTTAGCTTTTTGAAACTCAACATCTTTTCGAGTTTTAAAGTTGATCTAAACTTCTAATTCAAGTTGAACTGTGCTTTTGCATGATTTTTGTGACTTAATTATCTTTATTTAAAAATAACTCAAAAATCAAGTTGAGTTATTTGAGTGATTTATGGCTTTTTCTCATGCACCTCCAAAGCCTTGGATTTCTATAAAAACAAGGCTCAACTCTTCATAATTCATCTCATATTTTGCACAATCACGCTAGAGAATTAGAATTGAAGAATCAAAGCTCTTGCGAATCAACATCTTTGTGAGATCAATCTTATTTTTGCATTCATAGCATATCAATTTTCAATAGCATTCATAGCATATCAATTTCATATTAGCATAGATTCATATCAGTTTTTATCATTCTTATTGCATAGAAAATATCAAAAATATAGATCAATTGCATTCAAATCCTTCATTTAGGTGTCGTCTAGGTCACTGATCTCGATTACAATCTGAGAACATCAATCTCGCACCTATTAGAAGGTATTAAATTGCTTGGTTAGATTAGATTTCAATTTTGCACGATTTTGATTATAGCTAACCTCTAATGTTTTACTGAAGTGTTGTGTCTACAGATCAGGTACAATTTTCACACACACAATCACAACTACAGATTACTTCACAAAGTGGGTAGAAGCAGTTCCTTTGACACAGGCCAGTGGCAAACAAATCTCTATGTTCATACTGAATTACATCATTTGTAGATATGGTATACACACTCCATCATCACAGACAATGGAGGCCAATTTAATAACAAGGACCTAGATTCCTTATGCTCTAAATTCAAGATCACTCAACATTGCTCATCCATTTAGTATCCACAAGGGAATGGACAAGCTGAAGCATCTAATAAGAAATTTTTGAAAATCATACACCGTACAGTTAACAAGACAGGAAGATATTGGCACCTAATGATAAATCTAGCTCTTTTGGCCTACAGAACAAGTATTAGAATGCCCACTAGGACTACTCTTTCACTTTAGTATATGGGGTTGAAGTGGTACAACCTATTGAGATTGAAATCCCATGAATAAGAATCAGAATGCATAGTCTAGTAACTGATGATGATTACAGAGTATCTAGGTTACAAGAGCTTGAACTACTAGATGAGTGCAGGCAAGTTGCGTATGATCATCTTAGAGTATATTAGAAATGAATTTCTAGAGGCTACAACAAGAAATTTAGACAGAGAATTTTAGGTTGGTGATCTAGTCTTGAGAGAGAATACTAAAATCAATCCCATCAAGAATGCAAGGGGAAGTTTGAACCCAACTGGTTGGGTCCCTTTATTATCACTGTTGATTTTGGCTCTAGAGCCTATCAATTCTTAATGACTGAAGGAGAACATCTCTAAAAACTAATCAACGTTCTCCATTTGAAGAAATTTTATGCCTAACACATTCAGTCTACAAAAATGTCCTAAAAAAAGTATTAAAATCAAAAAAAGTCCTGAAAAAATGATCATCATGGTGAAAACCTAGCAATAGGTGCCTTGACAGTCCACAAAAAATCAAAAAAATGGAAAAATACAAAAAAAAAGAAGAAAATGAAAAAGTGCCTTGGTGAAAACTTGGTAAACATGCACCTTGGTAGCAAAAATAGAATCTCTGCCAAGATGGTGAAAACCTAGAAAACGGGCGCCACTTGTGTCAAAATGCTCCATCTATCAGTGCAATCTTGGTATTTCCCATCTTTCAGTCTGCTTTAGTTTGTACATATCTCCTTGTTTGCTTTTGCATCCTATTTTCAATAAAGCCAGTCTCTTTCACCAAGCAACAAAAGCGTATGTATCCTATCAATGTTTCAAACTTGGGGCAAACCAATGTCTTATCTTACAACCCTCAATATACTTCAGATGAGTCATATCCAGTCAAAGTCCTTCAAAGCCATATTCGATTCAGTTTGTCTATCTCCCTACCAAAAAAGGATTTTGCACACCAAATGAACTACAACAAAAA
The DNA here is from genome assembly GCA_027943335.1 of Chamaecyparis obtusa. Taxonomy (NCBI): domain Eukaryota; kingdom Viridiplantae; phylum Streptophyta; class Pinopsida; order Cupressales; family Cupressaceae; genus Chamaecyparis; species Chamaecyparis obtusa. The sequence continues at coordinate 66,623 of BSBK01001513.1, forward strand.
ACAAAAATAATCTCTGTGACATGCTTTTATCTTCTTGTATGCTAGTTGATTCACATTAAGATTTTTGCAGATTATGTTCTCTCAAGGTCATCAATGATGTCCTTTCATAGGATTTAGAGGGTGATGACTGGGGGCATAATCTTTTCTTTGTCTTCTATCTGTAAGTGAAAATCTAATAACTCTAGAAATTCTGGATTGAATTGGTGTCCACTATAAGTGCCTCCATCACAAATTAGATGGCCATGTGTACCTCGACCATTGATACCTGGATGCTTCAAGGACGTCAGATCTAAATTTTTCTTTTTGAGTGATTTCTTGTTCCTATTTTGAAATGCAACATCACCCAAGGATGTGAACAATAAAGGGTCATTGCGGGTAATTCACATTGGAACAAGGACGATCTCCCAACTACTTGGTGTGTTTTTATGCAAGGCGTATTCAGTTCATCACAACGTTTATGTTCTTATGCTTATACAAATTGCTAAATCAAAATGGACATGATATTCAGGTCATCTTGGCTTTTATGCCTTGATGCTCATATCTAAATCTGACATTTCAAACTAAAAGTCAATATTCATATGTTCATGGTTGCCTAACTAGTGGACATTGTATCGACTCTTTGGTGTTACCCAAAAATATTCAGTGATGATAAAAACTGACATATGATCAGTGACTAAGTCCTAGGTCTTGCATTTCATTTGCATTTTGCATTTTGTGTGGTTGCATCTCTCTCATGATTTGAATTCAGCATGTTGTTTGATATTCTCCATAATCACATTAAAAACACATCATAAGGACTGAGCATCGTATGAAGGTCCCTACAAATTGATCTGCAAGAAATCATTGTTATGGGTTAAACATTTGTTTTGACAATGACTAAGCACTTGAACTCTTCATGTACCTAAAAAAATATCATGTGAATTGTTGCATAACATCTCATTTTCATAAACATTTCACATATTCATTGCATACATACATGTGCATCCATCAAAAACATAAAGAGGATCATATATTGCATTTATTCATCTACCATAAATCATTGCATTTTACATTGCATATTCATACATTCAAAGTAAAAGTTCATTGCATATTCATATATTCAATAGTGAAAAGGAAACATTTCATACAATTGCATCACATGATAATACATCATAAATCAAAATGACAAGTGCAATGAAGTCAAAACCAATACAAATAATCTCATATATATATTTGAATCTCGATATAGTACAAGGGGTGCACTAATGGCAAAAGATACAAAAAGAAGAATGAGCTTCAATGAGCTATCTGGTACAAAAGATCAAAAATGTCAAAATTGAGGAACAATCATGAATTAGCTATTAGCATGGTCCTTGACATCAGGAGCTACCCCTCCTGCAAGTGCATCAGGTGGTGGATTGGTACATGGTGCTCTGGCTCCCTTTGATGCTAACATGTACTGGGAGTAGGATGTCACTCTTTGTGCAGGAGGTACAACTAAAAAATATGTAGACACATAATAAGAAGCACAACCCCTCTGATGGATCACCTTAGCCTACAACCGTCTGACCTCAACATCCCTCTCTCTTAGCTACCTATCCCACTCACGTAGTTGTACCTCCAGTGATAGGCTATGCACTCTTTGATCTCGGAGCTAATGATGTACCTATCTAATGATATCATGAGGTGTCTACCTCATTCCAAGATCTGCCTCTGTCGCCACCTCTGCATCCTTCATGGTCTCATCACCTCTGTCAACACCCGTATCTATCCACACCTTTCAATGTCAAACCTCTGCTCCTAATTCAAAATCTAGGGCATCATGTGCCTCCTCCATAAGTGCATCCTGATGAGAACCTAGCACCTCCTCTGCACTACCAACTTCACCTAGTATCCCACCCTCACCCCTTCTATACTAACATTGTAAAATTGTCAGTTTTCCTGCTAGAAATACTCGTGGTATGAGTAGTGGCCTCATATGTCTAGATGGTTTTGAAGGAGTAACAATCGCTCTTGGCCTCGGTGGTGTAGGATGCACGATCTGGATCTATACCTCCCTCCATCTCTATCCTCTACCCATAGGGGCACCTATCACATCCTCGGCATCCTCCATCATCATGATTAGCTCTGTAGGATTGGAGAACCACCTAATGGGATGCTCCACCATATATGCAATGAATGCATTAGTAACACTTGCATCGACTACCTGAGGTCGATAGTCCCAATCCCTACTCTGTAGCCCGCTATACTCTAGGCTACACACTATGTAAGACAACCTCACCGACCATCCTAATCTAAGCTGCCACACCTATCATTCATATGCTAAGAACTCCTATGGATCATCTTGAATGAGTCCATACTGTCTCCAGATGCGTGTGATCAGGTCTCAAGGACGGTGGTAGACCGCCCTATCAATATCTAACTCTAACAGAAATAGCCAAACTGAGCACGAGTTGTAGGCCACACCTTGATCTGCAAATAGGGCCTCCAAGTCACAACTGTCATATCATATAGCACTTGATGCCAGTACTCTGTGTGCCCCATCCAGACTTGTCTAACAAATCCATAATACCTATAGATGAGAGGCTCTTGAGGCTGCCTCTCATCCCGCAAATAGGTTTGCAAATGGGAATGTGCTCCCATGCCCATATTTGAAGTACAAGCGCTCCTGATGCAAATGTCTTCCCCTCATGGTAGATGATCTTGTGCATATTCGAGAAAATATGTGCCAGCAAACCCTGACCCCATCCAAACTCTACTAGAATCACCATCAAATGCTGAACCATTGGAGCCCAGCCCATCAGAAGACCATTCTGCTAATGGTCAGACATGATGATCCCACCAATCATCCCTGCTATGATACACTCCAGACAATGGGTCTGCCTATAATGTTGTACGAGCACCTCCCATGGAATCTATTGCGCAATATTCTCATCTGCATTGAACAAAGTCCAAAATTCTTGTAACCCTGTGTTACCTACACTGAGATAGTCCGAGCGAGAGCCATGGAAGGGAATACGAAGAATCCTATACACGTCCTCTTGGGTAACTGTGATCTCCCCTGTCAGAAGATGAAATGTCTGTGTCTTAGAGTGAAAATGCTCTACTAGTGTAGTTATCAGACCATGGCTCACCCGAATATCAGACAAATTGATCAGGTACTCAAACCCACAAGCTGCAAGGTGCACTCTCATGGGATCAAGAAGGGCCAGGTAGAGTCTCTGTGTCACAGGATGTGATATATGAACATGGACATCTGGGTAAAAGACCTACAAAGCACAAAAATGGGATGACTATCATAAATTTGTTCAAAACTAAGGCTATATCCATGCAAAATAAGAAAATGAGTATATCATAAGGTGCATTAAAGGCTATGGAATTGAGCTATGAAATCAAAAAAATTGAAAACTTGGCCTAAGGACCTAAAAAATGCTCATTGTTTTCCATACAACATTTTTTACTAGTGCCAATTGTCGTACGATAATATACAGCTACCCATACGACATTTCATGGGTACACGATACTATACAAGTTCCCGCACGACACTAGAGGGACCCAACAAAATGTCATACGAGAGATGGGTGTCTTCCATACAACAAACTACTACAATGGAAATGACACTCTATTTGGACTTGGAATGTCATACGACTCCCCACAGGTTGTCGTACGACATCTCGTGAAGAAAAATTTCAAAAACTAAAAACTCGTCCTAAAGATCTTAAAAAGCATGAAAACATATCAAATTGAATTCACAAAGAGGCACAAAGGTCCACTTACCGGATTACCATACTGACAAGGTCTCTGATATCGCCTAGAATGCTCGAATTGATGTGATGACACAGGAACTTGCATTTTGGCTCTCAGAGGGCTCCACAAGTTTATAAAGTCAAAAGGTTTAAAATGAATTGAAAATGACCCTTTTGGGCCTTATATAAGTTTTGACCTAATTTTTCAAAGTGCTTTGTTTTGTGTGAAAACTACACCCCTAGCTAATTTCGACGTTTGGAGCCCATTTTTGAGATCAAAATTGAAATTTGAGATCATTTACTTTGTCAAATTTGCAATTTAAATTTTTTGGACCCAGGACGGTCGACTGCTTGCATAATCAACCTTCATAACATCACAGAAATACAGTATTCAACTTAACTGATTATCTCACATCAAACTCTTCACATTTCAACTTGGTCAACCATGGTCAACTCATGGTCAAACCTAGTCAAACTTGGTCAACATGACCCCTAAACGATGTTGAACACGTCCTCGGATGTGTACAACCACTTCTACCTTCGATTATATTGCTTCTAATCATTTCACACTGGTTTTCTTGCCACATTTTAATTTTCATCCTGAAGGGGGCATGGTATTACACATCACTAATCAATTATGTCAATCAAATTTCCTTCAACAATCAATACAATAACCACATCTAGTTGTTGATTCATCAAAGTCCTCATCGCTTGGGGCATATCAGATTCATCAAAATTCATATCAATCTAGTATTCTCTCATTAATCTTGTGAACTATATCAGCTCTTCATAACCATCGGTTCATTAGTGTTAATTCCTTGATTCTTCGTAACTGAAGGGTTCAGATTTGGCATCCTTTCGATTCCTTTGGACAATCAGGTCTGGAGTCAGGATAGTCACTTCCTTGTAATCATATGTTCAGAATCATGCATTTTGACACTTCTTCATAATCATCGGTTCATTGTTGGTATCGTTAACATCATCTAGATTCTTTGGTCAATCAGGACCTGAATTAACATCTTCAAAACTTTCAATCAGTTTTTATCTCAGAATCGGTTAATCTTTCAGGATCAGTTTCTCCATCATATAACTGAGTTCGGATCATCATAAAAAATAGATTAATCTTTGAACCACTGCACTTCACATGATAATTCAAAGAGGGGAAAAATATAATACCCCAAAAATGGGCTTCAAATACCATTGACCACCTACATCAAAAAATTGATCGAAATCGACTCTAAAGTCCTAAACTAAGGCACATTTGCACATCAAATCATCGAAACCCTAATCGATCCTATCTTAATTCTGCATCAGGGAATATTCCTAAGTATTTCTAATTTATCCTAATTATTTCTAATTAAATATTATTTGGTGATAAATAACATTATTTTATTTATCCTAAAGTCAATTAATTAAATATTCAACTGAATATGTTGAATATTTAATTAATTAAACTTAATTCTGCCACTTAATTAATTTAATTAGATTTAATTAAATTTATCCCTAATTTAATATTGTTTTATTTGGCAATAAATCAAAATTCTAAAAATAATTGATTAAATATGTATTTAATTGATTAAATCAAATTGTCAAATTTAATGATATAGTTTTGGGATAAAGTTTGATTAAATAATTGATTAACCCATAAATCAGTTATATTTATTCAAAAATTAGTTAAGTTGAGAATAAAACACCTAGAAAATTAAATAATTCATAATTATTCATGCACAATCAGAAAAGCAATTAAACTCTAAATCAACTATTAATTTCAATTTGTTAAATTTTTTAACTCAACATGTGATTGTGAGTTGAAAAGCAGATTGGAGTGATCTGAACTCCAAATTTGAATTAAAAAGTTGATTTTGCATGATTTTGTGAGTTAACTATTTCTAATTTCTTGATAACTCAACAATTAATCTGAGTTGATCAAAGAGAGATTTTTGGCTTTCCATGAGTTCTCAAAAACCCTAGATTTCTATATAAACAGGCCCTAGTCCTTTACAAATGACCGTGAATTTGGAGAATCTTGCACATGTGATCTGGCGAATTGTGAGATTGTAACTTTTGAGATTCTTGCTAACATTGTTTTCATTTTCATATAATTCATATCATTGCTAAAATAGATTTCAATTCACTTTTCATCTAGTTTGGCATCATTTTACATTGTTTTCCATCCATATTGCATAGAAAAATTTAAAAACATAGCTTAAATCTATTGGAAAAATGGTCAACACTCCCCTCGGGATTCATGACATGGCTTAACCACCTCCTGTGTCTTCTATAAGTCTAGTAGTTGTATCGGACATTAACAGGTCGCTCTTTTGGTGCAATGGCAACCACTACTTGTAACAAAGTCTGCATCCATTTTTTTATAGCTTTCATTATTTAAATCCTTCATTTAGGTGTTGCATTGTCACTGATCTCGGTTATTTTTTAGAATACCATACTCACATCTACTAGAAGACAGTAAATTGCCTGGTTAAGTATATTGCATATTTTCTAATTTGTTTAACCAATAATGTTTTACTGAAGTGTTGTGTCCACAAGCAGATACAATTTCACATGCACAATAGGTTATCCTTAAACCGAGATGCAAGAACAATCCCAAGGAAAAATGGTTGAAAGCATTCAAAATTTTGAAATCCCTAAAACTAAAACATATTATACATGCAGTTTGCAACTTTAAAATGACCCATGGGTAATGTGGCATAGGGCCTTGAACCACCACATAGGTATTATAGAGAGAGTGTTCGGTGTAAAATCCAAACCTAATTCCTATAAAGAGAGAGGATGGTGTTAGACCCCAAGCACCAAAAACCATTAAAATATTGTAATCATACTATATAATAGAAAAATAAATTATTGCATGAAATAATATTAGATATATAAATTATTGCATGAAATAAATAATAAATTTTCATTTTAAATAATTTTTTTGTAGAAAATGTGTCTTCGAGAAGATCAAGATGATCCTCATGGTATAGATCTGGAATATGTTGGTTATGGTACATCAAATGGAAGAGGATGATGATGATATAGATACAAAAGACACTGAGGTTGATGATAATGAAGGTGACGATGACGATGATCATGATGTTGATGACCATGATGGTGATGATGATGATGAGGCAATTGCTAGTAGTAGCCAGTGACATTCATGATCATATATACTACATCATGGATCATTACTGATATACTGTTATGGTGTCTCTTTTCATGGCTACTATCATATGTATCATTTACATGGCTTTCAATACCATATTACTAAGTTGTATCATTTTGACTTACATCCTATGGACATGTATCATCTTGACTTGTGTCATTTTGAGTTACATAATTTATCATTTTTACTTATATCATTTCTACATGCATCATTTTGACTTAAGTTGACTTTTGGACATGTATCATTTTGACATGTTATTGATCTACTAGCATACTCAACTTTTACTTGTTTTAGTTATATATGATGACGATCTTACCAATATTGACTTGTCAATTTATATATATTGTATGTGGTCGATGATTTTTGGATGGATATTTATTACGTATGATGATTTTAATTTACTACTCGGGATGGATGTTGTCAAATTCAATTAAATTATAGATATTTCATTCAATTGTTTTAATTATAGACGATGATCATGTTATAATAATTATCTTTTTATTTTATAAATATTGGATATTATTGTAGATTTTATTTTGATGGAGATTTAATAAGTATAATGATGTTGTTAATTTGTATGGATGTCCATTTCCCTAAAAATTCTTTATAAATGTTATCCTATAAAATATTTAAATGTAATATGACTTATTCTATAATCACATAAGTTATTTAAGAGGCATAATATATTTAACTAATTAAATTGAAATAGAATATATTAAATTAATAAATGGAAGCAAAACAAGAAGCATTTTTAGAAGCAAAAAAAGAAGCAACAGTGGAAGCCAAACTAGAAGCAAACCAGATGATGAGTAAATTACATTCCATTTAATCCCATATTAATGCACCTTAGTACCCATTGCGACATTCTATTTTCATTGTATATCAAAACATTTTGCCACCTTTATGTTGCATATGGTTACATATATATTAGAGATATTTAATATTGTTTTGAGATTAAAATATAAAAATTAATAATTGGTTGTCTTTACTAATTAGCATTGTTATTCTAAGTCTTGGTAAATAGAGCTTGTAGAATTCAAAACTTCCTGCCACCTTCTCTATAGGAGCTTTCTTGTCATTTCTCATTGCTATGCTAAATCAACCCAATTCCACATCTACCAAGGCATTTTTACAAGGCATAAAATCCATTTTATATGGTTTCATACATCGAATTAGCTATTTCATATTTTGATTTTTAGTTGTAACAAAACTATTTTTCACTTGTGGCTTGCAGCTATGGTTTTAAAGGAGTCACTATTTTGCTCGCCACATAAACTTGTGGTTGAAACGTATTGCTGGAGTGTCTGAAGAGAGAAATGGAAGCTTGTCATTTTCTATTTTTCCTTGCTATTGTAATAAATATATTTGTAACCAACATACCCTATGGAGGTTGGGAACCAAATCGTGGAAGAAGATTTATTATGTGCTGAAGAAAATTGCGATGGAGATTCTTTGTCAAAATGTGTGGAGAAGAAATTTGTATATCTGTTGCTTCCTATATTTTATTAGTACTTGTCGATAGGCTAAGCAAGTACTATTGCATCCATTTTTGAGTTTTTAGTGTTAACTAGTGATTAAATAAAAATTGTTTAGACCAATTAGAATTTTTTAGATTTTGTATTTTGTAATAACTTTCATATTTTGTAAAGTTAGATGCAATATTTTTAACTTTATAATTTATAGAAATCATTTTTCTATCATTTGATTCGCTAAATCATTTGAAGTCTTATTACAGGAGTGAACCAATTAAAATTTACCACGTTTGTTATTTATTGTACACTTTATATTTAATATATAATGAAAATGCATTGCTGCTTCCATATTACATAGTTTTCGGCTTGGAAACAATTTTTGTTTCTATCTTTAATTAGGATTTTCATTAATCTTTTTCTTTTTTATATTAATTGTATATTAAAAAATTTAAATTTTAAATTATATTAGATGAGTTTATTTTAGTATATAACCCACTTTTTCTAATGTAAATAAAAATATTGTAAATATATAATATAATATAATATATATTTATTCTCATTTATATATTTTTTGAAAATATTTTAAAATTTATTATATGTAAATTATGCATTAATAAATATTTAGGTAAACAAATGTGTGATATATTTTCCCTTACAAAATATTATAATTTAAATTAAACATAGTAAATAAATATTTTATTTTATAATTAATTGGAAATGTTAAATAAAAATAATATATATTTCTATTATGTAATCTTATAAGATAAATTATTATATATTATTATAATATAGATTAGAATATAAATTAAAATAATAATATTATATTTATAATTATTATACATTCTAAATATATTATATTATAATTATAATTTATGTATAATATAATAATACAATATTATATACAATAATATTAAACATATGTAATAAAAAATATATATCAATAAAATAAAATTAGCACTATTGTTATATTTACAAATAAAATTAAAATTAAGGTTTAAATTAATTATAATTTGCAATCAATAATTATTTATATAATTATAATTTTAAAAATTATTTATTACTACAATTATCATTATATAAAAAATTATAATTATATAATTAATTAAAATATCTTATATATTATAATAAATTTATTAAAATTAAGATTGAATTTTTATTAAAAATTAAAATTAAAAATAATGACTAAAGGCAAGTACTTGGCCACTATGTGGCACTTGTCTACTATTATAACATAGTCATTTGTAGCTAGCAAGGAAAGGTTTTATGTGAACCGTTGTCTTATAGTTTTATGGTCTGTTAGTTTTATGGCCACATACCATAAAACAAACTTAGTCTATTTTATATCATTTGTTAAAGGCATGACCTTTATATATATGGTCAGCTACAAGGAAGAGGATTACCTTGTGAATAAATTATTGTATACAGAGATTGGTGTGAATAGATTTATTTGTACGTAGAAATTTTTTTATTTTTTGATAAATAAAATCATTGATGCATGATTAGTCACATGTAAAAGAGTTTCTTGTATTTCATCATCATGCAGACTAAGGAGGAGGCCCACTTCTTGGGATGTCTAGTGCTTTCTAGCTTTCATAGCTACAATAATGTGTGTTTTATTTTTATAGTATAATGGTTTATTTTGAATTAGTTTATTCATGTTCTTTCTTGTTATTTGCAAATGTGGTGTTTTGTTTATGAGATTATTTTTTAGACTAATTGTTAATGCTTTATATTGCTTTATGATTTCTAGATTAGTTTGCTTAGGATATTGTGAGTTTAATTTTTGGAATTATTATAGTTGTTCTTTCTGTTGCCAAGAAGTGATAGTTCTTATCATCAAAACTACTTTGGTTTTTCATAGGTTTATTTCTGTGTGTTCTAGTTGCATTCATCCCTACTTGGCTTACTATCTTCATCCCTTGAGAAGACAACCACTATAAGTTTCATCAGTCTACAACCCTGGATTGACATTTGGAGCAAGCTGAATTGGCTAATAAATCTTATCAATTATTCTTAATATTGGAACAACAATTGGTCTCTACACTAGAAGCAATCTTGGAAGAAAAACTTGGCATTATCCAGGAAGCAATTCATGTAGTAAACAAGGAAGTATTAATGGAAGCAATTTTAGAAGTAACAAAAGATGTAATAATAGAAGTTATATTAGAAGAAACAATTGACACAAAAATGGAAGCAAAGCTAGATGCAACAAGTGACATCATATCATAAGCAAAATTGAAAGAAAACCTAGAAGCAAACCTGGATGCAAAACCAAAAGCAAAACTAGAATCAAACTTAGCAGCAACACAAGAAGTAAAACTAGAAGAAAAATTATAAGCCAAACTAGAAGCAACAAAGGATGTCATAATGGAAGCAAAACTAGAAGCAAAAAAGGACATCATAATGGAAGAAAAACTTGGTGTCAATTAGGAAGCCAAAAGAGAAGCTATTTTTTATGTCATACCAGAAGCATGACTGGGAGAAAAACTAGAAGCAAAAAGGGGAGCAAATATGGAAGCAAAATTGGAAGCTAGATTGGATGCTCATTTAGGCATCATTTCCAAAGTTAAATTGGGTGTACTTCCCAGCACTATTCATGACGTTATTCCAGACACTATTCCAAGTGCTAAATGAGGTGCTATTCTAGGATAATAGAGGTTATATTGCTTGCATAACTTTTTTAGCACAAAATCTAGTGTAATAAATGACACAAGAAATGACGCAAAACATGACACAAAAAATGGCACCAAAGAGAACACACATTTTGGCCCCTAGTTTGGCACCGATAGAAGTGCCCAATTCATAAAATAAAATGTGCTAACCTTTGATGCTATTTTAGGTGCTAATTGCCTATTTTTTTGTAGTGATATGAATTATGTAATGCTTCAAATGAAGTATAAGTGATTCCTTACAACAAGATATGCATACTAGTTTTTAGCACTAGAGGTTTGGAAACCAATATGATGGCATTCGGTCTTTGGATCATTTGCAAGCTTTAGGGACTTATACACAATTGGGACAAGAATTCATATTTCACACATTTGTGATTTTTTTCAATGAGTGTGGATTATCTTCAACATCCAATGTTGATAATCTACCAACACTCCAATATTGAAAACATCACATTATGGGGGATCACATAGTCTATCATTTCTCTACTAAAGAGGGGAGAACATTCATTGTACTTGTGCATAGAATTAGTCCTTGGGAATCACAATGAGTCCTTCCTTGTATGAAATATCTTCTTCACTTGTACATTTCATTCATATCATACAATTTCTCTTTTGGAGGGAAGTTTTCTTCACACTAGGATGTCTCCTATAATTTTATTTATGATAAATTTGTATATGAGCACCTAACGTGGTTTGGTAGAAAAGGTTAATTATCATGAATTCACTACTTCCTAAGTTGGACTTAAGGGTGGTATTTCCATAAATAGTGACTCTATCAAACTAGTTATCTTATAACATGCCTAGAGATAGTCTTATTCACATTGGTTATGTCTTCACTTAGGTAGTTTAAGACTTTTTTCTCATATCACATAGTTGAAACATGTATCCTTATTTTGTGAGATACCTAGTGTATTTATACTTTTTCATGCACTTGTCAAGTGTGCTTACAAGTGTTCCATATTTGGAAGGGTAGTCAATCAATGTATCCTACCCTCTCACTTAACTACCTTGCCTATATATGCAAGACACTCCATATAAAATAGATACACTCTAATTGTATATGGTAGATATTTATATTTGTAATTATTTGGTTTCACTTGTATAAGTTTGTGCATTCTAATTTTGACTGAATTCAAATAGAAGTTTACATTTCCCCCACGATCTAAATTTCCATATTCAACATGGTAATGTACCATTTTAGGTATAGTCAACATGGGTGTTTGACATGAGAAAATAAAAGTCTCATGTTCTTCATGGAAGTGTGTGTGTGAATTTTGTACCTGATCTGTAGACACAACACTTCAGTAAAACATTAGAGGTTAGCAAAAATGAAATCGTGCAATGAATTGAAAGCTAAACTAACCAAATGATTTACTACCTTCTAATAGGTGCGAGTATGATGTTCTCAGATTTTTATCAAGATCAGTGGCCTTGACGACACCTAAACAAAGGATTTGAATGCAAAATTTAGATATGGAATGAATGCAAATTAATCTATATTTTTGGTTTTCTATGCAATGATATGATGAAAACTGATATGAATCTATGATATGTAAAAACTGATATGCTATGATGATCTAACAAATGAAAACTAATATGATATGAAAAACTATGCAATGTTGATCTCACAAAGCTTGGATTCGCAAAGATGATTCTTCAATCTCCAATTCAGCAGCGTGATTATGCAATTCTTGTGGATCATTTGTGAAGAGATGAGCCTTGATTTTATAGAAATCTAGGGCTTTGGAGGTGCATGAGAAAAGCCATAAATCACTCAGATTAACTCAGCTTGATTTTTGAGTTATCTGATTATAAAGAATAATTAACTCACAAAAACATGCAAAAGCAGAGTTTAACTCAAAATAGAGTTTAGATTTAATTGATAATTGATAGTTGTCTATTTTTCTTGATTGTGCATGTTTTTGTTATGAATTGATTTAATAATAAAGTGATTTATTTCCACTTAACTGATTTTGAAAAATAAAACAATTGATTTATGGGTTAATCAATTATTTTTCAAACTTTTATTCAAAAATAATATTATTAAAAATTGACAACTTGCTTTAATTAATTAAATAAGAATTTAATCAATTATTCATAGGATTTTGGATTTATTGTCAAAATACCATAATACAATTTAGGAATAAATATAATTAACTTCAATTAAATAATTAAGTGGCAGAATTAAATCTAATTAATTAAATATTGAGAATGTTCAATTAATCAAACTTTAGGATAAATTGGATTTATCACCAAATAATCATTAAATCAAAGATAATTAGGATAATTAGAAATATTCCTCGGAATATTCCCCGATGCAGAATTTAGGATAATCAATTAGGATTCGATGATGTTTAGATGTGCCTTAGATTAGGACTTCGATGTTGATTTTGTTCGATGTGTCGATATAGGAGGTTAATGAACCTATAGCCCATTTTTGGGGTATTACATTTTGCCCCTCTTTGAATTGTTGTGTGAAGCGCAGTGGTTCAAAGATAGTCTATGTATGATGTTGAAACTAATGTTTGAAATTGATAATTGATATGAGACAGAAGCTGATTGAAAGATTTGATATGAAGATGATAGGTATTGAATGACCAAAAATAATGTTAACTATAACAGCAAATGAACCGATGATTGCGAAAAAGTGTCAAAATGCCTGATTCTGAACCTTATGATTGCGAAGAAGTGAGTGACCAATTCCAGACTCGATTGTCCTTAGAAGAATCACATAGGTATCACATCTGAACCCTTCAGTTACCGAAGAACCAAGGAAATAACACTAATGAACTGGTAGTTGCAAAAACTGATACGATTTACAAGATTAAGAGAATACTAGATTGATATGGATTTTGATGAATCTGATATGCCCCAAGTGATGATAGATTTGCCCCGAGCGATGAGGTCTTTTTGATGAATCAGTAACTAGACGTGGTTGTTGTCTTGATTACTGAGGAAAGATATGATTTCAAATTACATATGATTACAGACTTTGAATGATGTGCAATACTATGCTCCCTTCGGGATTAAAATCAAAATTTGACAAGAAAAGTCAATGTTGAAAGTTTAGAAGCATGCTAATTGATGTGAAAAGTGGTTAAACGCATTCGAGAATGCATTCTGCATCGTTGGGAGGTCCTGAAGACCAAGTTTGACTAGGTTAAACCATGAGTTGACCATAGTTGACCAAGTTGAAATTATGATAGTTTGATGGAAGATAATCAGTTAAGTTAAATTCTGGATTCTTGTGATAATTGAAGGTTGATTATGCAAGTAGTTAATAATATAAATGATCTCAGATTTTGATTTTGATCCCGAAAAAGGATTCTACTTGTTGTTTCATTAGAGAAACCTTCATGTGAGATTCAGCTCTTGTTAGATTTGAAGATGTGATTGAAGAATCATTTTGAAGCATTGAAGTTTAGCCAACCATTGTGAGATCATGCAAACATGCAAAATGCAAAGAGACATGCAGAATGAAATGCAACCTAAGACCTAGGATCTAGTCACTGATCATGTGTTAGTCATTCTCATCATTGAACTTTTGGGTAACTGAATAAATCAATACAATGCCCACTAGCTATGAAACCATAGACATATGAATATCAATTTGTATGCACTAGAATCAATACAACACCCACTGATTATGAAACCATGGATATATGAATATTGATTTTGTTTTCAGAATGTCGGATTAGATATAAGCATCAAGGCACAAACGCCAGGATGACCTGAATATCATGTCCATTTTGATATAGCAATTTGTATAAGCATCAAAACATAAATGTCGTGATGACCTGAATATGCCTTGCATTGCAAACACATCAAGTAGTCAAGAGATCATTCTAAATCCATTGTGAATTACCTGTAGTGACCCTTTATCATTCACATCCTTAGGTAAGATCGCATTTCATAATAGGAGAAAGAACTCACTCAAAAAGATAATAGTTAGATCAAACTTCCTTGAATTTTTTGGGTATTAATGGTCAAGGTACACATGGCCATCCAATTCAAGATAGAGGCTCTTACAGTCGGACACCATTTCAATCCAAAATTTCCAAAGTTGTTAGATTTTCACATACAAGTAGAAGATAAAGAAAAGATTATGCCCCTGGTCATCACTCTCTAAATCCTATAAAGGACATCATCGAAGAGCTCGAAGGGACACAATATGCAAGAAATCCCAATGCAAATCACTAAGCATGCAAGGAGATAAAAGCATGTAAAGCACAGATTGTTTTCAGTTTGATGTTTGATTGCGTTGTTGTAGATGCAAAATCCTTTGTGGAGATGAGACTAACTGACTGACTCAAATGAAGCTTCAAAGGACTCTGACTGGATATGACTCATCTAAGATGTACTAGAGGCCATAGGATATGACATTGATTGCCCCCAAGTTTTAACATTGATGGGATACAGACACTTGAGTTGATTGCCGTACAAACTGACTTATTGAAAATAGGAATGCAAAAACAAACCGGGAGATATGTACAAACTAAAGCAAGACTAAAAGCTAGGAAAGACCAAGATTGTGCTGATAGATGGAGCATTTTGAAACAAGTGGCACCCGTTTGCCGGGTTTTCACCATCTTGGCAGAGATTCTATTTTTGCTACCAAGGCGCTTGTTTCGAGGTTTTCACCAAGGCACTTTTTCTTTTTCTCATTTTTTTGTATTTTTTCATTTTTTTCAAATTTTTTTGATATTTTTGATATTTCAATTTTTTTTTGTGAATCATCAAGGTGCCTATTGCTAGGTTTTCACCAAGATGTTCATTTTTTCAGGACTTTTTCCAATTTTTAAGATTTTTCAGGACATTTTACCATAGACTGAATGCCTTGGGCATAGAATTTCTTCAGATGAAGAATGTTGATTGGTTCTCTGAGTTGTTCTCCTTTAGTCGTTGAGAGTTGATAGGCACCAGAGCCAAAAGTAGCAGTGATTACAAAGGGACCTAGCCAGTTGGGTTCAAACTTCCCCTTGCATTCTCGATGTGATTGATTTTTAGGATTCTCTCTCAAGACTAGATCGCCAACCTAAAATTCTCTATGTTTGACTTTCTTGTTGTAACCTCTAGACATTCTCTTATAATATACTCTGAGATGATCATACGCTTCTTTTCTGCACTCATCTAGTAGTTCAAGTTCTTGCAACCTAGACACTCTATAGTCATCATCAGTTACTAGACCATGCATTCTGATTCTTAGTGATGGGATTTCAACCTCAATAGGTAGTACCGCTTCAGACCCATAAACTAAAGTGAAAGGTGTAGCCCCAATAGGTGTTCTGATACTTGTTCTGTAGGCCCAGAGATCTGGATTGATCATGAGATGCCAATCTCTTCCTGTCTTATTAACTGTTTGATGCAAGATTTTCAATAGATTCTTATTAGATGTCTCTGCTTGTCCATTCCCTTGGGGATAGTAGATAGAAGACCAATGTTGTGTGATCTTGAATTTGGCACATAGATCATCTAGGTCTTTGTTCTTGAATTGTCCACTGTTATCTGTGATTATGGAATGAGGTATCCCATATCTGCATATGATATAGTTCAATATGAACATAGATATTTGCTTTCCAATTGCTTGTGTCAAAGGGACTGCTTCTACCCCTTTTGTAAAATAATCTGTAGCTATGATTATATGGGCATGTCCATTAGAAGAATGAGGATGTATAGCTCCTATAAGATCAAAGGCCCATTGGTGAAAAGGCCATTGTGTAGTAAAGGGAATCAAATTTCTCCCTAGAGCATGAATTAAGTTGCCATGCACTTGGCATTTTTGACAATTCTTAGCAAACTCGATAGACTCTTTCTCCATTTCAGGCCAACAGTACCTAGCCCTAATAAGTTTTCGAGCTAGTGTTAAACCATTCGAGTGTGACCCACAAATACCATCATGGACTTCCTCTAATGCACGTTGAGACTCTTCCCATTCTAAACATCTAAGTAGCGTACCATGTAGACCTCGTTTGTATAGATCATGACCAATGATGACATATTGGGAGGCATTATGGATAAGGTATCTCTTTTCATGGCGGTTGAAGGTATCGGGAATGATTTGGTCTTGGAGATAGGAAAATAAGTTCTTGTATCTAGATGAATCATGACCAACAACAGTGCAGATCATGTGAGTTTTGGGGGAGTCATATGTAGGATAAGATAGTGCTTCCACCAGGAACTCATAGCGTAGCTCATGTTCAGACTGCTGTAACAAAGTAGATAATTTTGCCATTGCATCGACAGCCTTATTCTCCATTCTAGGAATTTGCTCAAATGTGATAGATATGAAATACTTCTTAAGATCATCTACCATTCTCTTGTAAGGAATGAGCTTTTCATCTTTAGTTTGGTATACATCATTGACTTGATGGACAACAAGTTGAGAGTCTCCATGAATGTGTATCTCTGTCACTCTCCACTCAATTGCTAGTTTCATACCGTTCAAAAGGGCTTCATATTTCATAATATTGTTTGTGCAAGGAAACTTTAATCTAAATGCTTTTGGTATTGAGTATCCTTGAGGAGTTATGAACAATATGCCTGCTCCAGATCCATTCTGTGTGTAGGAGCCATCAAAGAACAATTGCCATTCTCTAGAAGAAAGAGTCATGATAGAGGAATCTGGAAATTCCATTTGCATAGGTGTATCATCAATCATAGGTGCATCTACTAATTGATCAACAATAACCTATCCTTTGATAGCCTTTCTTTCTACATATTCAATGTCAAATTCACTTAAGAGCATAAACCATTTAGCTAATCTACCTGTGAGGGCAGCTTTTCTTAGTAGGTACTTGAGTGGATCAATTTTAGCTACCAATTGAGTGGTATGAGCTAACATGTAGTGTCTCAATTTTCATGTAGTGTCTCAATTTCTAGTGTCTCAATTGCTAACAAGCTTTCTCAATCATTGAATAGTTCTTCTCATATGCAACCAATGTCCTACTAATATAGTATATAGCTCTTTCCTTTTTATCTTCATCATGTTGTGCTAGTAATGCCCCCAGTGATGTATCTGTAGTGGAGACATATAAGATCAATGGCTTCCCATGAATAGGAGGCATCAAGATAGGCAGATTTGATAGATACTTCTTGATATGGTTAAATTTGTTCTCACATTCCTCATTCCATGCAAAGGTCACACCTTTATGTAATGTTTTTGTAAAAGGTTGTGATATATTAGCAAGCTGTGATATGAATCTTCTGATAGATTGTACTCTCCCTTATAAGGTTCTCATCTGACTGATATTCTTAGGGGGTTGCATCTCCATTATAGCCTTTACTTTAGCTGGATCAACTTCAATGCCCTTCTTTGAGACTATGTATCCTAAGAGTTTTCTAGAAGTGACACCAAAAGCACACTTCTTAGGATTTAGTCGGAGACTAAACTTTTCCATTCTGTCTAGGATCATGCTCAAGTCCTTTAGATGTTCAGTTCTAATCATAGATTTTGCTAAAGTATCATCAACATAATCTTCCATAGTTTGATGCATCATGTCATGGAAAATAGATGTCATTGCTCTTTGATATGTAGCACCAGCATTTTTAAGCCCAAATGGCATGACATTCCAACAAAAGGTACCCCATGCACATGTGAAAGCAGTTTTCTCTTGATCCTCTGGAGCAATTTTTATTTGGTTATATCCAGAGAAACCATCCATTAAGGAATACATCTCAAAACCTGCAGTCATGTCCACTATCATATCAATATTAGGTAGTGGAAAATCATCCTTAGGGCACGCTCTATTCACATCTCTAAAGTCTATGCACACTCTGATTGAACCATCTAGTTTAGTAATAGGTACAATATTGGAGATCCACTCTACATAGTTAATAACTTAGATGAATCCAGCTTTTAGGAGCTTCTCTAATTCAACTTTTACCAAGAGTGCAATGTGAGGATGCATCTTTCTTAACTTTTGCTTCATAGGTTTTATATTAGGATCTATAGATAAATGGTGCATGATAAGATTAGGATCCAACCCTGGCATATCTGAGTATTTCCATGCAAAATTGATCTTTTTCTCTATTAGGAATGTAGTAAATTTTTGCTTCTCTTCTTTTGATAATGATTGTGCTACATGTACCAATTGTGGTTCCTCTGTTGTACCCAAATTGATAGATTGAGTGGGCTCAATTAGAACTGGAGATATGTCATGTAAATGACTTGGAAGGACATCAAATATCTCATCCTTAGGTGCCTCAAAGAGGTTTTCACCTTTGGATACGTCTTTTATTTTTACTTTTGTAGGTTATGAGACTACCACAGTGGTTTTCACCCTCAGAACTCTTTTTCTTTTTATTTTTATTCTTATTTTTCTGACTAAGATATTTGATGTCCGACTCTGTCATGCTAACGCTCAGTTCACTGATGGAAGTACTCATAGGCTCAACTGCATTGAGGTAGCAAGCAAGGGAATAGTCATTCAGGAAGGTATAAATACCATGGCTTGGATTTGTGGAGGTTTGATCAATAAGTTCTGGATATTAGATAGTCAAAGTGGGGAAAGATTGGGAGATAGTGTTTACGGATATGGATCTATCATCATTGGTCCTAACCTAATGCTCGAGTTCAAAGGTGATATTACAACTTAAGACATTCAATTCATGAATAGGATCAATGTCATCATGGGAGTCCAATTTAGCCATAGGTGGATCAGACTCGATAGGTTCATCATTTCGCTCTAGACTTACGTTGGGATTAGGTGCATATTGGTGAATAACATCAACATGTTTCTCTATAATAATCTCATCTTCATCTGGTTCTAGAATGGCTCCCCATTCATAGTCATTTGATTCAGCTTTTGAATTAGGATCTCTAGGAAATCTTAGAACATGAGTAAAGTCAGGGTGAATATCCCAAGAAGGGTTACCCTCAGATTCTGATTTGAATTCATACTCATGGGAATCTGTCTCAAAATCACTACCACCTTCTTCTTGATTGTTTTTGAGATTAGTTGGTTCTTGTGTTGCAACTATCTCTTGATTGATAGTAGGTTCTTGTGTTTCTACTACATTAATTCTTTTGATTGGATCATCTTTATCATCAAGAAGGTCTTTGATCTCCTTAGGAAATGTTTCATAGGGGATGAGTTATGAGCTGTCTGAATCACTATCCGATGGTTCTATTTCTTCTTTCTTAAGAAGAGGTTCTCCTGGTGCGATCTGCTCTATGACATGAGAATAATTACCTTTGAGGTGGAAGGGTTTCTTTTTAAAGCCTAAGCCAACTTTGTCTCTATTTGCTCTACTAGTATGTGGGAGAGGTGCCTCGAGACCTTTTCCTCTAACTCCTAGAGGTCCTTTACCTAAATATCCCATCTTAGCTATTAATTTATCTCCTGGGCCATATGACTTAGAAGGGATCTATGGTGTTGTAGAGTCACTAGTTTGAACATTGTGGGATTCAGATTCATCTTTGTATAGCCATGATAGCACAGCTTCATCCTCTTCAAACTCTTGCTTGGATACTTGTTCTGCCACAAAATTCTTTTTATATGCTTCAAGAGGTTCTTTAGAGTCTGGTTTGGATTGTTTCAAAGATTTCCCATAAGACTTAGGTGAGATAGGGAGAGATGTCAAAGATAAGACTGGCTTGATAGTATATTCTCCCATACTATTTTCTTTGATATTAACCTCTTTTGCAAGATCTTCCATTTTAGATGTGGATGCTTCTTTAGTTGGTTCAATGAAAGATTCTCTTTTATTAGGCACAAGCTTATCTGCACTTTCCTTCAAGGTATTGCAAGTTGTATTCAGATCTGCGGGGATAGTAACCTCTACTCCTTCATAAGGAAACTTCAAACATTGATGGTATGTAGAAGGAATAGCTTGCATTTCATGTATCCATGGTCTCCCTAGGAGGATGTTGTAGGCCAAAGGTAGATCAAGCACTTGATAGATGGTATCTTTGATAACTGGACCCACTCGGATGGGTAAGACAATGGTGCCTTTAGAAGATCTTTCTTGTTCATCATAGGATTTTATGGTTATCTTCTTTTGAGGATCAATAGCCAATTCTGAAAATCCCAATTGTGTGATCAAGTTGTAAGAACAAATGTTTAGGCTAGTGCCCCCATCTATCAACACACGTTTGACTCTACGGTTCTGGATCAAGACTTCTATATGCAAAGGCTGATTATGTGGGTGACTCAAGGAGTTGTCATCTTCCTCTGAAAAGGAGATATATTGCGAAGATGTAAGATGTCCAACCATAGTTTGGAACCTATCTAAATCAAGGTCATCGAGAACATTGGAACCAAGCAAAGCTTTGTCTAGTATGGCTCTATGAGTTGGAGATATTCAAAGCAACTCAAACATGGATATTTTGGCATTAGTGTGTTGGAGTTTTTGAACAATGCTATAAGATGTAGGCCTTGTATCCTTTGGATTGGAAGATTTGGAAGTAGCCTTCTGTTTAGAAGCAGATGAAAGATTGAAGGGCACCTTAGGGACATTTGATGAATCTGAGATTTGTCCTTTCAAATGTGCTTGGGCTTGTGATCGAGTAATCGCGTTGGTGGATTGATTTTGTCTATCTCTTCTTACAATTATGATGACATTGCAATGCTCTGAGAGACAGTGTTCAACCATATTGATGGTAGCATTATTTCTAGGGTAAGCATAATTGACTTTTGCCCCCATATTAGGTTGAGAAGATGAAAATTCTTGACCATGTTTCGGAAATGGTTATGTGAATGTTGTATGATCATTATTGCTCTTAGGATTGTCAACTATGATGTCTCCCCTATCGATCAGATCTTGAATGGTGTGTTTCAACCATAAGCAGTTATTAGTTTTGTGACCTTTACCTCGATGGAAATCACAAAATTCATTTTCTCTCCACCATTTTGGCTCAGGCTCATAATCAAGTGGTCGAATTTCTGGCAAAGAGATGATGTTATCAGCCAGTAGAGTTTTCATAGCTGATTCTAAAGATTCTCCAAGAGGAGTGAACTTTCATTGTTTATCCCAAGATTTGTATTCTGGCTTCTTTTGAAATGGTTTGGATGACTTTTGTTCTGAAGCTTTAATGGCTTGGGAACCAAGAGTTAGGTTGTAGGTTGGTGCCTTTGATGGGGCATGGATAGTATCAACAATGTCATCTATGATGATGCCTTTGTTCTTGTTCCAATTTTTGTTCTTGTCTTTATAACTGGACCCAGATTCATACTTGTCTTTTTGAAGTGTGATTTCTCCTTTTTTCACAAGAACTTTTTTGATTTTGATAGCATTATCCACCATCTTATTTAAAGATGTATGATCTTGCATTTGTAGAGGATAATTGATTTCTGGAACAAGGTTATTGATGAAGATTTCCAATTTTTCTATTTCTGGAATAGGTCTGGCATATAGAGAGAACGTCTTCCTCCATCTCTTAAGAAATGTTAGGAATGGTTCTCTTGGATATTGCTTGAGATTACAGATATCAATCATGGTGACTAGATGTTGAATATTGTAGGAATATTGCTGATAAAACAATTTGATCAATTCCTCAAAATTTTTGATAGTGGAAGGTAATCAAGAGAACCATTGAATGGCCACTCCTCCTATAGATCGAGGGAAGAGACGCATCAGATAGGTTGGTTCGTGCATGAATTCCATTGATTGGGTATAGAATTCTCTGACATGGTCTTGAGGGTCAGAGTGTCTTTCATACTTATCATACTTGGGCATCTCCACTTGTTTCAGAAATGGTGGCATGTACAAGTCTTTGTCAAAAGGAAAAGGGCATAGAGCTTCCATGGAGAACTCCTTGGGTTCCTTTTCTTTCTCAAGGCTGTTAAGTTTGACTTGCATGGCATGCATTTGTTTCATAATAACTGTGAGTGGAGTTTCTTCCTCATGTGTAATGATATTTTCCACATTAAAGTTGGGAGGAAGTTTAGCTCCTTGATGAGCCAATTGTAAAAAGTATGCCTCTCTGTCTTCTTTCAAGAAATGCTTCATCATTCATTTGAAGTTATCATCATTTTGATATTGAGAAATTTCTTCAGGTGTGGGTTCCTGATCTGCGCCATGTTGAGATTGAGCTCTTTGAGAGCCAAAGTTTGTCCCTGCTTGAGACATGGTAGGAGTTTGTGGACTCCCTAGAATAGATTGATGTGGGGTTTGTTGGGTACCTCCATGAGTTGATGAAGGAGGAATGTAACCAGTTTTTAATCAAAAGTTGCCAAGACCGTCATCCTCGTAAAGACCAAAATTGATGAGTTGCTCAAGAGTTGGACCCCTGGTAGCGGTTATAGGTAAGGTCTGGGATGCTTCTCTAGATTTCTTGTGTGAGGAAGCTCTAGTTTCCACCATTAACATTGAGTGAAACAAAAGAATAAGATCCAGATAGCTGAAGAATGAATTGAATCAAGATGATCAAATGACACAACCTTGTCAAGGTTTGATTGATTTGAAGATTTGATTAGACGTGGGTGAAGGATACTGTGCCTTGGATGTATGGGTAGATTTCCCAAAAGATAGCGGACACCAGTTCACAACACTTAGTCTATTTTTGAAGATTTGATAGAAGATTGATAGTTATGACAAGGTTTTCACACAAGACAAAAAGGACTCAAATTGATTAAAGAGAAGGTTGAATCAGATTCAAAAGGCCACTTTTGGAAAATGATAGGATTCTCAATAGCTACTACTCTATTCTTGACACAGTGATTTGTTCGACAGATTCTGGAAATAGGCTGAAAAAGCTAAGTATCTGGCAATTCTGACAACTTTCAAAAATTTCCCAAATGACACTCTATAGACTCATACGATAGTGGGTATGCTATGAAATGATAGTTGAAAATCTTGTACAACAGTGGGTATGCTATGAAATGACAGTTGAAAAGCTCATACGATAGTTGCAAAAACTCGCACGACAGTTGCTAGCAAGATTTGAATTTTTGAATTTGACTGGCAGAAAGACTCGTACGAAACTGGGCTCTCTACCATACGATAGTTGGGCAGTAATGAAATGACATTTGATAGAAACTCATATGACTTTCTAACTAAGATGACAGTGGACTCCAAAAAAGAATTTTACTTCAGATTTTGCAAATTTTGAGTTTTCAAATTCGGATTGTTTGCAAATTGTAATGTTTAGATTTGAGGATGGTAACAGATTTGTTCATTTTCAATAACCAGATAGATAAACAAGCATGCAAAATAGCAAGCAAGTGATTTCAAGCATGTCTAAAAACAATGAACAAGGGCAAAAGCAACCTTGCGCATGAACAATCAAGTGATTTTATTCGTTCTAATCCTCAGAAGCGCTAATTGTGTATGTTCCAAAAATGTTTTGCAATAACGCACATATACCCTAGAAAATGAAAATTTGGCCTCGCTAGGGTTTTTTAGTAATGGTTTGACTCTGCAACTTTTATGATCCAAGGGGGTGAACTCCAATCCTAGCACACCAGGGTTTTGACATAGTCGAAGAATTTAATCAATCAGGAGCTGCTAGGGAGATCTGACAACCCAACAATGAACCACACCTGTGAAGATTTCTTCCACAAGGACATTTATATAGTAGCTATCACTACCATGGCGAAAATGGATATTACCACTTGAGGTTCCGTCAATGTGGTTGACCCAATTAAGGGAATGTCCACTATAGTTAACCCTCTCTAAAGGTGACTCACAAGATATACCACATGGAGACTGGTTCCAGATTCAAGGATTTGGGTTTCTGGTACTATCCAAAAAGGAAGTAGAGCATAATCCCCTAGCCTTTTCACTTTTAACCCAATCAAAGCAGATAGATTAATCTGACATGCTAAGACCAAGATTATCTCACAAAGATCTATGATGTCAACCCCTTATGATCTATCAACCTCTCCGGAGAGAGAATGCCTCAATCAAAAGTTGAAGACACACGGATCTAGTGGAACGTGAGACTCCCTCAGTATCCTCCCCACCTACAAGGGATCCTTCATTGAGAAGAGTTTCACTGGAAACCCACTCTCTCAAGATCCACAAATAGTGTTCATGGGGCCTAATTACTATGTGTAACAAAGATGCTGCAAGCAAACTAT
Organism: Chamaecyparis obtusa; assembly: GCA_027943335.1. Lineage (NCBI taxonomy): Eukaryota > Viridiplantae > Streptophyta > Pinopsida > Cupressales > Cupressaceae > Chamaecyparis > Chamaecyparis obtusa. The sequence goes on from BSBK01001513.1 coordinate 91,676, forward strand.
GTTCATTTTTATAGCCCAAATGAAGTCTATGATAGGAAAGCAATAAAAGTCACTCAAGCTAGACACATGAGATGTTCGTTTTAGATCCAAAATTGAAGTCTTATTAGCTGAGAAGATTACTTGAATTCCTCGCAACGCGCTTAGTATATTTTTACCTATTTTTAGCAATTCTTGCACTTTTTCTAATCAAAACCAGTAGGAGTCAATCAAAAATAAAGAATTTCAATTGTTAAGATTAGCCATTAGTCAAAATCTGAAAACCAAATATGACAAACTGCCCTAAAAAATGAAATGACAGTTGAAATCTGATGTCAAAACTCATACAACAGTGGGTCTATTACCAGACAACACTCTAAAACTCGTACAACAGTGGGTATGCTCCCAGATGACAGTCCAGAAACTCGTATGACACTGGGTGTTCTATGAAATGACAATTGAACTTTCAAATGACAGTGTGTACAGTATGACATGATCCTTGATCTGATAGACTATCGTACAATAGTGGGTACAGTGCGAAATGACTTTTGTCAAAAACTTGTACGAAGATTGTATAGATAGAAATTAAAAATCATATTTTTGCATAGAAACCGAGGAGAAAAAGATAGAAATTGATAGAATTGAATTGGAAACCCATTTCAGGGCCCCACGATGGGCGCTAGAAATGTGTTTTTGAATTTTGTACCTGATCTGTAGACACAACACTTCAGTAAAACATTAGAGGTTAGCAAAAATGAAATCGTGCAATGAATTGAAAGCTAAACTAACCAGATGATTTACTGCCTTCTAATAGGTGCAAGTATGATGTTCTCATATTGTTATCGAGATCAGTGACCTTGACAACACCTAAACAAAGGATTTGAATGCAAAATCTAGATATGGAATGAATGCAAATTAATCTATATTTTTGGTTTTCTATGCAATGATATGATGAAAACTAATATGAATCTATGATATGTAAAAACTGATATGCTATGATGATCTAACAAATGAAAACTAATATGAGATGAAAAACTATGCAATGTTGATCTCACAAAGCTTGGATTCGCAAAGATGATTCTTCAGTCTCTAATTCAGCAGCGTGATTATGCAATTCTTGTGGATCATTTGTGAAGAGATGAGCCTTGATTTTATAGAAATCCAGGGCTTTGGAGGTGCATGAGAAAAGCCATAAATCACTCAGATTAACTAAGCTTGATTTTTGAGTTATCTAATTATAAAGAATAATTAACTCACAAAAACATGCAAAAGCAAAGTTTAACTCAAAATAGAGTTTAGATTTAATTGATAATTGATAGTTGTCTGCTTTTCTTGATTGTGCATGTTTTTGTTATGAATTGATTTAATAATAAAGTGATTTATTTCCACTTAACTAATTTTGAAAAATAAAACAATTGATTTATGGGTTAATCAATTATTTTTCAAACTTTTATTCAAAAATAATATTATTAAAAATTGACAACTTGCTTTAATTAATTAAATAAGAATTTAATCAATTATTCATAGGATTTTGGATTTATTGTCAAAATACAATAATACAATTTAGGAATAAATATAATTAACTTCAATTAAAAAATTAAGTGGCAGAATTAAATCTAATTAAATATTGAGAATATTCAATTAATCAAACTTTAGGATAAATTGGATTTATCACCAAATAATCATTAAATCAAAGATAATTAGGATAATTAGAAATATTCCTAGGAATATTCCCCGATGCAGAATTTAGGATAATCAATTAGGATTCGATGATGTTTAGATGTGCCTTAGATTAGGACTTCGATGTCGATTTCATTCGATGTGTCGATATAGGAGTTTAATGAACCTATAGCCCATTTTTGGGGTATTACAGGAAGTTATTATTTATACACAAATTCGTAGCTCCCTATATTAACCATAATAGTTGTCTTAGCTCCAGGGAAAGATTAAGTCCTTCCAATTTGGAGTGTTGACTATTTTCCATGTTATTAGACACTTGATCACCCACCAACCATACAACTAAATCATTATGAGTATCTTGATATGTATCCAATATAGCATCACGTGCCTAAATTTTTTGTGTTGTATAATGCAATTCGCTATTTTTAATTTTGGCCAATGACGTTCTAGCCACTTCATTTTGTGAAACATCAACCCTTTATAGACTAAGAATGTTTTGCACTACAAAAACATCACCTTATATGCTAAAGTGAAATGTGTCATTGGGACAAATATCCTTTGTGAGTGTGTCTGGATTGAAGGACCATATTCCTATACTTTTGAATTCCATTATGGTGTTCAACATTGCCAACACTTTTTTTAGTAATCTTTTACCCATTTTTGGTAAGCCTACCCTCCTGATTTTATTTTTTGAAAATATTACTAGTCATGTTGATTTTTAAAATTTGAAGTATGATTGGAATACCAAAAAATGTTCACATTTCATGGTTTTATGTGATGTTACATGTACACTAATATTGTAAGAAATTCTATACTCAACATACTTGCCTCTTAGATTTTGATAACAATGACATGGCTTCCATGACCATTAAAAATTTTAAAAAAAATTGTATTTGTGGTTGGCATGTCACCTAGGATTAACCATGCAAAGTGGTGCAACCAATTCATAAAAAAAAATTTGGTCATCCATGCATTTGGAACTAGGAAATTGTACAAGTTCTCAATTCACAATTTGCAATGTCATTTTGTAGATTCTTTTAATCCTTAAATAAGTAGAACCCTAGTATTCTCTATCTAGTAGAATTAAAAAAAGAAAGAATGGCTATCCATTTTTGGTCCTCATAGAAATGATTCAAGATGAACTCTTACTGCCTCTTTTGGCAAACACTCTCGTGACACCATTTTCACCTACTTGAATGTCAATTTCATTATAGTCCTAAATTATTTTAGCTCTATATGGATTTTCATCATACACCTTGGACAATGTCTTATAGAAAACAAAGACAATATCATGCTTGAGGTTTAGTGCTTTGTATTTGTCAAGATCTTCAAGTGTCTTAAGGAAAGTTTAGAACAACACCTTAAAACCTAGTCCACCTAGGCTTACTAGGAAACCCATCCTTAAAGGTGTTGGTTCTAGTTTGGCATATCTATGTTGCCTCTACATTGAGATAGATATTATAAAGGTCATAACCAACTACAACCATCTCTTTGCACCTTTCCACAATTAGAGCTCTTTTGTTAACTAGTTGGTGAAAGTGGTTGTTGGAATTATCCATTTCTTTTCTAAAACCCTTATGGACATACCATTATCCTCAATATATTTAATAGTTCTATCCACATCCTTTAGTGACCACTCCCTTGTTAGCATGAATGTTGTTAGCAAGGCAGATTGGATTTTGATTAGAGATGATTGAGCTCTTAGATGTTACATTTGTGATTGGGTTTGTCATTGATGTCAACATATATGATTTTTGGACAAAGTTAACCGAGTTATAGGCACAAATTCATTTGGCGATGTTTTATAATGATGAATTGAGTTTTGAAAAGATATATAAGAGTTCAAGAATGTGTTTTGATGATGTGGTTGCAAGTAGAGAAAAATTTATGAAGATGTGTTCAAGTTATGCAAAGTTTATTAAAGATTGTTCACAGTGAGAGTTTCCAGGAACTGGTGATAGTTATTCAAGATTTATTGTTTTGGTGAGGTTGAAGCTAGTTTAGCAAGGTTAGTATGTTGTTGAAGACATGTTCAAGATTCTTGGATAAACACAAAAGAATCTAATTTTCATTCCGTGAAGACTTGTGGATGATGTGAAGCGTGTTACTTCTCTGGGAGCTGACTAAGGATTAATATTCTTATGGAAGTGTTTAGATGTAATGAAATGTGTATTGAAAATTCTTATTGATATCTTATATTATTAATTATAAATTGAGAAATCCTTTTGGCCGACTCAATAATCATTAGGACTTGGTATAAAGGAAAGGAAGTTTTAATTGGATGTAAAAGGGTATCATGCGGTCATGAGATATTGTGTGAGCTTTGAATGCAAAATATTTATGATTAGAGTAGAAGATGATGTTGTTGGTATGTTGAGGACTTCAAAGGAATTGTACAGGCAAAGAGAGTTATTGATTTAGTGAGTTCACCCTTGGATGTGTTACCCTAAAGATTTTTTAGTGCAGACAATCTTTAAGCAATTTGGGCAGTGGGTTAAGTTGTCTTTGTTGTGTTTCTTATCAACTCCTCATAGGGTTGGGATCTTTTAGCAGGGATCCAAAGTATCCTCACAGGACTCATATGTAATGATTTCATTGTAAAAGACTTCTAATAGGGTCTATCCTTTCACAAGGAACTTTTATATTAGGACATCATCTTGTGGGAATCATTCCCACTGGGGTTTTCCCTTTGATCAAGGGTTTCCCTAGTCAACAAATCTAGTGTTATTGTGTATGTTTATTATCTTGTGGTTATTTTTGTTATTGATTACAAGTTTAAGATTTTATAGAGTTGAATTTAATTTAATTAAGCTCACAACTAATTCACCCCCCTCTTAGTTGTGTTGGTGGACTTTACTTTCTAACAATTGCAATCAGAGCATCAGTTCCTTGAAGGAAAAGTTTAACAGCTTAAGGAGATCCATGGCTGCTACATTTTTCAAGAAAGAAAATTTGAAGTTTGATGGAGTTAATTTTGACAATTAGAAGGAAAGAATGAAGAAACATTTTCTATGCATGGGAATTGACTATTGGTTGGCTATCAAGATGAAGAAGATAGTTGTGGAAGATGACAAACTTGATACATGTACAGATGAAGAAAAGAACCTATACATGTACAATATGCTTTCTAGAGAGGCTATTCTATCAGCTCTTCCAGATATAGAATATACTGAGGTAAAAGATCTAAGACTTGCTATTGAGATTTGGACTAAATTGGAAAAACTTTTTGAAGGAGATGAAAATTTAAAGAATGATAAATTGCAGAATTATATTAGTATGTTTAAAAGTACTAAGATGTAGGAAGATGAAACTATAAGAGGTTACTTTAGTAGGATTACTGAGATTGTTGTAGGAATTAAGAATTGTGGTGGAAGGAAAATAGATAATGAATTCATGTGGAAGATAGTGAAATATCTACCACCGGCCTATGAACACAAAGCACAGATCATTGAAGAAATGATTACACCTAATTTTGCCAAATAGTTGCTACTTGGAAAGTTACAGGCACATGAGCAATGGTTGAAATAGAAGGATCACCTAGAGTGGAAACAAATTTTAGTGTACAAAAGGACAAACCTATGTTGACAAGAAGTGCAAATACTAGTGGAGATTATGCTAGAGATTGGGCAGCTAAGCAAGAAGAAGAAAGGAAGTTTGGTGATGCAATGACATTGATTGCAAGGAGAGAACCTAAAGGTAAGAAAGATTTTGCTTGTTGGACATGTAAAGAATTTGGTCATTTTTCATCTAAATGTCCTAAGAGAGAAAACAAGATTAGATATAGAAAACCTTATAAACCTAAGACAAAGAATTGTTGTTATGTTGATGAAGAAGGAGAAATTATATTTAAGGATGTAAACTTTTTAAAAAGTGATGAAGATGAAGATGAAATAGGATTTGTTGTTATTAAAGATGAAAATTCTGATGAAGAAGAGGTAAAAGAAGAAAAAGATTTAGTTTCACATGTAGAGCAGAAAAAGTCTAATTGGATTATTGATAGTGGATGTTCTCATCATATGACTGGAGATGTGGATAATTTTTTTAAGCTTAATAGATATGATGGAGGAATAGTTAGAGTTGGAAATAATGCACCATGTCAGATTAAGGGAAAATGTTCTATTACACTTGATGGAAAGACTAACACTACAGATGTTTACTTTTTTGATGGATTGAAATGTAATCTTTCGAGTGTTGGATAGCTTATGGACAAAGGATACAGGTTATATTTCATGGAGAATACTTGTGTTATCAAAGACAATGATGGAAAATTGATTGGAATAGGAATAAAGATAAAAGGTAATGTATTTCAATTGACACCTACTGAAATGACATGTTTGATTGCTAAAGTGGATCACAGTTGGCTATGGCATAAGAGATTTTGTCATATTAACTTTGATAACATTGTGAAGATCAACTCATCTAATATAGTTAGAGACTTGCCTAAGATTGTGAAGTCTACTAACATGGTTTGCAAGGAATGTGTTATGGCTAAATAGAGAAAGAATTCATTTCTTAGTAAAATGTTTACAACATCAGTCAAGTTAAAGACTATGCATACAGACTTATGTGGACCTACAAGGACAAGAGGATTTCATGGTGAAAGGTATTTCATACTTTTTATTGATGATTTTACAAGAATGATGTGGGTAGCATTTCTTAAAGAAAAATTTGAAGCATTTGATAAGTTTAAGTTATTGAAGAATAGAGTTAAGAATGAATCTAGTTTGAGGATTAAATGTTTGAGATTTGATAGAGGAGGATAGTTTACTTCAAATGAGTTTAACATCTTCTATGAAGACAATGGAATTAAGAGACAACTTTCAGCACCTAGGACACTGCAATAGAATAGTATAATAGAAAGGAGGAACAAATCAGTTAATGAGGCAGCTAGAGCTATGATTCTTGAAGGTAATGTATCACATATCTTTTGGAGAGGAGCAATGAACACCACAGTTCACAATAAATAGAGTTCAGATTAGACAACGTACTGGTAAGACATCTTATGAAAATTGATTTGGGCATACACCTAATATGAAATACTTTAGAATCTTTGGAAGTAAATGTTATTTCAAAAGAGATGATGATATTGGAAATTTTGATGCTAGAAGTGATGAAGTGATTTTTCTTGGTTATTCATTAAAAAGTAAAGCATGCAAATGTTTTAATCAAAGATTGAGGACTATTGTTGAGAGTACTAATGTGAAGGTTGATGAAAATTTTAGAATTTAGGAGAGGATTCTTGATTATGTTTCTGATGAAGATAAAAGACAAAGGACTAACATTAATCAGAATGATGAGCATGGATTATTTTATGAAACTAATAATGATTTGCAGATTGAAGAAGTTAGAGTGCAACCAAGAATTGAACTTGAATCAGCACCTAAAGAAGAAGGCATAACTAAACCAAGAGCACCTAAATATGATGCAAGAAATCACCCTACAAATCAAATCATTGGAAGTGCAAACAAAGGAGTCATGACAAGGAACAAGGCAAATGAAGAACTATCTTTAATATCACAAGTTGAACCAAAGACTGTAGATGAAGCAAGTAGAGATGAATATTGGACAAAGGAAATGAAAGAAGAACTTGATAAGATTGAAAAGAACAAGACTTGGGAATTGGTCCCTAGACCTAAAGGCAAGAATGTTATTGGTACAAAATGGGTTTTCAGGAACGAGATGAATGAGAATGGTGAAGTGGTAAAAAACAAAGCAATATTGGTATGTAAAGGTTAATCAGAGCAAGAAGGTATTGATTTTGAAGGAACTTTTGCACCTATGGCTAGACTTGAGGCAGTTAGAATTTTTTTGGCATATGCTTGTAGTAGTAACTTCATGGTATATCAGATGGATGTAAAATTGGCTTTTCTTAATGGAGAACTTGATGAGGAAGTCTACATTGAACAACTTGATGGATTTTTTTTAACATAAGACAAGGATATGGTTTGTAAATTAAAGAAGGCATTGTATGGATTGAAGCAAGCACCTAGAGCTTGGTATGCAAGGTTAGAAAATACTTGATCACTTTGGGATTCAAGAAAGGTAATGCAGATAATAATATGTACTTAAAGGAAAAATGATGATGGATTACTGATTGTTGAAGTAATTTTTGATGATATTATCTTTGAAGGCAATGATGAAGCAACTAAGAAATTTTCAGATGAAATGAAAGACGAATTTGAGATGAGCATGATTGGTGAGATGAAATAACTTTTGGGATTGTGGATTACATATAATAAGGATGGATTTTTCATATCACAAACAAAATATCTTAAGGACTTATTGACAAATTTTGGAATGGAGAATTGTAAACTAGTTGGAACCCCTATGGTAGCTAAATGTAAATTATCAAGCAAGGATGAATCACTAAGTGCAACATAGACAAGATACAGAACTAAGATTGAAGGACTATAGTACTTGACACATACAAGACTTGATATAGCTAATGCATTTGGTATTGAATCTAGATTTCAAGAAGAACCTAAAGAGACACATGTTGTAGCAGTAAAAAGAATTTTTATATATTTAAAGGGTACATCAAATTATGGGCTATGGTATGAAAGATCACATGATTTCACATTATGTGCATACACTGATGCAAATTGGGGAGGAAATGTTGATGAAAAAAAGAGTACAAGTGGTGGAGCTTTCTTCTTGGGATGAAGATTGGTCTCTTGGTTAAGCAAGAAATATAATTATATATCACAAAGTACAACAAAAGTAGATTATGTTGCAGAAGAAAATAATTATAATCAAATCACTTGGATGAAGTAAATGTTGATGGCTATTGGCATTGAATTTACTAAGTCTAATATCATATATTTTGATAATACAAGTATAATCAGCATGTCAAAGAATCTAGTATTACATTCAAAGACCAAACATATTGCAATAAAGTATCATGTTGTGAGAGAGAAGGTTGTAGAAAAAGAAATCATATTAGAGTATATTACCACAAAGGAGCAGATAGAAGATATATTCACAAAACCTTTAGCTAAGGATACTTTTGAGTATCTGAGAGGTATGTTTGGGGTCATTCCCCAACCCTCTTCAGAGTAATGGATGCAGGAATGCATCAGTCCAATATGATCAAAGCACTATACTTACCTGGACTGGATGGTTGATGCTTATCCTATGGGGGAGCATCTTTACTTGAGATGAGTCATTCAGGACTTTTGGACATGATTTTTCTACATTATCTTTTGATAATTAGGCACTTTTGTAGATTGTATTGGAGATGATTGAACTTCGAGAATTGACATATTGACACTTTTATCAGTGATGTCAATGGGGGAGAGATATACATGAAAAATATTGAGCACAAAATCCTTAAGAGCATATTGAATGGGGGAGACATCAGTATGAGAGTAAGTGCAGGTAGAAGAGGAAGAAACATATTGATAAATATCAATGAGGGAGATTAGTGAGCCATAATGACAAGATGGGACTAGATGGTTTTTCATCTATGTTGCCATCAATGCCAAAGGGGGAGATTGTTAGCATGAATGTTGTTAGCAGGGAAGATTGGATGTTGATTAGAGATGATTGAGATCTTATATGTTACATTCATGACTGGGTTTGTCATTGATGTCAACATATATGCTTTTTGGACAAAGTTAATAGAGCTATAGGCAAAAATTCATTTGGTGAGGTTTTATATTGATGAATTAAGTTTTTCAAAGATTTATTAGAATTCAAGAACATGTTTTGATGATGTGGTTACAAGTGCAGAAAAATTTATGAAGATGTGTTGGAGTTATGCGAAGTTTACTGAAGATTGTTCACAGTGAGAGTTTCTAGGAAGTGGTGACAGTTATTTGAGATTTATTTTTTTGGTGAGGTTTAATCTAGTTTAGCAAGGTTGGTATGTTGTTGAAGACATGTTCAATATGCTTGGATAAACATGATAGAATCTACTTTGCATTTTATGAAGACTTGTGGACAATGTGAAGCATGTACTTCTTTGGGATCCGACTACAGATTAATATTCTTGTGGAAGTGTTTAGATGTAATGAAATGTGTATTGAAAATTCTTATTGATGTCCTATATTATTAATTAAAATTTGAGAAATCCTTTTGTATGACTCAATAATAGTTAGGACTTGGTATAAAGGAAAGGAAGTTTATTTGGATGTAAATGGGTATCATGCGGTCATGATATATTGTGCGAGCTTTGAATGTAAAATCTTTATGATCAGAGTAGAAGATGATGTTGTTGGTATGTTGATGACTTCAAAGGAACTATATAGGCAAAGAGAGTTTTTGTTTTAGTGATTTCACCCTTGGATGTGTTATCCTGAAGATTGTTTAGTGAAGATAGTCTTGAAGCAATTTGGATAGTGGGTTCATTTGTCTTCATTGTATTTGTCATAAACTCCTCGTATGGTTGGGATCTTTTAGTAGGGATCCAAAGTCTCCTCATAGGGACTCATATGTATTGATTGTATTATAAAAGACTTCTAACAAGGTCTATCCTTTCACAAGGAACTTTTATATTAGTACATCATCTTATGGGCATCATTCCTACTAGGGTTTTCCCTCTGATCAAGGGTTTCCCCAGTTAACAAATTTGGTTTTATTGTGTATGTTTATTATCTTGTGGTTATTGTTGTTATTGACTACATGTTTAATATTTGATAGAGTTTAATTTAAGTTAATTAATCTCACAACTAATTCACCCCCCCCCCCCCCCCCTCTTAGTTGTGTTGGTGGACTTTACTATCTAACATACCTATCTTACGATGTTTTATTCAATGTTCTTGCAAGTACACAAACCCCCACTATTGACTCAAAAAATTGTGGAGTGGTATTGACATTGACAAGAGGTTCTTCACTTGGGAGAATTATAACTCATCTTCTATGTGTAGGAAACCTTATCATCAATGTTCTTTTTCCAAGATAGGTCCTAATTTGAGCTTCATCAGTCATCTACGGAGAAGAACAAACAATAATCAAAATATTAATTTTGAAAATTTTAGTATTTTAAATCTTTTTTGTACAAATTTATTCAAACAAAAACCCCTGAGCATTGAACTTGAAATTCTAGGATGAAATCATTTTTAGTATATTTCGTAAACAATAATACTTATGTTATAACATTTACATAACTAGTTACAATTTTTTTTTTGTAACTTGATTGTAAGTTCAATGTGGTAGTTCATAATGATGCTTGAACAAAAGATAATTAATTTATGGTTAATCATAATATTTGTTTTGAAAAAGTATACTATATAAACTATTACAATTTTTTTAGTTTAATAGTTTGGTGCTTCCATATCAACATTAATGGTAAAATTTAAAATCACATAAATGCTCTTACAATATAGTGGAAAAAAAAGTATATCTTATGTAGCATATAGACATTTGAATAGAAATGTATTTATATCCCATACAAGAGGTGACCATTAATAATTTGTAAGAAATAAACATTAACGATTTACAAAAAAACCCATAGATGCACCTCCAATATATTGACTACAATATTTTTATGCTATAGAACATATTGAGACATTGACAATATAACAAAATGCTCCATATATGTACTTACATTATAGTGTCTAGGATTGTAGATGCCTAAACTTATCCATACTTGAACACAATCGATACTACCCCATCGTAGCCAATATTTACCTTTTATCCTTTACCTTTATTTAATTCCATCTAAACCATTATCCCTTGAATTATCTAACTAAATCATTTTATTAATTGATTTAGGATAATTAACCTTCATTACTATTTTCTCCACTATTTAGTTCCACCTCATCCTTAATCCTTGTTCATTCAATCATAACCATTGAATCCATTTACATAGACCAATATTTAAATTTTCCACTGTGTGAAAAGTGTCCTTACCCTCCTTCATGCTCACACACATGAGCATGCAAAGGTCATCTCATAGCCACCATACCTCTCACACATGTCATAATCTAGAAACCCTATTTTCCTCACTTGTCCTTTTCATGAGCTTCATCATGTGTGTTCACAAATGTGTGAGCACACCTAGTTCTTAAAACTCCATTCCTATTGGAAAAAAATTCACAAGGCCAAGACTTTAATAAGACCTTCTCTTTCATTCAATCATAACCATCCATTAACTAACGAATCTTGACAGTATATTCTTCCTATAAAAAATGTACAATTCAGTCCTTTTTACTCACTTTGATCATCCAGTATTACTTTAAATAATGTTTTCTCATTTTATATTCACTAATATACTCTCATGTTATCATTATGTTATCCATTTTTATAACCAATCTTAACACCATGTCATTATTACAAGTAACCAGATTCCACTCAACTACATATCATCAATGGAGAAAATAAAGTGAATTAGGGTGCATTAACTTGAATTCAATCTTTGAGATTGGAAAGGTAGAAGACAAGATAACACTTTGTATTTCATTCATAATATCTATTTGTATCTTTTGTCATTTTTTCCATCTTCAAGGATTTGTCAATCGTAAAAAGGAGATGTGCATTTATAAAACAATATTTACATCATATAGAATAGGTGGTCAGTAATCAATTAAGAATGGATAGACAATAATAAAATAACTAAAACCCCCATTTATGCACTTATAGTTCACTAACTACAACAATTTTGTGATGTTCCCATCTAAATAAATATTATAGTGATTTCTGAAGCATATTAATAAAGCACCAAGTGAAGGATAAACAATAAGATTGATTGTTTGGGATTGTTTATCATAAAAAATATGGCCCAAGCATGACACCATTAACATATTTGTACATAAAACCAAATGCTCAAGTATGCCCAAGAATCACTCATCCCTTCATATGATCACAATTTTGAGTTAAGATGAATAAGTCATAAGATAAATTAAATATCCCACAAAGGTGAATCATTCTATCATCTTGGAATATCAACATTATCAAGTCTATCAACAAATTTCCATATAATTGTTGATAAAGGAGAATCAAATATTGCATAAAAAAATTCCATATATCACCATTACATTCGCAACATTTGGTTACATCATCACTCATCCCTTCATATGATCACAATTTTGAGTTAATATGACTAAGTCATAAGATAAATTAAAACTCCTACAAAGGTGAATAATTGTATCATCCTATAATATAAAGATTATCAAGTTTTTCAACAATTTTCCATATAATTGTTGATAAAGGAGAATCAAATATTACATAAAATAATTCCATATATCACCATGACCTTCACAACGTTTGGTTACATCATTCAAGCATAAACAACTATCATCATCATATCGAATACAATTTGACAAACACTCAAATGTCAAATTGACTAATCCACAAAATTGATGTTGACATCAAGAAAGTAAACATAATGTTAAGGTAGTGTGATTGTTATTATTGCTATAATATCCATCAATCATTTTCTATCTAGAAGAAAGATTAATTATTTTTTATTATAAAAGAATGGTTATATCAAACATGGAGTGGCAATCAACAAACATGTTTATGTCATCACTATGCTAAGAAATATCAATAAGAGAAGCATACTCTATAGCAATAACTCTAACATAAAACTTAGTATCCCCAAAAAAACTAATTATAGTTAGTGATTAACTAATCAATGAATTAGTTAATTAAAGAATAGTTAATCATTAGACAATGTTTATAAGTAGCAATGAAAAGTAGTGATTACGAACAAAGGCATTATTTGATTAAGTAATAAATGTTTATGAATCATGGAAAGATGTAATTAAGAAAGGGGTAAGGATATGTCCATTTCCAAGAAAGATATTCAACCATTCACTATTATGAGTATGTAAGAGGATCGATATTCATTTCAAAAGGGATCATCAAGCCATTTTATTTACTTCTTTTATCCATATTTGGATCACTCTCTTAGAGAAGTTACCTTCTTGGCATAAATTTGGTGGCATGCACATTTAATGCTATCAATTAAAAACAACACCATACAATGCAATCATCTAGGGCCAAACTAGAAACAACAACTACCTTATTTATTTAAGTGATATTGAAGACCTTCACATGCTTATAATGTCTAGATTAGAAACAACAAAATTTATCATCAGTATAAGGGATTGAAAAAAAACTTTAGCATATTTCTTATTGCCACATTAGAGATAGATATGAGCAACATTGGGAGGACTTGTAATATATATTATATCAATACATTAGAAATAAATATTAGCATTTGGAAGGATACTTATTACATAATTCATATTATTCTATAGAAATAATAAAAGTTTAGATTAGAGTTTAGAAACAGATCGTTGTTGCATAATTCACATAGTCTATATAAGAGATAGAAATGATTATCCATCTTATTGTAGATCCAAAAATAAAAGATATTCATAATTCCTGAATAACATACAATGATTAAGAATATCAAATATATTCATTTACAGGTGGTGTATCATATAGTAATCAAGATCATCATATTACAAGTGGCATCAGTTGTATATTCTAAGGATAATCATTTATAAAGTAGATCATAATACATCATTCTTCCACTAAGCAATATCAATTATCATCAATCTAGGTTTTATAAAGGATTGTTAGAGTCTTGTTTGGAAATAATTCTCTTGCAATTGATTTTGTGAGTTGATAGTCTCTAATTCCTAATAATTTACATAAGGGGGCATTACAAGTGGTATCAAAGCTAATGAACCTACTAGACCATGGGAAACCTTTTACAAGAACCGAGGATGGGGACAATTCAAGGGTTGGTACAAACTCAATAATAAAATAAGTCTAACCATGACATAATATAGAAACAATAAATAAAGTTTGGCTCAATTGTTTTTTTTGGGTCATTAATAATATATATTTTATTAATAGTAAATAAAATACAAGTATAGATAAAGCAATATTTAGCTTCATAAACCTAACCCATTACAAAGAAAAACATTCGCTACCCATCAACCATAAAACATATTACATTTTGTGATGATATGACAATATCTACATATCATCTAAAACCACCACCAGCTAACTAGTTTTCCACTATGAGTAAACTCGGTCATATTCCATCACCACGACATAGACCTTGGCGATAGAAATCCTCTTGAGAACATGATTTCCTTTCGTGCTCTTGTCCAAAAAATTGGTAAGCTTCATTTCCAAAACATCATTCATCATAACTTAGACTATTATGCATGTATTATGGCTTACACACAAAAAAGCCAGATATCAAAATGTTTGTTCTTCTGTTGACACAACCTGATCAAAAAATAGTCGAAACCACCATTGTAAAAACTTAGACCTTAGGTTTTACCTCCACCTTCCTTATCCTGTTTTGGGCAGACCTCCTCCTTTTAGGAAATGTAGAAGGCACTTCTGGCATCTTCTTGTTCTCATTGAAATGCACGATGCCCAACTTCAACTTCTCCCAGCCCTCCTTTCTGTCTTTTAGATAGAATTCCTTATTAACCCTTTTTGGCCACCTTAAGAAATGGATAATGCCAACCTCTATCCCTTCTTCTTCATCTTCAAAACATTTTTTTTAGTCAAAATCCCATCCCGGGTGAGCCCATTCCAACAAAGAGTCTACATTTGTGATTATATTTGCATCAAAGAGGGATTTCATCACCCATTCAACACTACATTCATGCTCACCCAATTCCAAACCCCATTCCATGATCATAGCTGCAATATCAACCTGCAATTTCCATCTATCAGTATCATTATGAAAAAGTGGTCCCAAAGTCTACTGAAAAGCTTGAATAACCTCCTTCATAGGACACTTTATCATCATCTTCACTCTCCGGTCCTCCATAGGCCCAAAAATTCCCTTATGTTGTTGTTTTGTTTTGAAATTAAAACATGGCTCCATTGCTTATATGCACTATCTTCCAAATTCAGAGCAAAAAACTCCTAAAACCTCTCAAAACCACTCTCAATGATGTGTTTAATTTTCAAACCACCATCAAAACACCTTTTATAAACTAAACTATGACTCTGCCATTTATTTTCATCCTTTGAGGATGTCGGCACATTAAAACATTTATTTCACGCATTCGACCCGCCTGCCAAAATCTTGCCCACCATCCTTTTAATCATTTACTCGCCTTTCTAAGAAAGAGTGATAAAGCTATCATGATCTATCACACATTTCAAATCTAACACACCAATTACCCTTACATCATCATGCTGACATCTCATATACTTACTAAATTTAGAGAATTAAACTCCTCTAAACATAATTCATCTGTTTCCTCTAAATTTAAAGCCCATTTAGAAAGCTTATCAGCCTATGTGTTCCCGTCACGCTTAATATGTGTAATTTTAAAATTTTCAAACAAGTTTAATATTTCCCTGATGGACTCAATATAATTCTCTAAATGCCAATCATTTGTAGAAAAATTTGAAATTTCTTGCACTACTAGCAGGGAATCACCTTCCAAATGCAAATTTTGAACTCCTTTTTGTTTTTCTAGCTTCACAACCAGTAATGCAGCCTTACATTCTACCATATTATTAGTGTCGTCCTCACATCTTTTTACTACCATCATTAAATTTTTACCTTTTTCATTTCTAAAAATCACACCCACACCACTCTATCCCGGATTATGTCTAGTCGCACCATCAAAATTTACCTTTGTCCATCCTATCTCCAGTGGTTGCCATCTAACCTACTCTTTTTCCACCTTCCTTTGCCTAGTCACTAGAGTTCCTATAGGTCATTTGAATCTGATACCAGGACAATTTGACTAAATAAACCTATCATCCTTTGTGAAGTAATTTTTAAAAATTTCTTGTAGGATTCTAGCCTAGAAAAAATCATTGTTTCTATACATACTCCATATCAATTTTTCCCCCAGGGCCTTATTCATAATTTTCCAATTTTTGATCCCTACACCACCATGAACCTTTGGTTTACATATCTTTTCCCATGTAACTAGTGGTATTTTGTCCTCTTCATTTGCACCACTCCAAAAGAATTTCCTCATTTTTGTTGTCAAGATCTTCACCACTTTATTTGGAATATCAAGGCACATCATAGAATACACCAGCATAGCAGAGATCATAGTTTGTAACATAAGAATTCTACCAGCAAAGGATAACCATCTGCCTTTCCAACCTTCCATCTTTTTTAAACATTTCTCAATCAAGTCCTTCCATAACTCAGCCTTGTTGCCTCCTTTGAAGAGAGGAATGCCCAAATATCTACTAGGTAAGAGGCATGTTTTCATTCCTAAAATTTTACTAACCCTAGCTTGTATATGTTGTGGTGTGTTAAATAAATATATGTTAGGATTGAGTAATACTAAGAGGGGGGGTGACTCAGTATTACAAAACTTTAAATTAAACTTAAACCAATTCCAAATAAACCATATGAATGTTGAAATGAAAAGAACATAAACACATAACTCATAACACCATTATTTATTTTCAAGGAAACCCTGGCTAAGGGAAAACCCCGGTGGGGATGGTACCCACAACTATGCACTAAAATATAGTATCCATGTTAGGAGATCTAGCCCTGT
The DNA here is from genome assembly GCA_027943335.1 of Chamaecyparis obtusa. Lineage (NCBI taxonomy): Eukaryota > Viridiplantae > Streptophyta > Pinopsida > Cupressales > Cupressaceae > Chamaecyparis > Chamaecyparis obtusa. The sequence goes on from BSBK01001513.1 coordinate 108,790, forward strand.
TAGGAGCTGAGTATTACATAGTAAATTTCCCTGTTAGAGGAATATAAACCTTGTTAAAGGTATGCAAAACCCTATTAAAGGTATAGTGAGCTTACATCTCTTACAATCAATAATTCAATTACAAAAGTGTTCTTCAAAGATGAACAATACAAGCATCTACTATGATTTGATAGTTCCAGTTATGGCTCTCAATAGTCTTTGTCAATCTCTAATCTTGCATCTTCTATCAACCATCATTGATATCCCAAAGTTTCATCCATATCTCATACATATACATACACGTCTATCGCTTTCACAAAACACTCTTTATTTATATATATTTTGCCATCCAGTCGGCTCTCAAATACAATACAAAACATAATAATTACTCACACAAATAATAAATACTGAGTCAACAGTCTTGTATTACCAAGGTTTTAGCAATATATAATCTTTATCTGACTTAGCACATTACCATTCTATCTTGCATTCCCTTAAACATCGTGACTATTCATATGCCCTGCTCACTGTTCCTTGGTTCTTCGGCAACTAAAGGATTCGGATGTGATACCTGCTAGTTCTGCTAAGACAATCGAGTCTAGAATGGGTCACTCACTTCTTATCAATCCTAAGGTTCAGAATCAGGCGTTTTGGACACTTTTTCGCAATCATCGATTCATTGCTGCTATAGTAAACATTATCTTTGGTCATTCAGGACCTCCTATCTCAATATCTTTCAATCGGTTTCTATCTTGAGATTGGTTTATCTTTTGAATCAGTTTCATATCTCTATCAAACACAGACTATCTTTGAACCACTGCGCTTCGCACAGTAATTCAAAGAGGGGCAAAATGTAATACCCCAAAAATGGGCTATATGTTCATTAACCTCCTACATCGACAAATCAAACAAAATCGACATTAAAGTCTTAACCTAAGGCACATCTAAACATCATCGAATCATAATTGATTATCTTAAATTTTGCATCGGGGAATATTCCTAGTAATATTCCTAATCATCATAATTATCTTTAATTTTATAATTATTTGGCAATAAATCACATTTATCCTAAGTTTGATTAATTGAATATTTTCATATTTAATTAATTAGATTTAATATCTTGCCACTTAATTGTTTAATTAAATTTAATTATATCTATTATTAATTGTATTATTTAATTTTGACAATAAATCAAAATTCCTATCTTTAATTGATTAAATTCTTATTTAATTAATTAAAGCATGTTGTCATTATTTAATAATATAGTTTTTAATAAAAGTTTGATAAAATAGTTAATTAACCCATAAATTAATTATTTTATTTTCAAAAATCAGTTGAGTTGAGGATAAATCACTTTATTTATTTAATTCTTAATTATTATGCATATTCAAAAGAAACAGTTAAACTCCAAATTAGAAAATCAATGCAAGTTATTAACTTTTTGGAACTCAACATCCTTTTGGAGTTCAAAAAGCTGATCTAAACTCTAATTTGAGTTAAAAAGCTATTTTTGCATGTTTTTGCATGATTTTGAGAATTAACTATCTTTCATGATTAGATAACTCAAAAATCAAGATGAGTTAATTTGAGTGATTTATGGCTTTTTCCCATGCACCTCCAAAGCCCTGGATTTCTATAAATTAAAGGCTTCAACTCTTCATATATCATCTCATATTTTTGCACAATCACGCTGGAGAATTGGAATTGAAGAATCAAAAGCTCTTGCGAATCGACATCTTTGTGAGATCAATCTTATTTTAGCATTCATAGCATATCAATTTTCAATAGCATTCATAGCATATCAATTTCATTTAGCATAGATTTCATATCAGTTTTTACAATTATTATTGCATAGAAAATATCAAAAATATAGATTAATTGCATTCAATCTCATATCTAGATCAATTGCATTCAAATCCTTCATTTAGGTGTCGTCTAGGTCACTGATCTTGATTACAATCTGAGAACATTAATCTCACACCTATTAGAAGGTAGTAAATCGCTTGGTTAGATAGTTTTCAATTTTGCACGATTTCGATTATAGCTAACCTCTAATGTTTTACTGAGTGTTGTGTCTACAAATCAGGTACAATTTTCACACACACATTTCTGGCACCCACTGTGGGGCCCTAAAATGGGCTTCCCTTCATTTCTATCAATCTTCTATCATTTCTCTATCAGAACTCCCCTGTTGCTGCCTATTTTGGTGGTATTCTTAGTAGGACGTTATTTTTTGTTTCTTTTTTGCCTGCAAAAAAGAAAAAATAATAATTTTGACACTTTTTCTATCAAAGCTGTCTGTACGGTGTGATTTTTAATTTCAGTCCGCACATCTGTCGTACAAGTTTTGGCATCAGGATTCGACTGTCGTATGGTAAGAGACCCACTATCATACGAGTTTTGGCATTAGGATTCGACTGTCGTATGGTAAGAGACCCACTGTCATACGAGCTTTTTTTAGATTGTTGTTTCATCAGACACCCAGTGTCGTATGGTAAGAGACCCACTATCATACGAGTTTTGGCATCAGGATTTGACTGTCGTATGGTAAGAGACCCACTGTCGTACGAGCTTTTTTAGATTGTCATTTCATCAGACACCCAGTGTCGTATGGTAAGAGACCCACTGTCGTACGAGTTTTGGCATCAGGATTTGACTGTCGTATGGTAAGAGACCCACTATCGTACGAGCTTTTGTAGATTGTCATTTCATCAGACACCCAGTGTCATATGGTAAGAGACCTACTGTCGTATGAGTTTTGGCATCAGGATTCCACTGTCGTATGGTAAGAGACCCACTGTCGTACAAGTTTCGGCATCAGGATTTGATTGTCGTATGGTAAGATACCCAGTGTCGTACGAATTTTTGGACTGTCATCTAGGAGCATACCCACTGTCGTATGAGTTTTGGTACCAGATTTCAATTGTTGTTTCATTTTTGCAGACAATGTGTCAGATTTGATTTTCGGATTTTGACTAACAGCTAACCCTAACAATTGAAATTTACTATTTCTGATTGATTTTCTACTGGTTTTGATTGGGAAAAGTGCAAGAATTGCTAAAAATTAGGTAAAATCTACTAAGTGCATTGCGAGGATCACCAGGTACTCTCCTTCATCTAATAACATTTCAATTTGGGCTTAAAATAAATCTCTCATGTGTCTAGCTTGTGTGCTTCTTTTCATGCTTTTATTTTACACACTTGCATAATTGATACTAGGTTGTGATCCCTTAAGGATTCATTAAGTAGTCTTAGAATACTTGTGATTGATCTTGATTGCTATCTTGGGTTATTGGACTCGCTAATCCGCTGGCTCCTCATTTCCACCCCGTGGTTGCAATCTCAACGCCATAAAGGGGAGGGGTCAACAGGACAGAAGCGTTAAGTGTTCCACTTGGCAACCCTTTTGTGCTTTTAGGAACTCACTTGTTTTCTAAGTTGTGGACTCATTTTCAGCTTGTGTGAGGTGTTAAGTGTTCCACCTTGTGGACTCATCTCATATTTTCTTTAAGCGTTAAGTGTTCCTCTTTCTACTTTTTGGGTACTTTTGGTAGATTTGCTTTCAGGAATATATCTATGCTCACATAGTAATTAGGCCCTATGAACACTATTCGTGATTCTTGAGAGATTGATTCCTAGAGAAATCCTTCCTTGACGACGGAATCCTTGTAGGTAGGGAGGATACTTAGTGCATTTCACATTCAACTTGGTTAGTGAGTCTTCTCTTATTGATCGACACATTCTCTCTCCGGAGAGGTTGATAGATCACGTGGGGTTGATATCACGAGCTTTGGTGAATCAAAATTGGTTAGTGTGTCTTCTCTTATTGATTGATACATTCTCTCCCCGGAGAGGTTGATAGATCATGTGGAGTTGATATCTCAGACCTTGGTGGAACAAAACTTTGTCTTAGCGTGTCAGATTAATCTACTTGCTTTGTTTGGGTTAAAAGTGAAGAGGTGTCAAAACTTTGGATCTAGAGCCAAGTCCCCTTGTGGTATAAATCTGTGAGTCACCTTTAGAGAGGGTTAACCATAGCGGACAATCCCTTCACAGGGCAAACTGCGTTGACGGAACCTCAAGCGGTAATAGCCATTTTTTCCATGGTAGTGACAGCCGCTATATAAATGTCCTTGTGGAAGAAATCTCCACGGGTATGGTTCATTGTTGGGTTGTCAGATCTCCCTAGCAGCTCTTGAAGATTAAGTTCTTAGACTATGTCAAAACCCTGGTGCACCGGGATTGGAGTTCACCCCTTTGAATCATAAAAGTTGCAGAGTCAAACCATTACTAAAAACCCTAGAGAGGCCAATTTTTTATTCTCAGGTATATGTGTGTTATTGCAAAACTTTTCAGAACATACATAATTAGTACTCTCAGGGATTAGCATAATTTGGTCACTTGATTGTTCATGCGCAAGGTTGCTTTTGCCCTTGTTCATTGTTTTTAGACATGCTTGGAATCACTTACTTGCTGTTCTGCGTGCTTGTTTATCTGCTTGGCTATTAAAAATGATCAAATCTAGTATAACCTTCAAAATCTAGACAGTACAATTTGCAAACAATCCAAAACTGAAAACTTTAAGTTTTGAAAAATTTGACGTAAAATCTTTCTGGAGTCAAAAGTCATTTCAAGAAGTCAAAAGTCATCCGAATTTTTGTCAAATGTCATTTCAGTATCACCCATATGTCGTATAATTGAGAACCCAGTGTCATACAAGTTTCCAAACCAGCAAAATTCAAGAAGCCAAAAATCTGTTAGCAACTGTCATACGAGTTTGTCAACTGTCATTTCATTGCTACCCAACTGTTGTACGAGTTTGTCAACTGTCATTTCATTGCTACCCAACTGTCGTAAAAGTTTCGCAACTGTCATTTCATTTCTACCCAACTGTCGTACGAGTCTGCAGAGTGTCGTTTGGAAGAATTTGAGAGAGTTGTCAGAAATTGTCAAATTGCAAGATATCCAATGTTTCCAGCCTAGTTCCAGAATCTGTCAAAAATATCATTGTGTCAGGAATAGAGCAGTAGCTATTGAGCATTCTACCATTTTCTGAGTTTGATCTTTTGAATCTGATCTAGTCTTCTGTTTGATCAATTTGAGTCCTTTTTATCTCGTGTCAAAACCTTGTCATAACTATCAATCTTTAATCAATCTTCAAAAATAGAATAAGTGTTGAGAACTTGTGTCCGCTATCTTTTGGGTGATCTATCCCATACATCCAGGGCACAGTTTCCTTCACCCACATCTCATCAGATGTTCAAAACTATCATAATCTTGACAAGGTTGCGTCATCTGATTTTCTCGAATCAAATTGTTCTTCAGTTGTCTTCATCCTTTTCTTCTGTTTCATTCAAATTTAATGGTGGAGACCAGAGCTTCTTCACACAAGAAATCAGAAGAAACATCTCAGCACTTACTTTTGACCAATACCCCAGGTCCAACTCTTGAACAACTCATCAAGTCAGGTATCTACGAAGACGACGGTCTCGGTAACTTTCGATTGAAAACTGGTTACATACCTCCTCTATCAACTCATAGAGATAATCAGAAAACTCCTCCTCAATCTATTCCAGGGAGCCCAAAAACTCCTACCATGTCTCAAGTAGGGACAAACCACGGTTCTCTAGGAGGAGGATCCCAGGGACACCATTCTCAACATAATGCCGACCAAGACCCTACACCCTCTGAAATCCATCGGTGTCAGAATGACGATGAATTCAAAAGAATGATGAGGCATTTCTTGAAAATGGATAGAGAGGCATACTTTTTGCAATTAGCCCAGGAAGGAGCTAAACTTCCTCCTCACTTCAATGTCGAAGATATCATCACGCATGAGGAAGAAACTCTGATGATGGCCATAATGAACCAGCTGCACGCTATGCAGGTCAAAATGAATAAAATTGAGAAAGAGAAGGAACCCAAGGAATTCTCCATGGAGGCCCTTTGTCCTTTCCCTTTTGATAAAGACTTGTATATGCTTCCATTCCCAAAAAGAGTGGAGATACCAAAGTATGACAAATATGATGGACACTCTGATCCTCAAGATCATGTCAGAGAGTTCTGTACGCAATCCATGGAATTCATGCATGAACGGACTTATCTAATGCATCTTTTTCCTAGATCCTTGGGAGGAGCATCCATTCAGTGGTTTTCAAGATTACCTTCTACGATCAAAACTTTTGAGGAATTGATTAAATTGTTTTATCAACAATATTCCTACAATATTCAACATCTGATTACCATGATCGATATCTGTAACCTCAAGCAATATCCAGGGGAATCATTCCTAACTTTTCTCAAGAGGTGGTGAAAGAAGTTTTCTCTATATGCTAGACCAATTCCCAAAATGGAGAAACTTGAAATCTTTATCAATAACCTTGTTCCAGAGCTCAACTATCCATTACAAATGCAAGATCATGTATCTTTTGATAAAATGGTGGATAATGCAATCAAGATTGAGAAAGTACTTGTCAAGAAAGGAGAAATCACACTTCAAAAGGACAAGTCTGAATCTGGATCTAGCTCAAAAGATAAAAACAAGAGCTGGAATAGAAACAAAGGTATCGTCTCTGATGGTGTTGTTGACACTATCTGCGCCCCATCAAAGGCACTGGCCTACAATCTCACCCTTGCCACCAAAGCCATTGAAGCTTCAGAGCAAAAATCTGTTGAACCATCTCCAAAGAAGCCATTCAAACGATGGGATAATAAATGAAAGTTTACTCCCCTGGGAGAATCTTTGGAATCTGCCCTGAGAACCTTGATAGCTGATAACATGATCTCTTTACCACCAATCCGAAAACCTGATCCGGATCCAAAACCATATTGGTGGAAAGATAATGAATTATGTGCTTTCCATCAGACTAAAGGCCACAAAACTAATGGATGCTTTCACTTGAGGCATACCATTCAAGACTTGATAGATCAAGGGGATATCACGATCGATAATCCTACTAGCAATAATGATCACACAGTGTTTACAAAACTATTTCCACAACATGGCAAGGGAGTTTCCACTTCCCAGCCTAACATGGGGGCAAAAGTCAACTATGCCTACCCTGGAAATGATGTTGTCATCAATATGGTTGAACCATGTCTCTCTGAGAGCTGTAATGTCATCACAATTGTACGAAGAGATAGAAATCATTCCTTAGCTAATGCGGTTGCCAGATCACAAGCTCAGACTCATCTAAAAGGACAAACACCAAGTTCATCTAATGTCCCTAAGATACCTTTCAATCTCACATCTACTTCTAAACAGAAGGTTGCCTCGAAATCTTCCAATCCAAAGGATACAAGACCTACATCTTACAGCATCGTCCAACAACTCCAGCATACCAATGCCAAAATCTCCATGTTTGAGTTGCTTCAAATATCTCCAGCTCACAGAGATATCCTAGATAAAGCTTTGCTCGGCTCTAATGTTCCTTATGATCTAGATCTAGACAGGTTCCAGACTATGGTTGGTCATCTAACGTCTCCGCAATATATCTCCTTTTCAGAAGAGGATGACAACTCCCTAAGTCACCCACATAATCAGCCCTTGCACATAGAAGTCTTGATCTAGAACCGTCGAGTCAAACGTGTGTTGATAGATGGGGGCGCAGGCCTCAACATTTGTTCTTACAACTTAATCACACAGTTGGGATTCTCAGAGATGGCTATTGATCCTCGAAAGAAGATCACCATAAAATCCTATGATGAACAAGAAAGAGCTTCTAAAGGCACCATTGTCTTACCTATCCGAGTGGGTCTGGTCATCAAAGATACCACATGTCAGGTGCTTGATCTACCATTGGCTTACAATATCCTTCTAGGGAGACCCTGGATACATGAAATGCAAGCTATTCCTTCTACGTACCATCAATGCTTGAAATTTCCCTATGAAGGAGTGGAGGTTACTATCCCAACAGATCTGAGTACAACTTGCAATACATTCAAGGAAAGTGCCGATAAGCTTGTTCCCAATAACAGAGAATCTTCCATCAAGTAACAAAATGTGGCTTCCACATCTAAGATGGATGACATTGCTAAAGAGATCAATATCAAAGAAAATGGGATGGGAGAATACACTATAGAGCTAGTCTTGTCTCTGACATCTCTCCCAATCTCACCTAAGTCATATGGACAATCCTTGAAGCAGTCTAAATCAGAACCTAAGGAACCTATGGAAGCATACAAAAGACATTTTGTGGTGGAGCAAGTATCCAAACAAGAATTTGAGGAGGATGAAGCTATGCTGGCATGGCTATATAAAGAGGATTCTGAATCTAAAATTGTTCAACCTAGTGAATCTATAGCACCTACAATCCCTTCTAATTCACATGGTCTGGGACATAAATTGATAGCCAAGATGGGATATTCTGGTCAAGGACCTCTAGGAATCAGGGGAAAGGGTCTTGTGACACCCATTTCACATATTGGTAGAGACAAAAAAGATATTGGTGGCGTAGGGTTTAAGAAGAAACCTTATCATCTCAAAGGTGGTTGTGCTCATGTCATAGAACAAATTGCACCAGGAGAACCCCTTCTTAAGAAAGAAGAAACAGAACCCTCAGATGATGATTCAGATAGTTCAGAACTCATCCCCTATGAAAAATTGCCTAAAGAGATCAAATATCTTCTTGATGATAAAGATGATCCTATCAAAAGAATTAATGTAGTAGAAACACAAGAACCTACTGTAGCGCAAGAGATAGTTACACCACAAGAACCAGCTAATCTCGAAGGTGATCAAACTGATCAAGAAGAAGGGGGTAGTTATTCTGACACTGATTCCCATGAATATGAATTCAAGTCTGAGACTGAGGGTAATCCTTCTTGGGGTATTCATCCTGATTTCACACATTTTTTAAGCTTTCCTAGAGATCCTGAATCAGAAGTTGAGTCAAATGACTATGAATGGGGTGCCATGCCAGAAGAAGATGCGCTTATAATAGAGAAATATATTGATGTTATTCACCAATATGTATCTCAACCCAACGTAGGTCTAGAGCGAAACAATGAACTTAACGTGTTTGATCCACCTATGGCTGAAGAGGACTCCCATGATGATGTTGAGCCTATTCACAAATTAAACATTTTGAGTTGTAATATCACCTTTGAACTTGAGCGTCAGGTTAGGACCAATGATGACATATCCACATCCGTGAACACCATATCCCAAGCCTTTCCCGCTTTGACTATCCAACACCTTGATCTTATCGACCAAATTTCCACGAACCCAAACCATGGTATGTATACCTTCCCAAATGACTATGCCCTTGCTAGCTACCTCAATGCAGTTGAACCTATGAGTACTTCCATCAGTGAACCGAGCGTCAGTATGACCGAGTCGGACATCAAATATCTTAGTCAGAAAAACAAGAGTAAAAAGAAAAAGAAAAAGAGTTCTGAGGGTGAAAACCACTTTGTGGCAGTCTTAGAACCTACAAAAGTAAAAAGAAAAGATGTATCTGAAGGTGAAAACCTCTCTGAGGTGCCTAAGGATGAGATATTTGATGTCCTTCCGAGTCATTTATAGGATAGATCTCTAGTTCTGATTGAGCCAACTCAATCCATCAATTTGGGTACAACAGAGGAACCATAATTGGTACATGTAGCACAATCTCTATCAGACGAAGAGAAACAGAACTTCACTACATTCTTATCAGAAAAAAAGATCAATTTTTCATGGAAATATTTAGATATGCCAGGATTGGATCCCAATCTCATTATGCACCATCTATCCATTGCTCCTAGAGTAAAACCAATCAAGCAAAAATTGAGAAAGATGCATCCTCATGTTGCACTCTTAGTCAAAGCAGAGCTAGAAAAACTCCTCAAAGTTGGATTCATCTATGTCATAGACTATGCTGAATGGATCTCAAACATTGTACCTGTTTCAAAACTAGATGGTTCAATCAGAGTGTGCACAGACTTTAGAGATGTGAACAGAGCATGCCCTAAGGATGATTTTCCACTGCCTAACATTGATATGATAGTGGACATGACTGCGGGCTATGAAATGTATTCCTTAATGGATGGCTTTTCTGGGTACAACCAAATCAAAATTGCTCCAGAAGATCAAGAGAAAATAGCTTTCACATGTGCGTGGGGAACTTTCTATTGGAATGTTATGCCATTCAGACTCAAAAATGCTGGAGCTACATATCAAAGAGCAATGACATCTATTTTTCATGATATGATGCATAGAACAATGGAGGATTACGTGGATGATACCTTGGCAAAATCCATGATTAGAACTGAACATCTAACAGACTTGAGCATGATCCTTGACAGAATGGAAAAATTTAGTCTTCGACTAAATCCTAAAAAGTGTGCTTTTGGAGTCACTTCTGGAAAGCTCCTAGGATACATCGTCTCCAAGAAAGGCATTGAAGTTGATCCAGCTAAGGTCAAGGCTATAATAGAGATGCAACCTCCCACAAATATCAGTCAAATGAGGATGTTGCAAGGCAGAGTTCAATCTATCAGAAGATTCATATCACAACTAGCAGACATATCACAACCTTTTACAAAAACATTACATAAAGGTGTGACCTTTGCATGGAATGAAGAATGTGAGAACAACTTTAAACATATCAAGAAGTATCTATCAAATCCTCCTATATTGATGCCTCCTATTCATGGGAAGCCATTAATATTATATGTCTCCACAACAGATACATCACTGGGGGCATTGCTAGCACAGCATGATGAGAACAAGAAAGAAAGAGCCATCTACTATATCACCTGAACTTTAGTGGCCTATGAGAAGAACTACTCAATGATAGAGAAGGCATGTCTAGCTGTGATCTTTGCATCATAGAAATTGAGACACTACATGTTAGCTCATACCACTCATTTGGTAGCTAAAATTGATCCACTGAAATATCTCCTAAGCAAGGCTGCCCTCACAGGTAGACTAGCTAAATGGGTCATGCTCTTGAGCGAATTTGACATTGAATATGTTGAAAGAAAAGCTATCAAAGGATAGGTCATTGCTGATCAATTAGCTGAAGCACCACTGTTTGATGATACACCCATGCAAATGGAATTTCCCGATTCCTCTATCATGCACCTCTCTTCTAGAGCATGGTGGTTATTCTTTGATGGCTCCTACACACAGAATGGATCAGGAGTAGGCATATTGTTCATCACTCCTCAAGGATACTCGATACCCAAAGCATTCAGATTAAAGTTTCCTTGCATAAACAATATTGCTGAATATGAGGCACTTCTCAATGGTATGAAAATGGCAATACAGTGGAGAGTTACAGAGATGCACATCCATGGAGACTCACAATTGGTCATCCACTAAGTCAATGATGTGTACCAAACCAAAGATGAAAAGCTCATTCCTTACAAGAGAATGGTAGATGATTTAAAGAAATACTTCATCTCTATTACATTTGAGCAAATACCCAGAACGGAGAATAAGGCTGCCAATGCAATGGCAACATTATCTACTCTTTTACAGCAGCCCGAACATGAACTACGCTACGAGTTCCTGGTGGAAGCCCTATCCTATCCTGCATATGACTCCCCTGAAACCCACATGATCTACACTGTTGTAGGTTATGACTCATCTCGCTACAAAAATCTATTCTCCTATCTCCATGACCAAATCATCCCTGCGTCCTTTAACCATTTTGAGAAATGAAACCTTATCCGATCTGCATCCCAATATGTCATCATTGGTAACGATCTGTACAAATGAGGTCTAGATGGTACACTGCTTAGATGTTTAGAATGAGAAGAGTCTCAACATGCATTAGAGGAAGTCCATGAGGGTATATGCAGGTCACACTCGAATGATTTAACGTTAGCTTGAAAACTTATTAGGGCTGGGTATTATTGGCCTAAAATGGAAAAAGAAGCTATTAAATTTGCTAAAAACTTTCAACAGTGTCAAGTACATGGCAACTTGATTCATGCTCCAGGGAGAGATCTGATTCCCTTTACTACACAATGACCTTTTCAACAATGGGCATTTGATCTCATAGGTGCTATCCATCCGCACTCTTCTAATGGACATACCCATATAATCACAGCTACAGATTATTTTACAAAATGGGTAGAAGCAGTTCCTCTAACACAAGCAATGGGGAAACAGATCTCTATGTTCATCCTAAACTACATCATTTGCAGATATGGGATCCCTCACTCTATAATCACAGATAACGGGGGACAATTCAAAAACAAGGACCTAGATGACTTATGTGCTAAGTTCAAGATTACTCAACATTGGTCTTCTATCTACTATCCTCAAGGGAATGGACAAGCTGAAGCTTCAAACAAAAATCTCTTGAAAATCTTGCACAGAACAGTGAATAAAATAGGAAGAGACTGGCATCTCATGATCAATCCAGCTCTCTGGGCCTATAGAACTAGTATCAAAATGCCTACAGGGGCTACACCTTTCACTTTAGTTTATGGGTCTGAAGTGGTACTACCTATTGAGGTTGAAATCCCATCACTCAGAATCAGAATGCATGGACTTGTCACTGATGAAGACTACAGAGTGTCTAGGTTACAAGAACTGGAATTACTAGATGAGCGCAGGCAAGCAGCATATGATCATCTCAGAGTCTATTAGAAAAGAATGTCTAGAGGCTACAACAAGAAAGTTAGACATAGAGAATTTCAGGTTGGTGATCTAGTGTTGAGAGAAAATCCTAAAAATCAATCCCATCACGAACGCAAGGGGAAGTTCGAACCCAATTGGCTGGGTCCCTTTGTAATCACTACTACTTTTGGCTCTGGTACTTATCAACTCTCAATGACTAAAGGAGAATAGCTCTGAGAACCAATCAACGTTCTCCATCTAAAGAAATTCTACACCTAAGGCATTCAGTCTATGGTAAAATGTCCTGAAAAAATCTTTAAAATTAGAAAAAGTCCTGAAAAAATGAACATCTTGGTGAAAACCTAGCAATAGGCGCCTTGATGATTCACAAAAAAAATGAAAAATATCAAAAGTACAAAAAAATTGAAAAAATGAAAAATACAAAAAAAAAGAAAAAAAAGAAAAAGTGTTTTGGTGAAAACCTGGAAACAAGTGCCTTGGTAGCAAAAATAGAATCTCTACCAAGATGGTGCAAACTCGGCAAACGGGTGCCACTTGTTCCAAACCCTCCATCTATCAGCACAATCTTGGTCTTTCCCAGCTTTCAGTCTTGCTTTAGTTTGTACATATCTCTCGGTTTGTTTCTGCATATCCTGGTTTCAATAAGTCGGTCTATACACCAATCAGCTCAAGCGTCTGTATCCTATCAATGTTCAAATTTGGGGGCAATCAATGTCATATCCTATGGTCTCCCATGTATCTTAGATGGATCATATCTAGTCAGAATCCTTTAAAGCTTCATGTGAGTCAATCAGTCTGTCTTGTCTCTAGAAAGAATTTTGCATCTACAACAACACAATCAAACATCAAACTCAAACTGAAAACAATCTGTGCTTCATGCTTTTATCTCCTTGTATGCTTACTGATTCACATTGAGATTCTTGCTTATTGTGTCCCTTCAAGCTCTTCAATGATGTCCTTTATAGGATTTAGAGAGTGATGACTGGGGGCATAATCTTTTCTTTGTCTTCTGCTTGTATGTGAAAATCTAACAACTTTGGAAATTCTGGATTGAAATGGTGTCCGACTGTAAGAGCCTCTATCTCGAATTGGATGGCCATGCGTACCTCGACCATTGATACCTAAACAATTCAAGGAAGTTTGATCTAACTATTGTCTTTTTGAGTAAGTTCTTTCTCCTACTGTGGAACGCGATCTTGCCTAAGGATGTGAATGATAAAGGGTCACTACGGGTAATTCACATTGGATTTAGAATGATCTCTTGACTGTTTGATGTGTTTGCAATGCAAGGCATACTCAGGTCATCACGACGTTTATGTTTTGATGCTTGTACAAATTGCTATATCAAAATGGACATGATATTCAGGTCATCCTGGCGCTTGTGCCTTGGTGCTTATATCTAATCTGACATTTCGAAAACAAAATCAATATTCATATATCCATGGTTGTTGACCAGTGGGTGTTGTATTGATTCTTGCACATACAAATCGATATTCATATGTCTATGTTTTCATGGCTTGTGGGCATTGTATTGATTTATCCGGTTACCTAAAAGTTCAATGATGATAACAAATTGACATATGATCAGTGACTAGGTCCTAGGTCTTAGGTTGCATTTCATATTGCATGTCTCTTTGCATTTTGCATGTTGCATGATCTCATAATGACTAAACGAACTTCACAGCTTAAATGATTCTTCAATCACATCTTCAAATCTAACAAGAGCTGAACCTAACTCGAAGGTCTCTGCACAGAATTGTAAGCAATGATCCTCCTGGGTTAACCATCCTTTTGACATAAGATTGAGTACTTGTCTTCATCAACCTGCAAAACATATCATGTGTATCGTTGCATTTACATATCATATCATTAACATTTATTGCATTACATTTACATCCATTGCATAAACATACATATTTCCATAATCATTACATTTTCATAACATTCATACATATGAAAGAAATCATTGCATTCCATTGATCCATACATACATTCTACACTACTCATAGCATTAACATCACATGATATCATCATACATAACAAAAATGACAAGTACACATGATGTCACAATCAAAAATATCGATCTCATCTATATATCAAAAATCTCATATAGTCAGGGGTGCACTACTGGCACAGGGTACAAACGAATGAGCTCCGTAGAGCTATCAGACACAACAATGTATCAATGAGAAAGTAACAGAAGATCAAGAGAAATCAACTATCAGCATGCTCCTCTGCATCTGGTGGAGGAGGAGGTGGTGCATCTGGTATCTGCTCCACTCTTGGTGCCCTAGCTCCCTCTGATGCTGCCATATACTGAGAATAGGTAGGCACTCTCTGTGCAGCAGGGACTACTTCATAGTACGCAGATACATAATATGAGGCCCACGCAATCTGATGAATCACCTCTGCCTATAATCTTTGTATCTCTGCGCGCTACTCTGTACACTGTCTATCTGCCTCTTGATGCCTCTCCTCTAATCTGGCCTACTCTATCTTCAGGTCCCGGACCTGGACTCTAAACCATCTAATAATCTCGACTGAAGTAAGAGGAACTGCAGGCTCTGCATCAGCTGCTGGCATATCTGTGTCATGTGCTGGCTATGCTGGCTGATCTGCATGTGAAGGAATGCTCACCTTGTGCACCTTACGGTGTCTAACCTCCGCACCCAAATCAAATGTGTCATCCACACTGGTCCCACCTGGAAACTGCTCAGCTCCTAGAACATCATCTGCAAATCCTACTCTGCCCAGTGTGCCACTCTCACCTCTGCTCCACCTCTGTGTGCCAGAAGATGTGCCCGCTGTAGATGTAGAAGGATGTGGAGGCCTCCCATGTCCTGGTGCTCTCTGTAAGGAGTCATGGCTCTCAGTCTCAGAGGAGTAGGGTGTACCACCTGTGGTCTTGGTCCTGCTCTCATAGGAGCCCCTGTAACATCCATAGCCTCCTCCATGGAGGGTATCAGCTCTGTCAGATTAGAAAATTGGTGAATTCGGTGATTAGCAAGCTATGCCACACATGCATCTGTCACACCTGCATCAACCACCTGTGGAAGGTAGTCCCAATCCCTACCAATAATCTGGCTATACTCCTCAGCACATACAGTATAACTAAGCCGTGGTGCCCATCCGAGCCCTATCTCACACACAATGTGGGCATAAGTAGTATAATCCTGAGGGACATCCTGAATGCATCCATACTGATGCCAGACTCTGGTAATCAAAAATCTCTCCAAGATGGTGGAGGTCCATCCTATCAATATCCTGCTCTGGAAAAAGAATGAAAACTGCTCTCTCGCAATAGGCCAGGCCTCTATCTATAAATATGGCCTCCAGATCATGAAGGTCATGTCATCCAAGCATCGGTGGAAATACTCGGTATGACCCATGTGAACCTGAGTAATGTAACCAGCATACATATATATGATCAGCTCCTGTGCCTGTCGCTGACTCTGAAACACTGGTCTCAAAACTGGGATGTGCTCCCATGCCCATATCTGTAAAACAAGAGCTCCAAAAGCAAAGCTCTTGCAATCCTGATACATGACCTCGTGCATCTCGAAATACAAGTGCGCCAACATACACTGACCCCAGGCAAGCTCGGTAGGAGTAGCCATCAACAATGCTACCATCGGTGACCATCCCATCAAGAAGCCATTCTGCTGATGGCCAGGCATAATCAACTCTCCGATCATCCCCACAATGATACACTCTAAACAATGTGTCTGACCATATCTCTGCACAAGTGTCTCCCAAGATATAGACCCAGTCAGCTGGGTATCATCACCAAACAGTCATCTGAACACATGTAGTCCACTCGATCCTCCACTAACATACTCGGGAAGCCACGGAGCATGAAAAGGAATGCGAAGAATCTTATACACATCCTCGGGGGTCACAGTGATCTCCCCAGTCAGAAGGTGGAAAGTCTGGGTCTCAGAATGGAACCTCTCAATCAGGGCAGTCAATGAACCATGATTTACCCTAATATCGGGTAAATGAATCAGGTGCTCAAATCCACAGGCAGTGAGATGAACCCTCATTAGGTCTGGCAAGGCGACACATAATCTCTGGGTGGCCGAATAAGAATGGCGAACATGTACGTCAGGATATGTGACCTAAATCATAAAGAAATAGGGTGTTTTGTCAGAAATTCAGTTCGAAATCAGGCCAAAGTATCAGAATGACACAGTTTTGAAGTTTCAGAAGGTAGGGCAAAGCATCCGCAATCAGGCAAAAAGATCAGAAAAGTTTGATTTTTGACCTAAAAATGAGTTTTTCACACTCTATTTTTCAAACGACATTCCAGACTGGCATGAAGTGTCATACAACATTCCACAACATACCAAACGACAATTCATAGTCGTACGACACTTCACCCGGATTCATACGAGTTTCAAGGGACCCGATGAAATGTCGTACGACACAAGGGTCCCTATCATACGACACTTGGGCATGGATGAAATGACAATATAAAGTGAAATGAAATGTCGTACGAGTCTGGACTAGGACTCGTACGAGTTTCTACAGATGCGAAAATCAAAAACTAAAAATGCTATTGGAAAAAATTAAAAATGCTATAAATCATCAAAAACATGCATTTTCAGGGGGGAATAGAGGTCCACCTACCAGATGTCCATACTGTCGAGGTCTGTCATGTCTCCGGCTGTGCTCAAAATAGTGCGAACTCATAGGTACCTTCAGTTCTGGCTGGTCTACTATTTTTCTCACTCAGAGGGCTCCACAGAATCTCTAAAGTCAAAAGGTTGAAATGAATTGAAAATGACCCTTCTGGCCTTTATATAGCTTTTGACCTAATTTTTAAAAGTGCTCCGTTTTCCATGAAAATTGCAGCCCTGGCTAATTTCGACGTTTTGAATCCATTTTCGGGATCAAAATTGAAATTTGAGATCGTTTATTATGTCAAAATCATGAATTAAAATTTTTTGAACCAGGATGATCTACTGCTTGCATAATCAACCTTCAATCATCACAGAAATCCAGTATTCAACTCAACTGATTATCTTACATCAAACTATCAAAATTTCAACTTGATCAACCATGGTCAACTCGTGCTCAAACCTAGTCAAATTCAGTCTCCAGGACCTCCAAACGATGCAGAATGCATTCTCGGACGTATATAACCACTTCTCAAATCAATTAACATGCTTCTAAACTATCAACACTGACTTTTCTTGTCAGATTTCAATTTTAATCCCGAAGGGGGCATGGTATTGCACATCATTCAAAGTCTGTAAATCAAATTCTATTGATCAAATCTATCAATATCTTTCATCAGTGATCAAGACAAATAATCACGTCTAGTTACTGACTCATCAAAAGTCCTCATCGCTCGGGGCAAATCTATCATCACTTGGGGCATAACAGATTCATCGATCCATATCAATCTGGTATTCTCCTAATCTTGTAAACTGTATCAATTTTTGCAACCATCATATCATAGTGTTCTTTCCTTGGTTCTTCGGCAACTAAAGGATTCGGATGTGATACTTGCTAGTTCTGCTAAGACAATCGAGTCTAGAATGGGTCACTCACTTCTTATCAATCCTAAGGTTCATAATCAGGCGTTTTGGACACTTTTTCGCAATCATCGATTCATTGCTGCTATAGTAAACATTATCTTTGGTCATTCAGGACCTCCTATCTCAATATCTTTCAATCGGTTTCTATCTTGAGATTGGTTTATCTTTTGAATCAGTTTCATATCTCTATCAAACACAGACTATCTTTGAACCACTGCGCTTCGCACAGTAATTCAAAGAGGGGCAAAATGTAATACCCCAAAAATGGGCTATATGTTCATTAACCTCCTACATCGACAAATCGAACAAAATCGACATTAAAGTCCTAACCTAAGGCACATCTAAACATCATCGAATCATAATTGATTATCTTAAATTCTGCATCGGGGAATATTCCTAGTAATATTCCTAATCATCATAATTATCTTTAATTTTATAATTATTTGGCAATAAATCACATTTATCCTAAGTTTGATTAATTGAATATTTTCATATTTAATTAATTAGATTTAATATCTTGCCACTTAATTGTTTAATTAAATTTAATTATATCTATTATTAATTGTATTATTTAATTTTGACAATAAATCAAAATTCCTATCTTTAATTGATTAAATTCTTATTTAATTAATTAAAGCATGTTGTCATTATTTAATAATATAGTTTTTAATAAAAGTTTGATAAAATAGTTAATTAACCCATAAATTAATTATTTTATTTTCAAAAATCAGTTGAGTTGAGGATAAATCACTTTATTTATTTAATTCTTAATTATTATGCATATTCAAAAGAAACAGTTAAACTCCAAATCAGAAAATCAATGCAAGTTATTAACTTTTTGGAACTCAACATCCTTTTGGAGTTCAAAAAGCTGATCTAAACTCTAATTTGAGTTAAAAAGCTGTTTTTGCATGATTTTGAGAATTAACTATCTTTCATGATTAGATAACTCAAAAATCAAGATGAGTTAATTTGAGTGATTTATGGCTTTTTCCCATGCACCTCCAAAGCCCTGGATTTCTATAAATTAAAGGCTTCAGCTCTTCATATATCATCTCATATTTTTGCACAATCACGCTGGAGAATTGGAATTGAAGAATCAAAAGCTCTTGCGAATCGACATCTTTGTGAGATCAATCTTATTTTAGCATTCATAGCATATCAATTTTCAATAGCATTCATAGCATATCAATTTCATTTAGCATAGATTTCATATCAGTTTTTACAATTATTATTGCATAGAAAATATCAAAAATATAGATTAATTGCATTCAATCTCATATCTAGATCAATTGCATTCAAATCCTTCATTTAGGTGTCGTCTAGGTCACTGATCTCAATTACAATCTGAGAACATTAATCTCGCACCTATTAGAAGGCAGTAAATCGCTTGGTTAGATAGTTTTCAATTTTGCATGATTTCGATTATAGCTAACCTCTAATGTTTTACTGAGTGTTGTGTCTACAGATCAAGTACAATTTTCACACACACAATTTGTTTGTCCCTATCTCTTTTCTCTGTTCTTCATCTTTATGTCCTTCCTTTTCCTGTCCTTTCTCTTCCTGTATTTCTTCTTTTTGTTCTTCCTCTCTCTGTCCTTCCTCTTCTTTTGTCATCGCATTATCTAAGTTTCCTTGAAATGGGTCACTCTCATCTAGTGAAGTGTCAAGGGTCACATGCACACTAGAAACAAAGAAGTCTAGTTGCTTGTCAACTTCACTTCTTTCCATACTCTCCTCAGTTGTCTTAGAACTTTCTCCCATTCCTAATGGTGTAGGCTTGGTAGCTTTGGGAGGTGAATTCTTCTCAGGTATGTCACTCATCAATATTTGATCCAATGCCTTTTGTGTGTCTTCAATTACCTCATCATATTTCCTCACCATTATTTTTACAAGGCTGGCCTTAGTTCTCAATAGGGGTTTCATCTCCTTAATTATTCTCTCCCTTTCCTATATAGAAACTATAGGCAACATATCTTCAATAGCTTTGTTCCTTATTTTTTCATCCTCTGATTGTGCTAATTATTTTTCAATTTCTATCTTCTCATACAAATCTTTTGGAATCCTGCCTTCAATATCCAATAAGTTCTTTTTGTAAACTAGAAGGTGCTCAATCACTCTATCTTCAATCACTGATTGATTAGCAGAATCATACCTTTCATAATATCTGTTAAGGGTCTTTAAGTTACCATCTTTTACTATTATTTTGTGCAATATTTTTATGTTAGGTTTCCATAGGTTCCCTATTTTCTTCTGCTCTACTTTCTCTTCTTTCTTCTCGGTCACCTTATCCTCTTTTCTATTTGTTTCTACTTTAATCTTTTGTCTCTTAGGACTGCTAGGTCTGTTTGATCTTGTAGATCTCCTTGGAGTGCTTGTAGGTGCATCCTCTTATGCTATCTTCTCTAGGGTGATTGATAAATCAATTACATCAGAAGCAGTACTTACTATCTTTTCTGCTTCAAAAGGTAGAGGGGCTTCAATCCTTGTGCTAGAAGATACTTTTGTCATCTTAGTTCTTACTTCCTTTAGTTCTTCCTTTTTTATTCCAGCCTTTGCTACCATTTCATCAACCATATTTTCTATCTTCCTCTTCCTTGTTCCTTTACCTTGTTCTTCTCTAACCTTTGATGACTTTTCTTCATAGGTTCCCCATCTCTCTTTAGATGTATCTATCTCAAATGCTAGTACATGTTCAATTTGCATTACAAGAACCTCATAACTAACCTCACATCCCATAGGGTAGCTCCATTTCTTCCTAGGTTCAACTGCTTCAAAGCATACACAATCAGTTTCAACCATGAAACAAATTGTATACTTATATCTTTCAACTAGTTCCTCGGGAATTTTGTACCTTTCCTTCTTTTGCCTTTGCAAAATCTCAATCATAGCAAACAACTCAACATCTACCCAGTTTTTGTTCTATCTGTGGTAGCTCTTTGATATTTGTATACCAATAGGTATGTTGTCCTTCCATGCTCTAGGGTACATTCTAGGAAACTTGTGCTTAATGTGAATGTACATATGAATCAAGAGTGAACCAAATCTAAATGCTTTTGACTTGTCCTTCTTAACAATCTTTACATTTTCCAAGAATTTTTGTGCTAGGATCTCGCATAGGGTATACTTGGTATTTTCCTTTACCATTTTGTAAGCCATCATTATTACTCCTACTGATACAGAGTTAGGTCTGATACTATAGTAAAGTTTGTATCCAAGTAACATGGCAACCAATCTCACATCTTGCTAAAATATATCATTAATTGTCATAGCTCACTTATCCTATTTAGAATGGGTCAGGGTTTCAACTGGATTTTTAATATTTTTCTCTACCATAGGGATGGCTCCAGTGTTGTCTAGTCCATTTATATCATGAATTATTTGACTACATATCTTCACAGGCTACTCTCCTATCTAGATAAACTGATCATACACTCTGCTTAGTATAATCTTAAACCATTCAGTCTCGCTGAATTCATTTAGGAGGGTTAGCTTTATGATAAATTAGTCTTCTAAGTGTTTTAATTCTTCCTTCATTTTCCCATCAGATTCTATCATCTCATCTATCTTCTTGTATATTTCCACATCCCCTATAGTCTCATACTTACAATGAATGTAAGCCCTAATATCCTCTACGTGAAGGACACCGTATGGGGTTTGCAAAAATGCTCCTTCAAGATCATCCTCACAAGACTTAAAAGGGTGTCTTTTAAACTTATACCTTGGCCTATCAACAACATCATATATCATAGGTGCATCCATAGCTTCTTGATAGAGTATATGATCTAAATACCTTGAATACACTAAATTTTGGAACTTCTGCCTCAATTGATCACGCAATGTATCTGCTAGGTGACTGATATGCTTCTTAACTCCACTCTTCCTTGGCCATTTCTTATCAAATGGTGAAGAAATGAGATACCTTTAGGTTTTTTATCTATCGCCAAGTGAGTAAGGGCATTTATCACAGTTAGCTCAACTTTGCACAATGTCCAGTCAAACACAAATCTCGCACTCATAGGATATTAATCTCCAAGTGTTTGTGATCACAGATATAGACTCCATAGTGTCTGTATACACTATATCTAAGCTCGTATGAGCTCATTCCACATAATCAGGGTCTATATATAATTTGTTGTCTACATCCAATGCTCCCCCTAAGGCCATGCTCAACCTTTTAGGTTGATGTAGTAATGTTAACATCATGAGAAGACATAGTAGCATCTACTATCTCTCCCTAAACCAATGCCTTATTGAAATATTTTACCTTCCATATCTTACCATCATCTTCATCTATTCATTTCCTAAAATGACTCTTGAATTCATCAATGTATTCACCAAGACTTTTACCATCATCACCAATATTTTTCTTTATAACCATAGGAGGTGGTCCTCTTTATTTGTCCATTCCATTGTACCTGCAATAATTTTCTATATGTCCTAAGTTGCTGCATTTTTAACAAGTGGGTAGCCTTCTATCCTAATTAACTTGTAGTTTACAAAACCTTGTAGTATGCCCAAGGTTATTGCATTTGTAGCATGTGATCTTGGCTTTTGATTCTTCTCTGATGTAATCTTGTATGTTTCTTGACTGATCATGTTTCCTACATTCTGCTTTCTTATGTCCATATGCATAATAGTTATAATAATAACCAGTAAAGTGTTTGAAAGAGCCTTTACCTCTACAATCTCTTTTCATGTGTCCAAGTTTGTTGCATCCATAGAATCTACCTTTGAAAGGTTTGGTCTGATCTCTAGATCTCTCAGGAGTAGGTCTTTCTTCAACCTTTGCTTCATATGATTCTTCATGAATTTTAGAACATTCTTCTTCATTGTATCCAACTCCAGTCATATCTCCTTTAGGTTTTTGTCTCTCTCTTTGTTCATCGATCTTATCACTGCTCATATGTAACTTCTCAATGTGTAATTTGGCTTGAGTGATTTTACCTTCAATGATCTGATTATACTTGTCCAATTCCAGGCATTTATCATTGTAGTGATCAAGTTCAATCTACATTTCCCCTATCTGTATGTTCACTCCTTTTAGAGTCTCTTCAACTTTGTATCTTGCATCTTTTTCATGTTGAATCTCTTTAATCATTAGAAGATTATTTTTTTCTTTTTCTTTCTCTAGCTTCTTTACTTAGTCTAATGTATCATTGTCTGAATCCTACTTGATCTTTTCCATAAGATCTTGTTTGTGATTTCTTGAAATTTCAAGTTGTTCCTTTAGGTTATTGATGAAACCTTCTGCTCTTCTTAATTTGAATTTCAAATCGCCATACTCAACCTTTTATTTGTCCAGGTCTTCAAGTGTTGCTTCAAAGTTCTCTTGCAAACTTTTCGAATCCATTTTGATCTCCCTTAAGCTGTTAGGCTTTCTCTCCAAGGGCCAATAGCTCTTATACCAATTGTTAGGATTGAGTAATACTGAGAGGGGGTGTGAATCCATATTACAACACTTTAAATTAAACTTAAACCAATTCCAAATAAACCATATGAATGCTGAAATGAAAAGAACATAAACACATAATACATAACTCATAACACCATTATTTGTTTTCAAGGAAACCTTGGCCAAGGGAAAACCCCGGTGGGGGTGGTACCCACAACTATGCACTAAAATATAGTATCCTTGTTAGGAGATCTAGCCCTGTTAGGAGTTGAGTATTACATAGTACATTTCCTTGTTAGATGAATATAAACCCTGTTAAAGGTATACAAAACCCTATTAAAGGTATAGTGAGCTTACAACTCTTACAATCAATATTCACTTACAAAAGTGTTCTTCAAAGATGAACAATACAAGAATTTGCTATGTTTTAATAGTTCCAGATATGGCTCTCAATAGTCTCTATCAATCTCTGATCTCTCATCTACTATCAACCATCATTGATATCCCAAACTTGCATCCATATCTCATACATATACATACACGTCTATCACTTTCACAAAACACTCTTTATTTATATCTATTTTGTCATCCATTCGGCTCTCAAATACAATACAAAATATAATAATTACTCATGAAAATAATAAACACTAAGTCGGCGATCTTGTATTACCAAGGTTTCAGAAATATACAATCTTTATATGACTTAGCACGTTACCATTCTATCCAGCATTCCCTTAATCATTGCAACTATTCATATGCCCTGTTTCACTGTTCCTATGTCTTCGCATGCCTCATATCACTGTAACTTGCTAATATCAATACCAAAACACATGCGACCTTAATTGAAGATCATACATATCCAAAAATTTCTTCTTCTAAGATTGCAAGCCATCATATATCATATACTACCTTCATTGACCAAAACCATACTGTAGTATTCTGCAAATTTGATTCTGTACTTAGTAATTTTCATGATTGTGTCTCCAACACTAATTCTTACTACATGCGATCACTATAACATAATTTTTTCCATAAATGACAACCCTTAAGTGATCCATAGTTCTCTCAAAACATCACTTGCCAGCAATATATCTCAGATTTCTTCCAATTGATCAATTGTCCAGAGACTTTTGCATAAACCTCTAAAGTTTCTTTCATCACTCTTGCTTCCTGTTCAAAGGCATCCCCTCCTAAGAAAGTATCATCTACAAAATTGCATATGGGAAAGAGCATTCACTCTGTCCATGATTTTAATTCCCTTCCAATCACCCCTCTCTCTTTTTTTAGTAATCAATATTCCTAAAACCTCTACCATTATAATGTAAAGAAAGGGGGAGAGAGGGTCCCCTTGTCTGATACCTTTGTCTTCTTCAAAAAAATCTTGAGGGCTCCCATTTACCAACACCAAAAATCTTGGGGTTGCAATGAAACTCTAAACCCATCTAATCCAATCTTTCTCAAGTCCAAATCTAGTTATAACCTCTATAAAAAAAAAGTATCAACCTCATCGTAAGTCTTTTTAATATATAACTTGATCATCATTTTCTGACTCTTGGAAGCCTTGATTGAGTGGATTTCTTTATGAGCAATTACCACACCCTCAAAAATTGACTTACTAGGAGAAAACCCAATTTTTTCCTCAGAGATAACCATGTTCAGAACCTTTTTAAGTCTATTAGATATTAACATTGCAATTACCTTGTAGACTGTATTGCATAGTGCTATTGGCTTGAAATCCTCAAAGTTGATATGTGTTTCTCACTTTGGAATTAGAGAAATAAAGGTTGTGTTTGGATCCTTTAAAAAAAAAACCCCTCTCCTTGATTCCTCCACTACCTCCCATAGATCCTTACCAAAAATATGCCAACATTTTCAAAAGAACAAAGCTGGAAAACCATCAAGACCCAGAGCTTTGTCACCTCCTAACTCAAACAAGGCTTTTTTTACTTCTTCCATAGAAACAGGGGAGACAAGGTCTTTGTTTTGCTCAATAGTAACCACATCTGGAATCACATCCAAAGCCTGCTCTATAAGTATCATGTCTCTGTCATCTTCCACTTTCTTTTTTGAGAAAAGGGATATCACATCCTCATTGATCTTATCTTTGTCCTGAATCTCTATGCCATGTTCATTTTGAATGCTAAAAATTTGGTTGCTTGCTCTTCGTTGTTTTAGAGAATTATAAAAGAATTTAGTATTTAGGTCTCCATCCTTGAGCCATGTCTCCCTTGACTTCTGCTTCTAGAAAATCTCTGCCTTCTTCAAACAAACCTCCAATTCACTTTGTAATTTATTTTCCTCCTTAAAATCAGCCTCCTTCATTCCTTTCTCAATAACTCTCAAGCTTAAAGCAATAAGATTTTCTTCCACTTTTTTTTTCTCCAAAAAGATATTTTTAAAGTGTGTTCTATTCCAGATATTTAATTGGTCTTTAAGAAACTAAAGATTTTTCTAAAAAATGAAATCTTTATTACCTGATCATCTAGGTGCCTATGACCACCACTCCTAAATTAAGTCACTGAAACCATTAGCAGTAAACCACATTGCCTCAAATTTCAATGGGCATCTATCTAGGGAAGCTTCGTGTTGTATCCTCAAACATATTGGGAAGTGATCTGAACCTTGGAAAGGAAGAATTTATGCATCATAGGTCCAATTTGTGTCTGCCCAGTTTACGCATAAGAGGAACCGATCAAGCTTCTATGTAATGTTTAAGAAGCCTTCTCTTATGTTTGTCCATGTAAAGTCTCCTTTCTTAAAAGGAATGTCCAACAAACCACAACTTGTGAAAAATGAGCTAAAATCCCTTTGGCTTTCACTGCTCCACCCCTTTCCACCTTTTTTATCCTCGGGAGTTAGTATTGCATTAAAATCACCACCTAAGGCAAACACCTCATCACCTAAATTCTCCAAGATGCTTGTCAAAGAATTCCATAGCATCCTTTTTTGTGTTCTACTGTTAGGACCATAAATGTTAAAGAAAGAAATATGATAGTGAAGTTGTTTTACATAAAATCTTAGCCATTGCCAATATTGAATTATTTTTTGAGTTGTAACCTCCAAATTCCTCTCATTCCATAGAACACCCAATCCTCCTGATGCACCTTGGGCTTCCACAAGAGCACATTTCCATCTCTTGAACTTCATCCTAAAAGCCTCGTTGTCTTCTATTTTAATTTTGGTTTCCTAAAAAATCACTAAATCTAGTTTCACTTGATCAAGACACCGTTTTATCAAATGAATCTTGTCAGGGGCATTGCAACCCCTGACATTTCATGATAGAGTTTTCATGGCTCCTGAGAAAAGGCATAGCCTTTTCCTGATCTCAAAAGCTTGGTTTGGTCAGCCGCATTCCCAACAATTTCCATCCATTTTCTAATTGAAATAGCACCTCTTTTATTTTTCTCCCCAATCCTAGGTTTCTTGAGACGGGATG
This sequence comes from Chamaecyparis obtusa, assembly GCA_027943335.1. Taxonomy (NCBI): domain Eukaryota; kingdom Viridiplantae; phylum Streptophyta; class Pinopsida; order Cupressales; family Cupressaceae; genus Chamaecyparis; species Chamaecyparis obtusa. The sequence goes on from BSBK01001513.1 coordinate 135,717, forward strand.
AAGATTGCATGATTGTTCTTTTCTCAAAGGTTCCTAGAGTTTCAAAAACACCTAGATCATTTAAATCCTCTTCTCCATTTTGACCATCAAACTCTAACTCTTAGTCTTCATAAGCATGTCCACACTCCCTCTCCTCTTCTAAGGAGTTGCTCAAGTTCCTTATAGGAGATATTTTTATATCTTTGAAAACCTCCTAGTTATCTCTATGCTCAGAAACATTTCCAGACTTCCATGATTCTCTATCAGAAAAACTACCATCTTCAGGGTTTGTTTGGTCTTGTAATTTCTCCCCCATTGGATCCTTCACAAGAGGAATTTTATTAACAAAGGAGTCTTGAATGCCATGATAGGCATTATTTTCTCCAACTGCATAGCTTAAGTCCTTAGTGGGATTCTTTTCATTCTGATAGGAAGATACTAGGATTGTGGGGGTGTGAGACCGATGCTATGTCTCCATTGCTTCAAAGAATTGTGAGAAAGGTGTAACTTTCACTATTTGGGTGGAGGGGCTTATGGTGGTTTCCCATTCCTCCCTTTTTCCCCCTGAAAGAGAAACATCTAAAGCCTTCTAAAACTCCTTCCTCCATAATGGGGATTCATTCAAAATCCTTGCAAAAAATTGTTCTGTTATTTATGGCTTTTTCATTTCCTGTTCTAGAACTTTTTTCTCTAGTTCATCTAGAATTTTGTCCTATTCCAAGCCCTTTCCTTTACCTAAAACCTACTCACTCCTCTCCAAAATGCCATTTTTCATATACTCATCCTTCCATATTGTAATCCTTTATTTCTAAAAACCTTTATCCATTCCCAGTGTAACTGTATCTGGTATTGGATCATTTTCCTGCAAACTTATCAAAATGCAAGGATGGATAGAAGCATCCTTGTCATTTATCACTTCCTCCACCTTTAAGAAAGTTCCAATGGTACTTCCAATATATCTCAAAGTTTCATCACCCCAATATTCTACTGGGAGGTTATGCATGCTTAACCACACTGGATATTCCTTTATCCTTTCTTTATGTGGGTCAAAATTTGCTTCCCAATCTCTTAGATAAATGCCTCATCCCTCTATAAGAAAAGGTCCATTATTGAGAATCCATTCCTTTTCCTCATTTTTTGGACAAATTTCACCTAAAGAAAAATATTGAGAAGATAAATAACCTACATTAATTGATCTACAAGATCAAATTAAGCATGAATTACATCATGATATGCCTCTAAGAAACTACATAGATCTAAGGATGAGGTACTTTCCTAAAAGGGATAGGTATCATCACCTTGACCTAAGAGGAGAAAGTATAAAACATGAACACAATAGATAATTGTGATCCAAAAACTACATCAAGAGATTCACACATACACTCCTCACAATAAATGTTATTAGAATCCTTGAAAGTTGTTGTGCCAAATGAAGAAAGTGGGAGATGTTTGAAAAATACAAGTCATAAAACCTTAGGAAAAGTTAAAACAATAAATGATCATCAAGCACTACAAAAAATCTAAAATGTAGTTAGAAAACATTTCAAGGAGCCAAATATACAAGGAAAGGAAATAGAATCAATTAAATTTTTCATGCATTTCTTCTATTACAAATGAACTAACTACACAATTTCATGAGGATTATGAGTTTGACCTTACACCATATCAAGGATCATTAATTAAGGATGGCATAGTAGATATTGAATCTAGGAGTCATAATTTAGATTATGTGAAGCTTCTTAGTGATAAGGATGTTAACCAAAATTTTGTTTTACCTCTCGAAGAATGCTTGACATTAACTAATAAATAGATAGTGGTGGATGGGATGAGTAATGATTATATTGCAAGTGAAAAATAATTTACTTTGTGTATCCAATCTAATCAACTTGAAGAATATGAACAAATAAATGTGGCATTGAAGGTAAGGAGAGATGAGATACAAAAGATATTGAATAATGATGGAAGAACATATAGATGTCATGAGACCCTAAATCAATATAAAGATAAGGATAAGTTGAAAAATACATAAGAGACCTCACAAACAAGAAATCAAGGTTTAGTAACTAAGAACTTTAAGGACCTAGATGACAAAGGAAGAAATGATGATTTGGATAGCATAGCTAAAATCAATGACTTGAAACATTGTCTAGAGAAAATAGCAGAAAGGTTGGAAGAAGATAAGTTTGATTTTTAAAAAAAGGATAATATTAAGCTTATTTATAATCCTTTATTTCCAGTTGATCTAACATGACCTATGACAATCTATTTTTTGAAATATATGAAGAAGGTATTCTGAAATCATATAAAATAATTGAAGATGAACATAAGAATTGGGACCCTAACACCTCTCCTGTCAATGATGTGTGGAAAATAGTTTGGGACAAAGGGAAAACCCTAACAATGCTGACAATAAACACTCTCCAATCACATTACAAGAGATATAAAACATTAGTACCATAAGCTTACCAAAACCATCATATTTCATCTCATTCTCAAACAATGATAAACTTCCACATGAAATCAATTTTCTATATTAGTCTTGGAACATAATCATCATGTTGATGTTTCACCACTCTGATTTTGATAATCTAATTATGTAATCACCTCTTTTGGAAACTTAAGAAGTTCTTATCATCTAAATCTATAGACTCAATCCTTTTTATTTATTCATGAATTTTTTATATTTTATTAATACTAGAAAATATATTTTACATAGGAGCAATTCTAGTAGATACAGTCTCAAAATCCATTCAACTACATGCTACTACCGAAAAAAAACCCCAAGTTTTGATACAATTATAGGCCAACCAAGCCGACAATACAAACCCAAAGAGGTACAAAGAATTGTATACAATCCCAAATACATCCCTACATTTCTATGCCAATTCCCCATATCTTTCAAATAACTACAAAATTGGGCATTTACATTTTGATGAACAAAACAAAAGCTTTCCAAGAACAGGGCAGCTTAACCTACCCATTTTTTCACCATTTATTCTTTGGTCTCATTTTGGATCATCATACCACCATGGGTATCAAACTTGTTTTTCTTTACTTTCTTCAACTGCATCATTGGGTTGACATCAACCCCCTTTGGATTCAACTTCGCAATCAATTTCCTTAGCGTATGTTTAATCATTCGACACCTCTCAGCCTCCAAGAGTTATTGCTCCAATTTGGCTTCTTGCATATACATTAAAATCTCAAACCAACCTTCAAAATCTTCCTCAATCTACAATTCCTTCAACTTTGATGAGCTAGATACAATAAAAGGTTGGTAATCTCGACTGGTTCCTTCCACCATTCACCACAGGCCCTCCCCTGTTACCAAACCCAACCCCGTTTTAGCCCTACTTATTATGGGAACCATTCCACCATCCCACTCTGGTTTGACACACATCCTCATCTCTCTCATAGCGTCTTCCCTACTCCCAAGTGGTAGAGCCCGTGCCAAAAACAGGGACAAAATGTCTAGGTTTGTTCTCGACCTAGGATCAATTTACAAAAACTCCACATGCAACAAATTCGTAATGCACCCCCAAAACTTGTCCTCACCAAATTTAAACACACTCCTCAATCTCTCGATCGATATCTATCCTCTAAAACTTGGCAAATGGTTAGGGGAGGATAGTGAAAAGTTGCCTTCCATCTTCAAATCATCGTTTTCCCTCATGCCAACTCCAAATGTCACTTTCAAACAAATAGTCACAAATATTACCTTTTAAAACCCAAGCCTTTCCAATAGTTTGATAAAGATCAAGATCCCCTCCACTTAATCAAACACCAATGACATCACCACTCTAATGTGGGCAGAAATCATGATCAAAATCATGCACAATGTTTTTCTACTTCATGATGCTAAAGAAGAAAAGTTTAAAAATTACCTTTGTAAAGCATATAAATCATGTTTAAACATCCTCATCACCCTGAAATAGCCCAAAAATAATTTTCCTTACTCTAAGGAAACACCCCTAAAATCATCAATAAACTCTTCCCTATCATGTTCTGATAGAGACACCCCAAATTTAGAATGATTGTCTGCCACCTCATTCACTTCCCTCAACATGTATGTGTTAGTTTAAACTCCTCAAAGTCCTACAACAACATTTTAATTTTGTGTATATGTTTGTTCAAGTGTCATGATCCCAGTTCTCCTTTGAGGATGCCATTGATTATGATTTTTGAATCACCTTATAGGTGCAACTTCCTCACCCAATATTCTTTTTATTTGGATTCCATGAATCACATGAAGTACCTCAACTTTGTTGTTTGTGCCATCTGACAATCACTTAGCACCAATCATCAAAACATTCACATTCTAATCTCTAGCCACATATCCAACTCCAAACCTACCCAGGTTACCTTAAGATGCACCATCAAAATTTATTTTTGTCCATCCTTTGTCTGGAGGCTTCTATACATCTCTACTTTTTTTTTATTACATATGATTAACCCTCAAAGGCCCATTAACAGGTCAAAACTTGATCAAGGGCCAGCTTGATTGAATTTTAGCATTATTTTGGTTGAAAGGTACCTTTCTCATATTAATCTAGGCATAAAAATTACTAACCACTTATGATATAGCCCTTCTAATCTCATAAAAAACCTAGAAATGTCTTCCTCCTTTTGCTGATTTTTTTTCTATTCTGCTCTTTTCAAATTTCCCATAAGATAGTGGACAACATTACCTTCCATATGGTTGAGAAAGTAGACTTCTCCTTTGGTATGTACCACTATGTTAGTCATTCACAGACTATAAAAGGAAGTGGACCATACCATCCCAACCATTACAAAACAAAAATCCAAACTTCCTGTACAAATTCACAATTAAGGAATAGATTATCAAGTGTCTCATTTGCCTTATTACACATGAAGCATTTAAAAGAGCCAACAAACCCAATTCTCTATAGTTTATCCCCAGTCAATATTATGCCCCGACCTTCCAACCAAGTGAAGGCTCTAGCTTTAGGTAAGCAATAGCTATTCTAGCAAATTCTATGTTCCCATTCCTCTCTATTCGCTTTGTTTTCCAATAATGTATATCACATTTTCACAGATTATTCTCCACTTTTTGAAGAACACCATAGTATCTCATCTACATAATTATCTAACACAATCTTCCTCTTTTTTAAAATTTCCTTAAATGTGTTTAGCTGGTCAACTTGTAGTCCAACCTGCATTGGGTCCTTCCAAACACACTCCTCTCTTGGCTTGTTTCTCACCAGATCTATGAAGTCTTAGACCTTCCTACCCCAACACTTCTCTATGCAATCACCTAAAAATGGGCTAGTCTAATTGAGAAGCCTATTTTCCCTAAATCAAATCAATTTCTTAATTATGTTAGTACATTCAATCAATTTGATAGCACAATTCATTAAAAATCAATGAATCGAGCAATCAAACTCTTCAAATTGATCAATTCATCAATTAATACTCTTAGCTTAATTAATTAAATCAATCCCATTAAATCTCATGGCTAGAGTATTTAATTAATTCAATTTCCTAACTATCCTAATTTCTACATCCACACTAAAGGACAAGAGACTTAATTCCCACCAATCAAGAGATGCTCACATGGATCAACCACATAGACCAAGGGAGAATCGATCCTAACAACTCTTCATGGATGGATCTAAACCATCCATTTCACTCTTAAAACTATAAAATGAACTCACTCCAAGTGCAAATTATCTAGTTAATTTCATTCATATCCTTATGTTGTCAATTTGCATCTAGCTTGATATTTTGATCATTCCCAACTTAATCTAGTTAATTGAATTTTCATTTCATAGCTTAAAATAATGTTAATTACAAAATTGCATAGTTGAATCTCTCATTCTAGGTTGTCTATTCACTAGTTCAAATTGAATTCTGAGAGCATTTTGATAATCTAACCATACTCTTCTTAGTTAGGGAGAAATGAGATGTTTTTCTTGATTTATTTGCTTAATTTGTTTCAATTTGGATTGAACTAACCAAGAATCTAATGTTTCATTAAGTGTTTGTAATTGTAGATATAGGTATAAATTGTACACGCATTTTTCGCACCCACTGTGGGGCCTAGCCCCTATTTTTCTAACATTTTAGTGTGATTTTTTATACTTTTCTAACTCTAATTATGCAAAAAATTACACCTAGAAAATTCTTAGTCGCACCCAGAATTTAAATAGCCACATATGGTAAATGTCTCATTTAGTTGATCCTTAGTCGCATATGGGGTAATGAGTTGCATTTAGTTGTTCATTAGTTGCATCTAGTAAAGAGTCACATTTAGGAATTGTAGAAAATCGCATCCGATTTTTAGAAAGTCGCATCAAGGTTAGTTGTAGAGTTTTCAAGTTTGATTTTATTATTTGGATACTAACTCTAACAATTTGATTTTTCTCTATTGTTTGATCATTTATTACACAAGCTAACTAATTTTTTAAGGACGTTTGACAAAGATTCACTTGCTAAAGCCTTGCGATTGAAACAAAAATACTACTAACACTTGTAGGGTGCCTAAGGAATTCAACAAAACATCATGTATTCTTAATGATTTATTAGGAAATAAAATACAATTCTTATTTAATATTCAAATCTTTTTCATGGGAGTAAGATCTTGTCTTCATTGACAATCAGAAACCTAGAAGCAATGGTTTGATTGTTGAATTTGGATTGGGAAATTAACAAGTGTTTGGTGTATTTGGGAGCTTGGAAAAAGTAGGAGAGTATGATCTTCTCTTACAAAAGAAAATCATAAATCCAGACCTTTAACCTTCTCCATTTTTCATTTTGTTAATCCTTTAGAGGGTCTGTCGTTGAGGAAAAAATCTGACAGGACAACCCAAGTGGGAATAAGGCAGACACCAACCCTTTCAACCCACTATAATCAAATGCATCCTTGAGATTAAAGTCTTGAAGGAAAGGTGCATTAATTCATAGGGATATATGCCTCAATCATGCTTGCGCAACTATGGATGGTGTATTCGAATGAATTCCCTTACTACGAACTCTAGGATAGAAACCACCTGATTTACCTCTGAAAGGTTGGTAATCTTTGTGCAAGAGAGATAGTAAATCTCCCAAGACACTCACCATTTTGTGTGTCCATTAGTGGTTGGAGTCATCTAATAAAACATTATGTGATCCATTGCATGTTTACCAATGACCGTATTTTGATTATCTATTGGGTGTGTACCTAATCTTGTGAGAAAAGGTTTCCAATCTAAGCCAAATTCCTATAAGGTAAAGTGTGTTTGGCATCATTTTGACAACAAACTACCTGATGTGTCTAAAAAATGAATGAATTCACCTAATAACTCCTTAGAAAAAGTCACAATAGACATTATAAAAATTGGAAAACTAAATGTACCTTTCAAAATAAGTAACAAACTAAATTTTGTACAACATAAAATCACATCTTGGAGTCCAAGTCACATCTAGTTCATCTTAATTCGCACCCTAAATGCTAAGTTGCATATGGTAATTCTTGAGTTGCACATAGATAAAAAGTCACACATTGGCTATCTTTGGTCATATCCTGGGTTTAAAAAGTCACATGGTGTTAGTCGCATTCATGATAGAGAGCATTTCCGTACACTTTGTAGAAATTTCAATAACTGATTTGGATACCCTTTTTTATGTTCTGTTAGGTCCAATTATCATAGTCACTAGAATCTAAGGTCACAAAATATTGGCATCAAGTAATACCCAATTGTGTTACCAGTTTCAAATTATCAATACTTGTTTTCTTGCTTGTTTATCTTAAATCATTCAATCTAGTTCTTAGGAGTCACATATCAAGGCATTCTAACCCTTATCTAGATAACTGAAACTAAAACATCAATCCTTATTAGATATGCACTCAATTTGATCTTTTAATCAAAACAAATCAATCCTCAAACAAGAACTTTTTCAAACATTCAATAATTTGAGACAAAATGCATGGTTTATACTTCACACAATTAGAAAAAACCTCAAATTCCATGGTTAATACAAGACATAATCGATATACTTTTAGTAAAGATCTAGAAGAACCTCCTAGACTAATTAAATTTGACCAAGGAGAAACATATAGGGTCAATTCTTTGTTTGACCAAGAATCACCTATTCAGACTACACCCGAAGACCAAACAACACCAATCATGTCATGACACAACTATGATTGTGATGAATGAAACAACAACTAGGACAACCAAGACAACCAAGATAAAGAAGATGATCATAGACAACATGACATTTTAGATAGCGATGAGGAACCAATTGAAGAAGAGTTTTGAAAGTGCCATAAAAGTAAAAGGTTTCAAAAGATGCTATAAAAAGTCATCAATGCTAACAAGGAAATATACTTCATGTATTTGGCATCTATGGGGTTCAAAATTCCTAAAGATTTTGATGTTGACCAACTAAAAACAAAAGAGATTGAAACACCTATATCTATTCTATCAAAACAATTGTCGATATTGTAAGATTTGATGAAAATCAAATCTATTAAGCCAAAGAAACCTGCATGCAAAAACCTATCACGAGGAATAAATCTATAGGAAACAAAAAAAAAGGTTTTGCTCTGACGATATGAAAGTTTATTATCAGCCAAAATAATGAATAAAAAATATACAATGGATCAATCTTTATAGAAGGAGATTGTAAAACCTAATAGAAAACCCTAATAGGTAAATAGGCATTTAATAATTAGATTTAATTATTAAATGACTAATGTAAGTGCATAAAGTGAAATCTTAAGAGGTAGTAAAGTTAATTTAATTAATGTAATTAACTTAATTCTTTACTCTAACACCCCCCCTTAAGATGAGCAACAATGGAGCTACAAACAATGCAACAAAGAAGCAAAGGAACTACAATGCTGAATGCAAATTTGGGTCCCGACAACAAGACCTATTGAGGTACCAAATCACAACAAAATCTCTATGAAACAGAGAAATAGGGAAAACCACATAGGAAAAACCCTCCTCTAAAAAGAGATAGAAAGATGTGCAAAGCGGATAAAAAGAAAGGAAGGTAGGCCTCACTGAGACCCCCCAAGGACAAACTCCTTCACCCCAAGCATAAAACGTAGCTAAAGATACCACGAGGATAAAAAAAGGCTTAGTGAAGATGTCAGCAACCTGCTCCAAAGTGGGAACATACTCCAAGCCAAGAGAACCATCCTGAATCAACTACCTATTGAAATGCATATGGATCTCAATGTGTTTGGTCTACTGATGCTCAACTCGATTACAGGAAATATGAATGGCACTATGATTGTCACACCAAATAAGAGTGGTAATATCAGGAGGAAACCCAAACTTTGTCATCAATTGTCAAAGCCATAAAACCTCCTGACTAGCTAGCACAACTGCTCGATACTCTGCCTCTATAGATGATAATGCAAAAACATTTTGCTTCTTGCAAGGCCATGTGATAGGACTAAAACCAAGATAGAAAACAAAGCCATAAGTATACTTTTGACCATCTATATCACCACCCCAATCATCATCTGTGAAACCAACAATGTGAGGAGCTTTGGATGTATAGGGAATGTCATATGAAGTAGTGCCCTGAATGTAACTCAAAATACATTTGGCATCTTTCCAATGAATCTCATGAGAATCATGGGAGAATCGAGAGAAAATTCCAACCACAAAGGAAATGTCAGGATGAGTGTGTGTCAGGTACAAAAAACTACCCACAAGCTACCTATATAAGGTGGAGTCCACTGAAGGAGTAGAGCAAGTTGTAGACAAAAGAACACTTGACTGAAAAGATGTGGGAGAAAGCTTTCAATCAAGCATGTTGAATCTCTGAAGCATGTCAAGAGAATAATTCTTCTAGTGTATGGAAATCCCATGCAAAGACTGAATAACCTGTAGGCCCAAAAAGTAGTGTATAAGTCCAAGATCTGTCATCTCAAACTACTCAATCAATGTTTTCTGAACACTCTGAATCATAGAAGATGAGCTACTTGTGATGATGAGATCATAAACATACAACACAAGTATCACAAGATCATCCCCATGACACTGAATGTACACTGTAGGATCGAAATGACAACAAGTGAAGTGTGAGGCTAGCAAGAAAGAGTCCATCTTCTCATACCAAGCCCGAGGAGCTTGTTTGAGACCATATAATGACCTTCAAATTCTACACACAAGAGAGGAGTCCTAAAAAAAACCCTAAGGATGCTCTATATAGATCTCCTCATGTAGATCCCCGTACAAGAACGCACTCTTCACATCCATCTGATACATTGCCCAACCTTGTGAAGTTGCAAGAGAAAGTACCAGGTGAATATAATTGATCTTGGCAATAGGAGAAAAGGTCTCAGAGTAATCAATACCCTCCACCTGTGAAAATACCTTTGGAACAAGACATGCCTTATACTAATCAATAGAACCATCTACAATATACTTGGTACGGTACACCCACTTGCACTGAACTAGCTTTATTCCTTTCAAAAGATGACAAATATCCCAAGTGTGATTCTTCATCAAAGAAGAGTACTCCTCATCCATATCCCTATCCCACTCAAGATGTCCTTTCACCTCTAAAAACTTCTGAGGATAATCTAAAACAACATGACTCAAAATACCAGTACCAGATCACTAAGCAAGATTACGATGAGTATCTGAAGCATCTTCTACCAAAGAACTAGCAACACTAACAGTATCATGATCCCACTTGACCACTCACAAAATATCTAGTGGAGGAGGGGAAGGTAGATCATCATATAAATCATCCTCAGAGGATATAGAATCATGAAGAGGAGAAGAGTAAGTACTAGGCAATGAGGGACAAGCTGGTGATGGAGGCTCCATTTAAGGATAACACTCATCAAACTAGATATCTTGTTGAAACAAGACCTCTCTAGAATCAGGATCAAATAGCTTGTACGCGTTCATATCCTCATAGTAGCCAACAAATATGAGTGGTCAGCTCTTCCTCGCCATGGCTTTACTCTGAGCATCTAGAATAAATGCCCAAACCTCACTACCAAATACTCAAAATATAGAAATGTCAGGCTTGACATGGGACCAAGCCTCCTTAGGAGTCAAATGTTGTAATTCCTCATGAGGCATCTGATCCTAAATGTAGTTGGCACAATTCACTACCTCTTCCCAAAAAGGTTACATATCTTGAGACTGTATCATACAATTGGCCATCTCCCGCAATGTTTTGTTCTCTCAGCAACTCCATCCTACTGAGGAGTACGGGGGATTGTCAGTTGATGAAATATACCTTTCTTAGTGAAAAAATCATGAAAAGACTTATTCACATATTCCCCCTCATTTTCAATACATATCTGTCAAATAGAAAGACCAAACTGCTTCTCCAAAAATATCTTAAAGCCTCAAAATGAATCAAGATGTCTGACTTGTACTTCAAGAAGTACACCCATGTATGTCTAGAGAAGTCATCGATAAAGGTGAGCACATAAAGAGAACTAGAAAAAGGAGTGGGAAATGACATGAGATCACTATGTATCAACTCTAATGGTGCCTTAGCACATGAGGATCTACCTTTCAAAAAAGGATCTATATGATGTTTTCCAAGTGCACAACCTCAACAAACACCATCAATGAAAGAGATATAAGGAATCCCAATCACTAACTCATGTGTACTCATCTATTGTAGATATTTGTAGTTGACATGGCCAAAAGGCTCATGCCAAAGATTTCTCATTGTATCTGCATGAGAAACAAGAGAAACACCTATATAATCAGAGGTATCAAAGCTATCAAACCTGTATAAGTGAGACTTTGAATCAACACTCCCAATATCAATAACCAAATTAGGATCATGGAGGTCTTGAATAACTACATCATGTGATAAGAACTCAATTGTCTTACCAGAACTAGAATGAAAAATCTTATAGACAGACAAGAGGTTCATAGAAATGGCAGTGTAGGATTTGAGCAATACAAATCCACAGAATGCCAAGATCACCTGCATATAAAAAACCTATTACAAGGAAGTAGAGAGAAGAAGAGGCCAAGGGTTTGACTCAAAAATATGAAGAAGAAAATATCCTCAATTAATGAATGAATAATAATGTACAATGGATCATCCTTATAAAGGAGATCAAAAGCCTTGAAAGGCAAAGTCTAGTGCATGCAATAATCAGTTTGACTATTACATGACTAATGCATGAGTTTAGACCAACTAATGCAAGTGCTTTTAACTAAAGCAAAAGGAAGTTGACATCTTAAGAAGGGTGTAAAGATTAATTAACATAATTAATACTTTACTCTAACACCCCCCCTTAAGATGAGAACCGATGCATCTACAAACAATGCAAAAAGAAAGCAAATGGGTCCCGGCAACAAAGGCCTGATCAAGTACCCAAGTACAAGAAATCTTTGTAAAGTGAGGAAATAGAGAAAACCCAGTGGGAAAAACTCTACCCCAAAAAGAGATGAACTAGATGAAGGAAACAAAGCCTCCAATCTAGGGAATGTCCCAAAGAAAGGAACAAGAAAGAGCATGAAGCATCTCCGAAGCATGAAGCTGCAAACACTGTCAAAAGAAACTACTGGAACCCCCACTAAAATAGTGCATGACCAGGTAGAGAAGACAAAGTCTAAAGAGCTGATCAATCGAAGAGGTGACCTCCAAAAGTAGGAATGAATGAGTGTCTATATAGTAGATGAACCATCTCACTGAAATGCATAGGTGCCTAGCCACTACATCTGCCTAGTACATAGGAACAAAAATTGAATACGTAGATCACTCAACTGAACCAAGGAAGCAATAGAGCCAATAGGTGAACCCCCCCCCCCCCATAATTTTGAATAGGGAGAGGGGTGACAGGAACACTGAAATGCAATGCCAGTAACATCTGCAACAAGAAGAATCAGGAACACCAACAGTGCAACAGAAGTACAAGCACAGGATAAAGGGTGGTGTCATAGACACACAGCATGGGCTAATGTCATGGAAGAAACATTCACTTGACAAAGGTGGATGAGCACAAAAGGAAAAACATCATAACCCCCCATGGCACTTTATAACTGAGTGTGAGTATAAATAAACACAAGGTGCTCGAAATCCCAGATATGCAAAAGCAGGCACTTTATCTTAGTGTGTTTATAGAAAAAAAAATGCTATAGAAGAGAAGCATACAATGCTCAGAAGAAGATCAAAGGAGTCTGAACCAAAATAACAACCTAAGATGAGCCATCCCTCAAAGGGAAGAGATCCCAGGACCTGAAACAACCAAGATATCCACCAGACTACAAAAAAGAAAGAATCTAAATAAAATGAACTTGGAGCAGAATCTAGAAAAATGACTCATAGCACTGAAAATCTCTCTGAACAAGCTTTCCAACGATATATCACTTTCCAAAAATGGAGTCCGAATGTGCAAGATAGAGCTCCCAAAGTGCAAACCTGAAGATCTGGCTTTGATAGAGAAAAACACTATCAAAAAAATAAAACCAAAAAATATAACCTCTAGATATGAAAAGATCTTAGAATCAGCTTTCCGACGATATCTCGTTTGCCAAATTTTGACACCGTATGCTCAAGATATGAGCTAAAAACCAACAACTGCGCTGGAGGGCCCAAAGAAGGTGTCTGCAAGGATCTGAGGATGGGTGACGTCAGAAAAATGACACAAAACCCCATAAAACTATTAGATCTGATAAAATCTCAGAAAGAGCTTTCTGACAATATCTCATTTGCCAAAAACGGAGTCCGGATGTAAGAGAAACGGATCCCGGAATGCAAGAGGTCTGAAAATGCCATGATCATAGAGAACATCTGACTTTGACAGAAAAATAGAGCATCAAAATGGAAAAATCACAAAACCATACCAAAAAATTCAGATCAGGCTCGGAACTAGCTTTCCGATGATATATCGCATGCCCAATTACGATCTCATATGCTCGAGATATCACAAAAAAATCCCAATTACCCCTAAAACAAAGCCTTTTTTAAAAAAAATCATGCAAATAAAATTTTTGCATGTGCATGATGTCATGCTGATGTTAGCAGGGGCCTTTTTTAAAATAACATCTTGTAGAGAGCCACCATCCAATGAAACAATACCAGAACCTCTAACCAAAATTTAAGTTGAGTCACCAACTACAATTTGTGTAGTAGCACTCTGAGCAAGTGAGGTAACCAAACTAGGTGTGTGTGTCATATGGTGAGAAGCACCTGAATCAATGATCCATGTAGCAGTGGAAGATAATGCTTGTGCAGAAAGAGCATGGAATTTCCCTATGGGAGTAGGTGAAGGTTGTGGAGAAGAAATACTATGCTGCTCTAAGGCTTCTTCTAGAGCCTCAATATGTTTCCAACACCTGGAAATCGGATGCCCTTCCTTTCCACAAAAACTGCAAGGTTCACCTGTGAACTTCTTAGTCTTGGAGGAAGACTCACCAAACTTAGAATATTTACCCTTAGGAGTGGATTTATTAGACTCTATTTTTTGAGGTGGCTTGGAGGAATTCTCACTACCAATTGAATCTATTTTGGGATTTTGCTTCTACTTCTATGTCCCCTTAGAAGTCTGAGCAACCAAAGCTTGGTTCTTAGTTCCAGATAAAGAATCTAACTGTGTGAGCTTAGCCTTCTCTCTAGTCAACTGATCATAGAACATCTCAAAAGTGGGCATCTGGAATCTCTAACCCAATACATCCATGGTAGAGTGGAAGGTAGAGGAGAAAATCTAAAATTTTCCCCAAAGCTTTGACAGAATCAGGTAGATACACTCTCTGTTAGTCTTAGTCTTTCCACATCCCTATAATAAAGACCTATGCTACTTGAACTTCATCAAGAAGTCCTCAATGGATGGAAAATGATCTGGTACAAGAGAAGTAATCTTTGCCTCAATTTGAAGTGCCCTGAACTCATTCATTGTACCAAAAAAGTTGTTAAGGTTGGTCCACATAGCTAGAGGGGTATTGCACCCATCAAGATGAAACTATAGACTATCTGATACATGTAAAGCAATAAACCCCATTGGCTCATCCATCTTTTTCATGTGTTGCAGGACCTCAAAAGGCCTCTGTAAAACTAGTTGCACTGCATCTAAACAAGACCACAACCCTTTTGACCGAAGAAGTTGTGTCATCAGGGATTTCCATGTGTGATAGTTATGAGGGGTCAGAAGTTCTAGACAAGAAGAGGTCTCGGCCATATTTTTAGAAGGGTTTTTGTTTTGATATAATTTCAAGTTTACTGAAGTAAATTATAGAAAACAAGAAATAAAACACACCCCCATAATTCAATAAACCAAACCCTAGAAGCTGGAAAAGATTGCTTATAATGAGAAAGAAAAAAGCTTCAAATGAGTATCATGTGTACCTTTGAATTTTTTGATGAAAATAACCATAGATCTGGATAGCAATCATAGGTAAAAAAGCTTGCAAGTCAAAGTATAGTGCCTACGGGGGTTTGAAGTTTTGCCTTTTCAGATTTGTCAACACAGACATCGGCTCATGCACAATGGTCAGAGGACTAAGGTGTAGGTCTGGTAAACAAAACTTGAAAGGACACCACTATAAATGGTACCAAGAAGGACACCCAAAAAAAATGCCCTTTCACATGCATGAGCCTATAAAAAGTGCTAAAAAAATTTATCAGATCTAAAAACTACAACCAAAACTTCTCAAATTAGCCGAAAATTCCTAAATTTCTTCTGTCAAACCCTTGCTCCTTTTTTTTTCTTCAAACATGAACAAGATACAGTAGATCCTGCTTTGATACCATGTAAGATTTGATGAAAACCAAATCTATTAAGCCCAAGAAACCTGCATGCAAAAACTTGTCACAAGGAAGAAATTTGTAGGAAACAAAAAAAAGGTTTTTCTCTGACAATATGAAAGTTTATTATAAGCCAAAAGAATGAATAAAAAATATACAATCAATCAATCCTTATAGAAGGAGATCGTAAAACCTAATAGGAAACCCCAATAGGTAAATGGTCATTTAATAATTAGATTTAATTATTAAATGACTAATGCAAGTACATAAAGTGAAATTGTAAGAGGTAGTAAAGTTAATTTAATCAATGTAATTAAATTAATTCTTTACTCTAGCAGATATTACAAACTAAAATAAAAAACTTGGGAGAGGCTAAGGATAAATCTTCTAAAAAATTCTCACTTGATACAATCAGTCCTTTCCCTTTTGATAAAAACCTACACATGCCACCGTTTCCATCAAAAGTTGAAGTTCCCAAATATGACAAATATCATGGCAATGGTGATCCACAAGATTGTGTAAGAGAATTTTGTGCCTAAAGTATGGAGTTCATGCACGAACATACCTATTTGATGAGACTCTTTCATAGGAGTCTTGGAGGACAAGCCATGGACTGGTTTATTAAATTAACACATGTTGTCAAAACATTTGAAGAACTAGTTCAAAGGTTTATTCACCATTAATCCTATAACAATAAGCACAACATCACAATGTTAGATTTTTGCAATACAAAATAGAGAACTGGTGAACCATTTTTCACATTCCTTTAGTGATGGAGGAAGATATTTGCATGATATTCAAGACAAATTCTTGAAATTGAAAATATGGATATCTTTATCAACACTTTAATCCCTAAGATGAACTATGCATTGCAAATGCAAACACACATGTCATTTGACAAGATGGTGGAAAGTGAAATCAAAATTCAAGATGTTTTGGTCAAGAAAGGAGAAATCACCATCTACACATAAATTAAATTAAATAATCACAATGGTAATAAGGACAAATTCAAATACTGGAAAAAAAAACACCTGGTTAATGATGGTATGGTTGAATCATTCAATGAAAAACCAAAAACATGTATCTTCAATATGTATATCATCCCACAAGTGGAAAAGCACAACACAAATAATAATAATACATTTTCTCCAAGAAAGACCAACGAATCAAACAAAGATAAACTGTGGTTGTCAAAACCCAAGCACAACTTCACACCTCTTGGAGAACCATAAGATGTAGTGTTTAAGAATCTCTTGGATGATAAACTAATCACACTACCAGAGTCAAGGCCATGGGAGCCACAAATCAAACCAAAATGGTGAAATTATGATCATTAGTGTGAGTTTCACAAGAATAAAGGACACAAGACTAAGGAATGTATGAAGCTTAAGCACGTAATCCACAACCTCATAGACAATGAAAAGATCAAAGTGGATGGTCACCAATTAAACAATGATCACAAATAATTCAAGAAATGTTTCTTCAAAATATGATAAGGTTGGAAGCTCAAACTTCAAGGGTAATAAGATCAACTACGTCACATATATAGATAGTGACAATGTCATTCACATGATTAAACCAATCAGACAATTCAACAATGACAATAAGATCCCCATTCTTCATAACAACCCCATATTTGATGAAGAAATTCAATATGAAGAGGAAACAAATGACACACAATCAAATGAACAAGCTATCAATGTGGTTACTATCAAAGGTGGCAACAAATAAAATGAATGATTTAATGTGATATCGAGAAGTAAAGCCAATATCAAAATCAAAGGAGCAAGCTCAACATAAAAACAACTAGTAGTATCAACATAAAAACCCTCAACATCTAAATAATAAGGACTATCAACATCATCATCCTACAACTTGGTGGATCAGTTACAAAGAACTTTTGCCCAACTATCAATCTTTGAACTACTAAAGATATCTATTAAACATAGGGGTTTCTTGAACAAATCCTACTTGCAACTAACATTCCAAAAGATTTAGACTTGGATAGATTCCAAGAAATGCTTAACCATTTGAATTCACCACACTACTTGTCCTTCTCGGAGGAGTATAAAAAATAGTTGAATCACCTACATAACCAACCTTTTCACATTGAGGTCCTAATCCATAAGCATCAATTCAAACACATCTTGATAGATGGAGGTGTTGGTTTGAACATATGTACATTTAATCTTGTAATAGCATTGGTATTCTCTGATCTTGCAATAGACCCAAGGATAAAAATCCAATCAAGGCTTATGACAAAGAAAAGAGATCCTCTAAAGGACTAGTTGTTCGATCAATCAAAGTTGGGATAGTAGAAATGGATGTAATTTTTCAAGTCCTTGATTTTCCACAAGCATACAACATATTTCTAGGAATACCATGGATTTATGACATGCAAGCAGTTCCCTTAACATACCATCAATGCATAAAATTTCCATATAATGGTGTAGAAGTCATAATCTCTACTGATATCAACTACTCTTGTAATAATGTAAAGTTGTCTAGCCACATGGTCCCCCACAACAAAGAAGCATTAAGAGACCAAGAAGATAAAATCTCTAAAATAGCTATTCTAAAGGATGTGGAGAAGAATTTGAAAATCCAAGACATATGAATGGGGGAGTATAAACTTGACTCATTGATATCCATGACAAAATTGCCTTTGTATCCTAAATCTCATGGAAGACCCTCATCAACCTTCACACAATCCAATGCTAAAGCATTAATAATCTGTGAAGGAACTGGGATGGTCAAAGCCAAGGTGTCTCTAATAGAGGAAAATGAACAAAAATTTGTCTTGCAATGATTATACAAAGGAGACAAATAGGATGAAGATGTTAAACATGTTGAGATATCACCAAGAAAATAAGGCAAAGGATATAAAATTATGAAACAAATGGGCTACAAAGGAAAAGGACCTGTTGGAACAAATGACAAAGGACTCATTGAACCTATACATAGGGAGTTCCAAAATTCCAAAGACAAAACAAGGCTTGGATACGGTGAACAAAGATCAAATCCTCTATCTAGGGATGGTCCCATATTTGATCATGGATAAGATTCTAAGGAAGATGAAGAAACAAGGGTTGAACCATTCACCTTTGAGAGATTATTACACCTTCAAATGAAGAATATGTCTTATCAAGGAGATCTATATAGACCTCCATATCTAAGTCATCTCTTTGATCAACAAGAATCTATGGTACCTCAAACATCTTCACAAAAAGGAGAACAAGACATGCTAGAAGAAAAAGCACCTGTGAGAAGTCTCGACTCTCAAGAACAAGCATCTATAACATGACAAGAGAATCTTCTAGAATCTAGTTCACCAAAAGAGAGACATCCTTATTGGGGGTAGCTGGTCACAACTACTTATTTTATTGATATGCCTCCCTATTGTTAGGAATGGGAACACTGAGAGGGGGAGGGGGGTGAATCAGTGTTCACTATATATTTATCTTTTTACTTAATCTTTAAACTGAACTTAAATGCTTAATTACTGAAATGAACATCCACATAAACATGAAACATGAAATCAACACATAACACCAATATGGTTACAGGAAAACCCAAATAGGTAAAAACCCCGATGGGAATTGACACCCGCTAATATTCTGTACTAGTGTTTTGTGATCCTTGTTAGAAGATCCTTAACCCTATTAGGATTTTCTTTACAATGCAATAATTACAATAGACCTTGTTAAGGGTTGGACCCTGTTAGGAGTCTTTTACAATAGTCCCTATTGGGGGATTGGATGCACTGTCCTAGAGCTCACTGCTCAAGTGGTGAAGGCTACAACCTTCTGATCTCAGATACACGCTATATCTGTTGGATGAATTGTCACTGTGACACTACTTGTCAAACCAGTTCCTTTGATGCGTTGATGCTTTGACCTCTTGTAAAGCTCTAATACATCTTATAGTCTCTTCGCACACTTCTTCTATGCTTATTAAAACTCTATATCAACTTCCATACCTATTACAATGGGTGCATCTCATATTTATATGAGCATACAAAATAGACAACTAGGTCGGCCCTTAAACCTATTACATACAACGCTTCCAAATAAATTGGCTCAAGCATGTTTACAATAAAACATATATACATGTCAGCAACCTAATTACAATAGGTTCATAGCCTTTACATCATTAGAATATAACCACAACTCAAAATGATAACAGTCAGCTGCTTACTCTGTTCTTCACTAGCACACACTGGCTGTGTAACTTCAACTGTCTATATCTTTCTCATACTTGCATATCTGATCATGTGCTCATAGACTAAGCATGAATATAGTCTAACCAACTTAACTTCCAGGGTGCACACCATAACTTGGTCGTATGCACGTGTGATGATGCTCTGAGCTTCAGGAACTCTGTATATTGTCCAATCTTCGACACTTAGCCGATTTCTGATCTTTACATCAAGTGTGTTGACTCCAAACTTCTATATGACTTTGTTGCCATAATGAGAACACTATGTTAAGTCATATACACTAGTATAGCCAACTTTCCAACAATCTCCCCCTTTGTCATTGATGGCAACAAAGGAATATGGCCAAGTTGCTAACTATCCTTAATACAAAAAACTTTTGTCTCCCTATACATATCTTTCTATCTTATATCTCCTTATACATATCTATTATCCATATTCTATACATGCTCCCCCTTTGACATTAATGAAAAAGGTGTGTAAAAAACTATATCTACAAAAACTTACTATGATAGTACTTTCAGATATGCAATCTGCAGATTTTGGATCTCCTTCCAAAATGTGACTAGTGAATTTACAATCTATAGATGGGTGCATAAAGCATACTGAAGCTTCTCCATCTTCTCCAGATCAGTGCTAGGACCTTGATCATATGTCACCATAGTGGCATCGATCTCCTTGATATTCTGATTTAGTATGTCTAATGAGAGCGCAAGAGCATTCCTTAGCTGAGTCTGCCTTCCCCTTATCTTAGTCATCTCTTTTTCTACCTTTTCAATTTTATCAATCTGACCTTGGTAGACATTATTGCACATGTTCACATCCACTGATGGATCTTCTGCTAATTTTCTTATGCTATCTATCATAGCTTCAACCTCTTGAATCTTTTTGTACACATCACCAGTCAACTTGTCTCGGTTCATGCATTCAGCAATGATCTTTCTTCCCTTTGCTACAAATTCCTTCAGGGATGCTTGACCAGCCTTTAGTGAGCTTAGGTCAAGTGCATAGTTTCTAACCAATTCATTGAGCCTTTTATTCATATACTTCTCCTTTGCAACTAAGGATGCAGATTCTTCCAGGCTAGTGAAGTTTCCCTTGAACTGTGAAATCACTAAACTGACATCATCAACTGAGTGTACTTTAGACACTTTCTTGTCTATAGGTAACAAAATGTTCAAGATGTTTACTGACTCTACAAGGAGGGGATTCCTCATCACTTGTTTCTCCTTGGCCTTCTCCATAGCTAGGATGCTGAACTTAATCAAGTCTTCTTCTCCCCATGAGTCCAAACTAGTTGTGTCAAGTGTAAAACTTGACAACAATGTTGTTGAAGGAGTGATGGGAGTGCTATCCATGACTTCTTGTTTCACCTTGATTAGTTCTATTGATGTTTCATCTTTTTGCTCACTTTCTTTTACCTCTTCTTCTTCCTTTTGTTTTACAGCTTCTTTTCCTTTTTCTTCTTCTTTCTTTTCTTCCATATTTTCTTCTTCTTTCTCATTTGTTATATCCTCAATCAATATTTATTCTTGATGAGTAGGAGTGTTACTACATACATTTTCTACCTCTTGAGTGCTTACAAATTCCTCTTCAAACTTATCCAATTTAGTGTCAGTGGCCGCCATGGCTATCTCTACATTGTCAATGATAAAGGTGCTATCCTTTAGTGACTCTATCATGGGCACAGACTTATCTGCCTTTGTTTGAGTTTCCACTATAGGCGCTGAATCTTGAGGACCTATCACTGATGCATTAGTGGGCTCTACCACCTTGAATTCCTTTATGGGTACTTGTGTTGTGGGTGCAATAGCTGGATACATGTGCCTATTCATGAATACTTTCTCAAATACCTTCTCTATTTCCTTAGCAACAAGATCATAGTTCTTGTCCATAATGTGCAAAGTCCTTGACTTTGTTCTAAGACGTGGCTTCACTAAGTCTAAAAATAAATACTTCTCCTCTAGAGAACATACAGGAAGGGTATCATCTGGAATCTTTTCCCTTATCCGTAGGTCTTCTTCAAAAGCCAGTCTCTTTTGGAATTCTAGGATGTTACACACATTATCAAGGATCATAGTCTTAAGTTCCAAGACTATCTTCTTGTACTTCAGCATGTGTTTGACTATCATAACATGTATCTTAGATTTGTCTATTTCGCTATATTTTTCATTAAACTTCTCTACTTGATAAATTCTTCCCTCATCAATTATTCTTGCACTTAGCACACTAAGACTAGGTTTGAAACTTACTTCAGGAGGTGCTTGTGAGTTCTTTCTATTCCTTGTGACTCTTGAGGATGAATGACTAGTTCTGTTCTCTTTCTTCCTCTTTGGCATTGCCTTATACTCAGGAGAAGCAGTAAGGTCAATGGTTTCCTTGGGCGCAGAAGGAGTAACATCAATTTTACCCTTCTATTCATCAGATATTTCTATCTTCACCTTATTTAGCTTGGGATCATCTGATTTTGCCTTTGTTGTACCTGCACTCTCTAATTCCAAAGCAATCTTTTATTCCCTTGCTTTGTCTAGGTCTACTTGAGACACTCCTGTATTCTCAAGATTTCTGAGGTAACTTTAGCAACCTTTCTTTTTGTTGCTAGGTTGTTTAATACTACATCAACTTCTCTAGTTTTCTCCTCATAGGTTCCCCATCTTGGCTCATTAGGGTCTTTAGGTGCTGCTAATAGAACTTGAGCATAGGCTTCTAAAACTTGTTCATCTACCTCATATCCAAGTGGATGAATCCACTTTGTTCTAGGTTTAACTACCTCCATGCATGTTATATCTATGTGTGTGAATTTTGTACCTAGCTATAGACACAACACTTCAGTAAAACATTAGAGGTTAGCAAAAACTAGAATCTGCAATGAAATGGAAACTAAACTAACCAGACGATTTACTGCCTTCTAGTAGATGCGAGTATGATACTCTCAAATCAGACCGAGATCAGTGACAATGCAACACCTAAATGAAGGATTTGAATGCAAAGAATTAAAAAACTATATGAATGCAAATTTAATCTATATTTTTGTATTTTCTATGCAATAAGAATGAAAAATTGTATGAATCTAAGCTAGAATGTATGAAATTGAGTTTGAATGCAGATTTAATCTAAGAAATGCTATGAATGAATATAAAAATCTATGATATGAAACTATGAATGCTCAAAACAATAAATGAAAATCTCACAATAGCCTTGATTTGCAAAAGATTGATTCTTCAGTCACAAATTTGATGCAATTTCGAGGTCTTTTTTTGTGAAGAGCTGAGCCTTGTTTTTATAGAAATCTAGGGCTTTGAGGATGCAAGAGAAAAGCCATAAATCACTCTTGATAAACTCAAGTTGATTTTTAGTTGTCAGGAAATCAAAGATAATTAACTCACAAAAATCATGTAAAAGCAGTGTTTAACTCAAAATAGAGTTTAGATCAAATTTCAACTCATCATCAGATGTTGAGTTTCAATTTTAAAATTGATTGTTAATTTCTAGTTGCCTGCTTTTCTGATTGTGCATGATTTAATTATAAATTAATTTAATAAATAAAGTGATTTATTCTCAACTTAAATGATTTTGAATTAAAACAATTGATTTATGGGTTAATCAATTATTAAATCAAACTTTTATTCAAAAACTATATCATTAAATATTGACAACTGACTTTAATTAATTAAATAAGAATTTAATCAATTAGTCATAAGATTTTTGATTTATTATCAAAATTAAATAATACAATTTAGGAATAGATTTAATTAAATGTAATTAAATAATTAAGTGGCAGTATTAAATCTAATTAATTAAATACTCAGAATATTCAATTAATCAAACTTTAGGATGCATAGGATTTATCGCCAAATAATTATTAAATTAAGATAATTAGGATAATTAGGAATATTCCCTGATGCAGAATTTAAGATAAAATCAATTAGGATTAAATAATGTGTAGTTGTGCCTTAGGTTAGGACTTTGATGTCGATTTCATTTGAATTGAAGATGTAAGAGGTTAATGAACCTATAGCCCATTTTTGGGGTATTACATTTTGCCCCTCTTTGAATTACTGTGCAAAGCATAGTGATTCAAAGAATAGTCTATGTATGATAAAGATGTATGAAATTGATTTGAAAGATTAATCGATTCTAAGACAAAGTGATTAAAAGATTTAAAGAAAAGTGATACCGACCCAGGCCTAGAATGACTAGGAATCGAGATGATGCTAGCTATATCAACAATGAACCGGTGATTATAAAAAAGTGTCAAAACACTTGATTCTTAACCTTATGATTGTGAAGAAGTGAGTGACCGATTCCAGACCTCAATGTCCTTGTATGAATCATATCAGTATCACATCCTAAACCCATCAGTTACGAAGAACCAAGGAAATAACACTAATGAACTGATAGTTACAAAAGCTGATACAGTTTACAAGATAGAGTTAGGATACCAGATTGATATGGATCTCGATGAATCTGATATGCCCCAAGAGATGACAGATTTGCCCCAAGCGATGAGGACTTTTGATGAATCAGTAACTAGACATGGTTGTTATCTTGATCACTGAGAGAAAGACATAGATTGACAAAAAAATAGATTGACAGACTTTGAATGATGTGCAATACCATGCCCCCTTCGGGATAAAAATTGAAATCTAATAAGAAAAGTCAGTGTTGTAGTTTAGAAGCATGTTAATTGATTTGAGAAGTGATTGTACATGTCTGGGAACACGTTCTGCATCGTTTAGAGGTCCTAGAGACCAATTTTGACTAGGTTTGACCATGAGTTTACCATAGTTAAATTTTGATAGTTTGATGTAAGATAATCAGTTAAGTTGAATTCTAGATTTCTGTGATGATTGAAGGCCGAATATGCAAGTAGTCAGACATCCTGGGTCTAAAAATTTTAAATCACGAGTTTGACATAGTAAATGATCTTAAATTTCAATTTTGATCCTGAAAATGAGTTCAGAACGTCAAAATTAGCCAAGGGTGCAATTTTTGTGAAAAATAGAGCACTTTTGAAAATTAGGTCAGAAGCTATATAAAGGCCGGAAGGGTCATTTTCAATTCATTTTTACTGTTGACTTTAGAAAACCTTGTGGAGCCCTCTGAGCGAGAAAATGGTAGAAATGAAGGTACCTATGTCTTCTCATCATTTTGAGTGTGGCCGAAGGCATCAGAGACCTTGACAATATGGACATCTGGTAGGTGGACCTCTGTGCCTCTCTAAAAATTCAATTTTTCTTTATTTATAGCATTTTTAGCATATTTTTTGTACGTTTTCAATTTTTAATTTTTGCATGCATGGAAACTCGTACAACTTTTCAATTCTAGTTAGGTTGTCATATCATGATACCCCAAGACTCGTATGAGAGGGACCCAAGAGTCGTACGACATTTCATCGAGTCCCTCCTAACTCGTACAAGGAGATATATAGTGTCGTATCATCATTATTTGTCGTATGGTAATTGGTTGAAACTCATACGAGTTTTACTGCTAGTCTACTTTGTCATTGTCGTTTGGGAAACAGTGAGCCCAAAACTCATTTCTAGGTCAAAATTTTGAATTTTCTGATCTTTTAGCCTGACTACTGAGTCCTTGATCTACCTTATGAAATAGTAAATTGTTCAATTCCTGTATTTCTAGCCTATTTTTCAACTAAAGTACTGATAGGATTCCTTGTTTCTATGTTGTGTAGGTCACATATCCTGATGTTCATGTACGTATCTCACATCCAGCCACTCAGAGACTCTATGTTTCATTGCCTGATCCTATGAGAGTTCATCGTGCTTCATGTGGATTTGAGTATCTGATCCATTTACTCGAGATTAGGGTAAATCATGGACTCTTGAATGCGTTGATAGAGAGATTTCATTCTGAGACCCAGACATTCCACTTGCCGACTGGGGAGATCACTGTGACACCAGAGGATGTATACCATATACTATGCATTCCCTTCCATTCAGGTCAGTGTCCAGCTTATGTGAGTTCAAGGAACTCTAGGTTACTAGCATTCATATGTCTGTTTGAAGATGATACACAGATGACTAGTTCTATTTCATGGGAGACCTTGGTATAATGCTATGTCCAGTCCCATAGATTAGAGTGCATCCTTGCTAGGATGATAGGAGGTATTATCATGTTCGACCATCAGCAGAATGGTCTTTTAATGGGCTGGGCCCTGATGGTTGCACATTTGATGGTGACTCCTTCCGAGTTAGCCTGGGGTCAGTGTCTTCTAGCCCATATGTTCTCTGAGATGCACGAGGTAGTGTATCAAGAGAGCAAGACTTTTGTTGTTGGTGCTCTAGTTTTACAGATCTAGTTGTGGGAGCATATCCTAGTTTTGAGACCAATGTGTCAGTCACAGCGACAGCCGCAGGAGCCTGTGATTTACATTTATGCTAGATATGTCATACAGGGTCGCATGGGTCATGTAGAGTACTAGAGATGGTGCTTGGATGACATGACATTTGTATGATGGAGGCCCTATGTAGATATTAAGCCTTGGCCTACTGCGAGAGAGAAGTTCAATTTCTTCTTTTAGAGTCGAGTGTTGATAGGATGATCATCCTCTATACTAGAGAGATTTCTTATTACCAAGGTTTGGTGACAGTATGGATGAGTGCAGGATGCACCTCAGGATTATGCCACTTATGCTCGGATAGCCCGTGAGCTCAGACTTGGATGGACCCTGAGGCTTTCTTATGTCTCATGTTCATAGGAGTACAGTGGTATTTTGGTAGAGACTGGGAGTACATACCATAGGTTGTTGATGCCAGAGTGACAGATGGTTTTATCGCATGGCTCATTGATCATCTGGTCTATAAATTCTCTGACCCCACAGAGCTGATACCTTCCATAGAGGAGGTGATGGATGTTACTGGAGCTCCGATGAGACAAGGTCTGAGACCCACACAGGTTTCGATTGTGCACCCCACACCTCTGAGACCGAGAGTGATGGCTCCTCCACAAAGACCATCAGGACAAATGAGGCCCCCTTGTCCCACTAGTTCTATAGCAGGTAGGCCTACAGGTTCATAGAGATAGACTAGGGGAGAGGGCGGTACTTTAGGTAGTGTTGGTACTATCAAGGAGGTACTTGCAACAGAGCAGGTTGTAGGTGGTGATTTTGATCCCTTACAAGATGATACTAGTTTTGATCTTGGTGCAGAGGTTAGATGTCATAAGGTGTAGAGAGCAGAGACCATAGAGCAACCTACTGTAGATACTGATATGTCGGCAGTAGACATTGATCCTAGTGTTCCACTTACTACACAGGAGATTGTGAGGAGACTCAAATTACAGGTCAGGGACCTAAAGGTGCATAGTGCTCACTAGGAGGAGAGGTTTCTAGAGTCAGATAAACAGCGCACTAAGCTTCGAGGTGAGGTTCAGAGATTACAGGCAGAGGTTATTCATTAGACCTCCAAATTTTCCTATTATGTTTCTGCATACTATGTTGTGGTACCACTTGATCAGAGAGTTCCTTCGTACTCTTAGTATATACTAGCATCAGAGGGAGTGAGAGCACCTAGAGCTGAGGCAGTGCTAGATGCACCACCACCACCTCCACCAAACGGAGAGGATCAGGTCGACAGCTGATCTGTCATGATATTCTAATATTTTTGTTGCTCTTTTGATATTGATACTATTCTGACTGTTGATAGCTCACATGAGCCCATTCTTTTGTACATTATGCCAGTAGTGCACCCCTAACTATTCCGAGTTTTATGATATATATATGAGATCGAGACTTTTGGTTGTGACTTCATTTGTACTTGTCATGTTTTTTTATGTATGATGATATCATGTGATGCTTATGCTATGAGTAGAATAGAATGTATGTATGGATTCATGCAATGTAATGATTTCTTTCAAATGTATGAATGTGATGTGAGTGCACTTGATTATGGAAAGTGTATGTATGGAAATGTATGTAATGCAATAGATGGAATGAATGATTATGTAATATAATGCAATGATACACATGATATGTTTTGCAGGTATTGATGAAGACAAGTACTCAGTCTTATGTCAAAAAGGATGTTTAACCCAAGATGGTGATGACTTGCATTCCTATGAGAAGATCTTCGTATGAGATTTAGCACTTCAGTTTCAGTTTAAGTATAGTTTTTAGAAGGATTGTTGAAGATTTTCAAGCAATTTGTGAGATCATGCAAAGTGCAAAATGAAAAATGACATGCAAAATGGAATGCAACCTAAGACCTAGGACCTAGTCACTGATCATGTGTCGGTCATTTGTCATCATTGAGTTTTTTAGGTAA
The DNA here is from genome assembly GCA_027943335.1 of Chamaecyparis obtusa. Classification (NCBI taxonomy): domain Eukaryota; kingdom Viridiplantae; phylum Streptophyta; class Pinopsida; order Cupressales; family Cupressaceae; genus Chamaecyparis; species Chamaecyparis obtusa. The sequence goes on from BSBK01001513.1 coordinate 163,884, forward strand.
CCGGATAAATCAATACAATGCCCACTAGTTAGGAAACTATGAACTTATGAATATTGATTTGTATGCTCAAGAATCAATACAACACCCACTGGTCATACAACTATGCACATATGAATATTGATTTTGTTTTCAGAATGTCGAATTTAGATATAAGCACCAAGGCATAAACGCCAGGATGACCTGAATATCATGTCCATTTTGATGTTGCAATTTGTATAAGCATCATAACATAAACATCGTGATGACCTGAATACACCTTGCATTACAAACACATCAAACAGTCAAGAGATCATTCTAAATCTAGTGTGAATTACCTGTAGTGACCCTTTGTCATTCACATCCTTAGTCAAGATCACATTTCATAGTAGGAGAAAGAATTCACTCAAAAAGACAATAGTTAGATCAAACTTCCTTGAATTTTTTGGGTATCAATGGTCGAGGTACTCATGGCCATCCAATTCAAGATAGAGGCTCTTACAGACAAACACCATTTCAATCTAGAATTTCCAAAGTTGTTAGATTTTCACATACAAGAAGAAAACAAAGAAAAGATAATGCCCCCAGTCATCACTCTCTAAATCCTGTAAAGGACATCATCGAAGAGCTTGTGGGAACAAAACATGCAAAAATCTCAATGTGAATCAATAAGCATACAAGGAGATAAAAGCATGTAAAAGCATAGATTGTTTTCAGTTTGATGTTTGATTGCATTGTTGTAGATGCAAAATCCTTTCTGGAGACGAGACTGACTGACTGACTCAAAGGAAGCTTCAAAGGACTCTGACTGGATATGATACGTCTAAGATACATTGAAGGCCATAGGATATGACATTGATTGCCCCCAAGTTTGAATTTTGATAGGATACAGATGCTTGAGCTAATTGGTGTACAGACTGACTTATTGAAAACAGGAATGTAGAAACAAATCAAGAAATATGTACAAACTAAAGCAAGACTAAAAGCTAGGAAAGACCAAGATTGCGCTGATAGATGGAGCATTTTGAAATAAGTGGGGCCCATTTGTCAGGTTTTCACCATCTTGGCAGAGATTCTATTTTTCTACCAAGGCGCCTATTTCCAGGTTCTCACCAAGGCACTTTTTCTTTTTCTCATTTTTTTATATTTTTCATTTTTTCAATTTTTTTGTACTTTTGATATTTTTTACTTTTTTTGTGAATCAGCAAGGTGCCCATTGCTAGGTTTTCACCAAGATGTTCATTTTTTCAGGACTTTTTCAGATTTTTAAGATTTTTTCAGGATATTTCACCATAGACTGAATGCCTTAGGCGTAGAATTTCTTCAGATGGAGAATGTTGATTGGTTCTCGGAGCTATTCTCCTTCAGTCATTAAGATTTGATAGGCACCAGAGCCAAAAGTAGCAATGATTACAAAGGGACCCAACCAGTTGGGTTCAAACTTCCCCTTGTGCTCTCTATGTGATTGATTTTTAGGATTCTCTCTCAAGACTAGATCACCAACTTGAAATTCTGTGTGTCTGACTTTCTTATTGTAGCCTCTAGACATTCTCTTATGATATACTCTGAAATTATCATACGCTGCTTGTCTGTGCTCATATAGTAGTTCAAGTTCTTGCAACCTAGACACTCTGTATTTATCATCAGTTACTAGACCATGCATTCTGATTCTTAGTGATGGGATTTCAACCTCAATAGGCAGTATCACTTCAGACCCATAAACTAAAGTGAAAGGTGTAGCCCCAGTAGGCATTCTGATACTTGTTCTGTAGGCCCAGAGAGCTGGATTGATCATGAGATGCCAGTCTCTTCCTGTCTTATTAACTATACGGTGCAAGATTTTTAATAGATTCTTGTTAGAAGCCTTTGCTTGTCCATTCCCTTGAGGATAGTAGATAGATGACCAATGTTGTGTAATCTTGAATTTGGCACATAGATCATCTAGGTCTTTGTTTTTGAATTGTCCACCATTATCTATGACTATAGAGTGTAGAATACCATATCGGCATATGATGTAGTTCAAGATGAACATAGATATTTGTTTTCCATTTTCTTGAGTCAAAGGGACTACTTCTACCCATTTTGTAAAATAATTTGTAGTTGTGATTATATGAGTATGTCCATTAGAAGAATGAGGATGTATGGCTCCTATAAGATCAAATGCCCATTGATGAAAAGGCCATTGTGTAGTAAAGGGAATTAGATCTCTCCCTGGAGCATGAATTAAGTTACCATGTACTTGGCACTTTTGACAGTTCTTAGCAAACTTGATTGCATATTTCTCCATTTCTGGCCAATAGTATCCAGCCCTAATAAATTTTTGGGCTAGTGTTAAACCGTTCAAGTGTGACCCACAAATACCATCATGGACTTCCTCTAACGCACGTTGAGACTCTTCACATTCTAAACATCTAAGTAGCGTACCATATAGACCTCATTTGTACAGATCGTGACCAATGATAACATGTCGGGAGGCATTGCGGATAAGGTATCTCTTTTCATGGCGATTAAAGGTATCGGGAATGATTTGGTCTTTGAGATAAGAGAATAGGTTTTTATAGCTGGATGAATCATGACCTACAACAGTGCAAATCATGCAGGTTTTAGGGGAATCATATGCAGGATAAGATAGTGCTTCCACCAGGAACTCATAGTGTAGCTCATGTTCAGGCTTCTATAATAAAGTTGATAGCGTCACCATTGCATCGACAGCCTTATTCTTTGTTCTAGGTATTTTCTCAAATGTGATAGATATGAAATATTTCTTTAGATCATCTACCATTCTCTTGTATGGAATGAGATTTTCATCCTTTGTTTGGTACACATCATTAACTTGGTGTATTACAAGTTGTGAGTCTCCATGAATGTGTAATTCTGTTACCCTCCACTCAATTGCTATTTTCATACCATTTAAAAGGCTTCATATTCAACAATATTGTTTGTACAAGGAATTTTGATTCTGAAAGCTTTAGGTATGGAGTATCCTTCAGGTGTGATAAACAAGATGCCTGCTCCAGATCCATTCTGTGTATAGGAGCCATCAAAGAATAATTTCCATTCTCTAGAAGAAAGATTCATGATAGAGGAATCTAGAAATTCCATTTGCATTGGTGTATCATCAAATAAAGGTGCATCTGCTAATTGATCAACAATAACCTATCCTTCTATAGCTTTTCTTTCAACATATTCAATGTCAAATTCACTTAAGAGCATGACCCATTTAGCTAATCTACCCGTGAGGGCAGCTTTGCTCAATAAGTACTTTAGTGGATCAATTTTAGTTATTAATTGTGTGGTATGAGCCAACATGTAGTGTCTCAATTTCTATGATGCAAAGATCATAGCTAGACAAGCTGTCTCAATCATTGAATAGTTCTTCTTGTATGCCACCAATGTTCTAGTGATATAGTATATAGCTCTTTCTTTCTTTTTCTCATCATGCTATGCTAGCAATGCCCTAGTGATGTATATGTAGTGGAGACATATAAGATCAATGGCTTCCCCTGTATAGGAGGCATCAAGATAGGAGGATTTGATAGATATTTCTTGATATGATTAAAATTCTTCTCACATTCCTCGCTCCATGCAAAGGTCACACCTTTATGTAATATCTTTGCAAAAGGTTGTGATATGTCTACTAGTTGAGATATGAAGCATCTGATAGATTGAACTCTCCCTTGCAATATTCTCATTTGACTAATATTCTTCGAGGGTTGCATCTCCATTATAGCCTTTACTTTAGCTGGATCAACTTCAATGCCCTTCTTTGAAACTATGTATCCTAAGAGCTTTCCAGAAGTGACACCAAAAGCACACTTCTTAGGATTTAGTCTAAGAATAAATTTTTCCATTTTGTCTAGTATCTTGCTCAAGTCATTTAGATGTTCAGCTCTAATCATAGATTTTGCTAAAGTATCATCAACATAATCTTCCATAGTTCGGTGCATCATGTCATGAAAAACAGATGTCATAGCTCTCTGATATGTAGCATCAACATTCTTAAGCCCAAATGGCATGACATTCCAACAAAAGGTACCCCACACACATGTGAAAGTAGTTTTCTCTTGATATTCTAGAGCAATTTTCATTTGATTATATCCAGAAAAACCATCCATTAAAGAATACATCTCAAATCCCGCAGCCATGTCCACTATCATATCAATGTTAGGTAGTGGAAAATCATCCTTAGGACATGCTTTGTTTACATCTCTAAAATTTGTGCACACTCTTATAGATTTGTCTAGTTTAGAAACAAGTACAATATTAGAGATCCATTCCACATAATCAATCAGTCGAATAAATCTGGCTTTTAGGAGCTTCTCTAATTCAACTTTTACCAAGAGTGCAACATGTGGATGCATCTTTCTCAACTTCTGCTTGACAGGTTTGACTCTTGGAGCTATAGATAAATGGTGCATTATAAGATCAGGATCCAACCCTAGCATATGTAAATATTTCCATGCAAAGTTGATCTTCTTTTCTGTTAGGAATATTGTAAATTTTTGTTTCTCTTCTTCTGATAAAGATTGTGCTACATGGATCAACTGGGGTTCCTCTATTGTTCCCAAGTTGATAGATTGAGTGGGCTCAATCAGAACTGGAGATCTGTCTTGTAAATGACTCGGAAGGACATCAAATATCTCATCCTTAGGCATCTTGAAGAGGTTTTCACCTTCGGATACGTCTTTTATTTTTACTTTTGTAGGTTCTAAGACTGCCACAAAGTGGTTTTCACCCTCAAAACTCCTTTTCTTTTTATTCTTATTCTTATTTTTCTAACTAAGATACTTGATGTCTGACTCCGTCATGCTAACACTCGGTTCACTGATCGAAGTCCTCATAGGCTCAACTGCATTGAGGTAGCAAGCAAGGGCATATTCATTGGGATAGGTATAAATACCTTGGCTCATATTCGTAGAGGTGTGGTCAAGAAGTTCAGGATTTTGGATAGTCAACGTGGTGAAAGATTCGGAAATAGTGTTTATGGATATGGATCTATCATCATTGGGCCTAACCCGACACTCGAGTTGAAATGTGATATTACAACTTAATACATTCAATTCTTGAATAGGCTCAATGTCATTATGGAAGTCCACTTCAGCCATCGGTGGATCAGACTCGATAAGTTCATCATTTCACTCGACTTACGTTGGGTTTAGGTGCATATTGGTGAATAACATCAACATGTTTCTCAATAATAAGCTCATCTTCCTCTGGAATGGCTCCCCATTCATAGTCATTAGATTCTTCATCTATGCCTCTAGGAAATCTAAGAACATGAGTAAAGTCAGGATGAATACCCCAAGAAGGGTTACCCTCAGATTCTGATTTGAATTCATACTCATGGGAATCTGTCTCAGAATAACTACCACCTTCCTCTATGTCTGTTTGATTGTCTTCAAGATTAGTTGGTTCTTGTGTTGCAACTATCTCTTGCTCTATAGTAGGTTCTTGTGTTTCTACTACATTAATTCTTTTTATTGGACCATCTTTAGCTTCAAGGAGGTCTTTTATTTCTTTAGGAAAATGCTCATAGGGAATGAGATCTTCAGTGGTGTCTAAATCATCACTATCAGATTGTTCTATTGTTTCTCCCTTTAGTTGATTTGTTGTGGATGGCTCAACCTGTTCTAAGACATGTGGGGAGTTCTTGCTAAGATGGAAAGGCTTCTTCTTATATCCTAGACCTATTGTATTCTTGTTTTCTTGGCCACGATGGTCAAGAGGTGATAGAAGACCTTTACCCTGTAGTCCTAGAGGTCCTTTTCTAGTATATCCCATTTTTGTGATCAATTTGTCTCCTGGGCCATATGACTTAGAAGGGATATTTGGTATTTTAGCATCAGATTTTTTAACAAATTGAGATTTAAGTTCATCTTTATATAGCCATGTAAGCATAGCTTCATCTCCTTCAAACTCTTTTTTAGATACTTGTTCTGCCACAAATTTTCCTTTATATGCTGCAAGAGGTTCTTTAGACTCTAGTTTGGATTGTTTCAGAGTTTGTCCATAAGACTTAGGCGAGATAGGGAGAGATGTCAAAGATAAGACTGTCTCTATAGTATATTATCCCATACCATTTTCTTTGATCTTAACCTCTTTAGCAATGTCTTCCATCTTGGATGTGGATGCTACATCTATTTGCTTAGTGGAAGATTCTCTATTATTAGGAACAAGTTTATCAGAATTCTCTTTCAAAGTATTGCAAGTTGTATACAGATCAGCTAGAATTGTCACCTCTACTCCTTCATAAGGAAATTTCAAACACTAATGGTATGTAGAGGGAATGGCTTTCATTTCATGTATCCAGGGTCTCCCTAGAAGGATATTGTAAGCCAAAGGTAGATCAAGAACTTGACATATAGTATCTCTGATGATAGGGCCTTCTCTGATAGGTAAGACAATAGTTCCTTTACAAGATCTTTCTTGCTCATCATATGCTTTGATAGTTATCTTCTTTCTAGGATTAATGGCCATTTCTAAAAATCCCAATTGTGTAATCAAGTTGAAAGAACAAATGTTTAGACCAGTGCCCCCATCTATCAACACACGTTTGACTTGATGGTTTTGGATCAAGACTTCAATATGCAAGGGTTGGTTATGTGGATGACTCAAGGAGTTATCATCTCCCTCTAAAAAGGAAATATACTATGGAGACATAAGATGACCAACCATAGTCTGGAATCTGTCTAAATCAAGGTCATCAGGAACATTGGATATGAGTAGAGCTTTGTCTAGAATGGCTCTATGAGCTGGGGATATCCGAAGCAACTCAAACATTGAGATTTTAGCATTAGTATGCTGGAGTTGTTGAACAATACTGTATGAAGTAGGCCTCATGTCTTTAGGATTTGAAGATTTAGATGTAGCCTTTTGTTTAGAAGCAGATGAAAGATTGAAAGGCACCTTAGGGACATTTGATGAATCTAGTATTTGTCCTTGCAGATGTGTCTGAGCTTGTGATCGAGTAACTGTATTAGCTGATTGATTTTCTTTATCTCTTCTTACAATTGTGATGACATTGCAACGCTCAGATAGACATGGTTCAACCATATTGATGACAACATTATTTCTGGAGTATGCATAATTGACTTTAGCACCCATATTAGGCTGAGAAGAAGAATCTTCTTTACCATGTTTAGGAAATGGTTTTGTGAATGTTGTATGATCATTATTGCTCTTATGATTGTCAATCATGATATCTCCATTATCAATTTTGTCATGTATGATGTGTTTCAAGTGAACACAGTTATTAGTCTTATGGCCTTTATTGTGATGGAATTCACAAAAATCATTCTCTCTCCACCATTTCGGTTTAGGTTCAGGATCAAAGACTTTCATCTCAGGCAAGTAGATGATTTTGTTTGCCAATAGAGTTTTCATGGCAGATTCTAAGGATTCTCCAAGAGGAGTGAATTTGTGATTAGGATCTGTAGCCCAAGGTTTGTAATTAGATGACTTTTTGTTGGACTTAATTTCTTTAGGTTCGGAAGCTTTGATGGCTTGGGTACGAATAGTGAGATTGAAAGCAGGTGCCTTAGATGGGGCACATATATTATCAACAATGCCATCTGTGACAACACCTTTATTCTTGTTCCAATTTTTGTTCTTGTCTTTAGAACTAGATCCATATTCATACTTGTCCTTTTGAAGTGTGATGTCTCCTTTTTTCACAAGTACTTTCTCAATTTTGATCGCATTATCTACCATCTTATCAAAAAATGTATGATTTTGCATTTGTAAAGGGTAGTTGATTTTTGGAACAAGATTGTTGATGAAGATTTCCAGCTTCTCAGTTTCTGGAATGGGTCTAGCATATAGAGAAAATTTCTTCCTCCATCTCTTGAGAAATGTTAGGAATGGTTCTCCTAGATACTGTTTCAGATTGTAGATGTCGATCATGGTGACTGGATGTTGAATATTGTAGGAGTATTATTGATAGAATAGTTTGATTAACTCCTCAAAAGTTTTGATAGTAGGAGGCATTCTAGAGAACCAATGAATGGCTACTCCTCCCAGAGATCGAGGGAAAAGATGCATTAAGTAGGTTGGTTCGTGCATAAACTCCATAGATTGAGTACAAAATTCTTTGACATGATCTTGAGGGTCAGAGTTTCCATCATAATTATCATATTTAGGCATCTCCACTCTTTTAGGGAATGGCGGCATGTACAAGTCTTTATCGAATGGAAAAGGGCATAGAGATTCCATGGAGAACTCCTTAGGTTCCTTTTCTTTTTCAAGTTTGTTAAGTTTGAATTGCATGGCATGCATCTGTTTCATCATAGCCATGATAGGAGTTTCTTCCTAATGTGTAATGATATCTTCCACATTAAAGTTTGGAGGAATTTTAGCTCCTTAATGAGCTAACTCTAGAAAGTATGCTTATGTATCTTCTTTCAAGAAATGTTTCATCATCCTTTTGAAGTTATCATCATTTTGATATTGGGCAATTTCAGAAGGTGTAGGTTCTTGATCATACCATGTTGAGATTGGTGTCCTTGAGACCCATGATGTGTCCCTCCATGAGACATGTTAGGAGTTTTAGGGCTCCCTAGATTAGATTGAGGAGGGGTTTGTTGATTACCTCCGTGAGTTGATGGAGGGGATATGTAACCAGTTTTCAATCAAAAATTGCCAAGACCATCATCTTCATAAAGACCAGAATTGTAGAGTTGCTCAAGAGTTGGGGTCTGGAGAGTATTCAAAGGTATTGTATGGGATACCTCTCCAGATTTCTTGTGTGATGAAGCTCTAGTTTCCACCATTAACCTTAGATGAGACAAAAGAATAAGATGAAGACAACTGAAGAATAAATTGATTCAATAAGATCAAATGACACAACCTTGTCAAGATTGAAGTGATTAAAGATTAGATTGGATGTAAATGAAGGATATTGTGCCATGGTAGTGTGGGTAGATGCCCAACAGATGGTGGGCATGAGCTCACAACACTTAGCCATTTAGTAAAAAGATTGAATTTGACGATAATGTTGACAAGGTTTTGACACAAGATGAAAAAGACTCAAATTGATAAATCAGAAGGCAAAATCAAACTCAAAGGCTTACTTGAGGAAAATGAATGAATTTTTTCTAGTTTCTACTCTATTCTTGATATAGTGATTTATTCGACAGATTCTGGAAATGGGTTGTAAAAATTGGGTCTCTGATAATTTTGATAACTTTCTGGCAATTTTTCTCAAACAACTTTCTGCAGGATCGTACGACAATGGGTATGCTATGAAATGACAGTTGAAAAACTCATACGATAATTGCAAAGCTCACATGACAGCTGATAGCAGGGTTTTGACTTTTATTTCTGACTGGTGGCAAAGCTCATACGACATTATACAAGCTATCATATGATAATACAGAGGTTCTGAAACAACACTTGCCAAAACTCGTATGACTTTCTGACCTAATGGGATTACTTTTGACTCCAAAAAGGATTTTTACTTTAGATTTTGCAAATTTTTGGTTTTCAGTTTCAGATTGTTCACAAATTTCTCTATCCAGGTTTGAAGATTATTCTGAGATCATTCATTTTCAGTAGCCAAATAGATAAACAAGCATGCAAAATAGCAAGCAAGTGATTCCAAGCACGTCTGAAAATAATGAATAGGGGAAAAAGCAACCCTACGCACGAACAATCAAGTGACTGAATGTACTAATCCCTAGGAGTGCTAATTGTGTATGTTCCAAAAAGTTTTTCAATAACGCACATATTCTTAGAAAAATAAAAATTTGGCCTCACTAGGGTTTATAGTAATGGTCTGACTCTATAACTTTTGTGATCTCAAGAGGGAAAAATCCAATCCAAGCGCACCGAGGTTTTGACACAGTCTAAGAAATTAATCAATCAGGAGCTTCTAGAGAGATCTGACAGCCCAACAAGAGACCACACCTATGAAGATTTCCTCCATAAGGACATTTATATAGCGGCGACTACTACTACCACAACAAAAATGGCTATTACCGCTTAAGGTTTCATCCACGTGGTTGACCCAATTAAGGGAATGTTCACTATGGTTAACCTTCTCTAAAGGTGACTCACAAAAGATACCACATGGAGACTGGTTCCAGATTCAAGGATCTGAGTTTCTGATACTACCCAAAAAGGGAGTAGAGCATAGTCCTCTAGCCTTTTCACTTTTAACCAAAACAAAGTAGATAAATTAATCTGACACGCTAAGACCAAGATTATCTCACAAAGATCTATGATGTCAACTGCTTATGATCTATCAACCCCTCTAGAGAGAGAATGTATCAATCAAAAGTTGAAGACACATGAATCTAGTAGAACATGAGACTCTCTCAGTAACCTCCCTACCTACAAGGGGATATGTCATCAAGAAGAGGTTCACATGCATGAACAAGTGGAAGAAGCCCACTCTCTCAAGATCATCCAAAAATAGTGTTCATAGGGCCTATTTACTATGTGTAACAGATATGCAAAAAGCAAAATCTATGTTCGTTTTATAGCCCAAAATGAAGTCTGTGATATGAAAGAAAGAAAATCACACAAGCCTGACATGTGAGAGTTTGTTTTAATCCAAATCAAAATGTTATCAGCTTGAGAAGAATACATGAATTCCTCGCAACGCGCTTAGTATATTTTTACCTATTTTAGCAATTTAGTTGTGCTTTTCCAATCAGATTTACCAAGTATCAGTCAAAAATAGAAGATTTAAATTGTTAGGGTTAGCTGTTAGTCCAAATCTGAAAATCAAATCTGGAAAACTGCCAAAGATCTTGAAATAAAAATTGAATTATGGAGTCAAAACTCGTACGACAATGGGTTACCTCCTAGACGATAGTCTGGAAACTCGTACAAGTGTGGGTGTCTTCTCATATGATAATCAAGCTTCCAAATAATAGTGTGTACTTACTGATATGAGCCTTGAAATCTGAACCTGTCGTATGATAGTGGGTACCTCCTAACATGACTTTCTGACAAAAGTCATATGAAAAATGTATGAACAGAAATTAAAAATCATAATTTTAACTAGAAAATGACAATAAATTGATAGAAATGGAATGGAAACCCATTTCAGGGCCCCATAGTGGACCCCAAAAATGTGTGTGTGAATTTTGTACCTAGTTATAGATACAACACTTCAGTAAAACATTAGAGGTTAGCAAAAACCAAAATCTGCAATGAAATGGAAACTAAACTAACCAGACGATTTATTGCCTTCTAGTAGATGCGAGTATGATACTCTCAGATCAGACCAATATCAGTGACAATGCAACACCTAAACGAAGGATTTGAATGCAAAGAATTGAAAAACTATATGAATGCAGATTTAATCTATATTTTTGTATTTTCTATGCAATAAGAATGAAAAACTGTATGAATCTAAGCTAGAATGTATGAATCTAAGCTAGAATGTATGAAATTGAGTTTGAATGCATATTTAATCTAAGAAATGATATGAATGAATATAAAAATCTATGATATGAAACTATGAATGCTCAAAACAATAAATGAAAATCTCACAATAGCCTTGATTCACAAAAGATTGATTCTTTAGTCACAAATTTGCCAGAGTGAGGATGCAATTTTGAGGTCTTTTTTTGTGAAGAGCTGAGCCTTGTTTCTATAGAAATCCAGGGCTTTGAGGATGCAAGAGAAAAGCCATAAATCAATCTTGATAAACTCAGGTTGATTTTTGAGTTATCAGGAAATCAGAGATAATTAACTCACAAAAATCATGCAAAAGCAATGTTTAACTCAAAATATAGTTTAGATCAAATTTCAACTCATCATCAGATGTTGAGTTTCAATTTTAAAATTGATTGTTAATTTCTAGTTGCCTGCTTTTCTGATTGTGCATGATTTAATTATAAATTAATATAATAAATAAAGTGATTTATTCTCAACTTAACTGATTTTGAATTAAAACAATTGATTTATGGGTTAATCAATTATTAAATCAAACTTTTATTCAAAAACTATATCATTAAATATTGACAACTGACTTTAATTAATTAAATAAGAATTTAATCAATTAGTGATAAGATTTTTGATTTATTGTCAAAATTAAATAATACAATTTAGGAATAGATTTAATTAAATAATTAATTGGCAATATTAAATCTAATTAATTAAATACTCAGAATATTCAATTAATCAAACTTTAGGATAAATAGGATTTATTGCCAAATAATTATTAAATTAAGATAATTAGGATAATTAGGAATATTCCTCGATGAGGAATTTAAGATAAAATCAATTAGGATTAAATAATGTGTAGATGTGCCTTAGGTTAGGACTTTGATGTCGATTTCGTTCGAATTGAAGATGTAGGAGGTTAATGAACCTATAGCCCATTTTTGGGGTATTACAATATCTGTTTCAACCATAAAATAGATAGTATCCTTATACTTTTCAACTCTCTTCTCTGGTATCGTATACCTCATCTGCATCTTAGCCCTAAATGTCTTTAGCTCCAATGTCACGTAATCCTTCAAGGTGCTTTCAGTACATGCCTTGAGAGATATCTGAGGCATTGTGGGAATGGATTTGTCTAGATACAAATCAGATACTTTTCCAACAATGTGAAAGTACATATAGATGATCAAAGACCCAAATCTAAATATTTTGGTCTTATCATGCTTGATTGCCTTAATGTTATCAATTAGCTGTGTGCACAAGATTTCACATAGGTTAAACTCTCCATTTTCATTAACAATTCTTATGGCTACAAGAATTGTGGCCATAGACATATTGTTCACCCTATTGGTGTGTTGAAACCTATATCCAACTATCATAGACATCAATTTTATGCCATTTTACTCAATAGGCTCTATGGTCATTATGTGCCTATCACTCCTTGACTTGCAAGTTTGTTCAACAATCTTCCTTACATCTTTACCCACTGGAAGGATGATGCCTATCCTTGAGAGCCCTGTCATTTCATGAATTAGGTCACTGGTAATTCTGACCAACACTTCACCTATCCAAAATAGGTCATCATGAATCCTGCTCAAAAGAATCTTGATCCATTCTGATTCATAGAACTCATATGTTGTAGCATACTCCACTATAGGGTGATTATCCCACCGCACATACTCATCAAAGAAGGTTTTGTCTAGTTTTAACATGGTTTCCATGTGCACCTTTAATCTGTCCAATCCTATTGGTTCTTTCTTATAGTAGATGTATGCCCTAATGTCCTCGACATGCATAATGCTCATAGGCGTGTGGGAAAATGCCCCTTCTAGGTCATCTAGTGTAGACTTAAATGGATGCCTCTTAAACACATATCTTTTCTTCTCTACAACATCAAATACTATGGGAGTAGCCATCACTTACTTGTGTATCACTTTCACAAAGGTTTCCAAGAGATTCTGAATCAGCATGATGAACTAGGGTTTCTGCAACTGATCGAATGCACAGCAAATCACTTGATGAATCAAACTATAATCCTTCTCAATCAACTGCTAAGATTCTCCTACTCTTCAAATTCTCTTAATTTGAATGCAATGAGAGATCTTCTAACTTTATGTACTTTAAAGTAGAATTTCTGCCATTAATGCTTGTCGCGTAAACTAGGCTGTCACTTGGAAATTTCTATCTTTCATTCTGCATACAATCAGCTAGTGCACTCTTGCACAAAGGTTTCTATAGTCTCCAAAAGCTTAAGTCTAAAGGTGCATACTTTGATAGTGAGTATACCAGCCACGCAGGGGTCTAGAGCTAAATTAGCTCCCCCTATGATCCTGAGGGTCATTCATTTAGATGTAGAGGGTGCGTCCACTGTGGAAGCATCCAATACATACTCATCAACTGTATTCTTCTTTTCTTCTTACCAAATCATGCTTGCATTCTCTGAGGCTTTCACAAACTTGACTTCTCCTTCAGGATCCAGTACTAGTTCTTTGGTCTTTTTAGGGCTTTCTTTACCTTGTGTCCTTGATCTACAGAACCTTGAGATGTGTCCAACCTTGTTACAAGAGTGACAAATGACTGGAGACCTTATATTCCTCGGTGCATTGACATGAGTCACCATATTACATTGTTTAGCTGAGTGACCATTATAGTTACATATCTGACATGTAACATTCTGAGAACTTCTTACATTTGATTGATTCTAATTTCTTTGATTATGAGTCCTATTTTTTTGGCTTGTCTTGCAATTCATAGCTCTATGACCAAATTTATTGCATGAATAACAGTAACCATTGAAAGGTCTTACCTCTGTACAGTTCCTTGCTATGTGTCCATGCTTGTTACGAACATAACAAGTGTGGTCTGTAGGCTTGTGCTCATTCTTAGGTGGTTCACCATTATCTTTGGTTTGATCTTTAGTCTTCTTAGTATCAGTAGAATCTTTTTGTGCATTCATTCTTGCTTGCATGTTGTCAATCTAATTTTGTGCTTCATTGTATCCAATAAAGCAAGTATCTCCTTTAGCTCTTCTTGCATACAACTGAGATTCTATTAAATCAGAACTGGTGTGTAATTTATCAATGTGATTCTTAGCCTCTTTCAATTCAGATTCCAAGCTTTCCTTGTTGTTTCTTAGTTCTAAGATTTCCATGTTTGCTTACCTCAATTCTTCATTCAGTTGAAGGTTCTCTTTGACCTGTTCATCATAGACTTCCTGATTGTTAGTCAGCTTATCATCAAATTATTCAAGTTGTTCTTTTAAGGATTTATTTTCTTCATTCAGCTTCTTGACCATTGTCCCCAGATCACTGGTAGAGCATTCTTTCAAATCTTTCCTTATCCTTTTGATGACTAATTGAGCATCACTGAGTTTTTCCCTTAGTTCTTCAGTTTCTCTTTCAGATTTTTCCAGGTCTTCAAGAGCAACTTCCAGATTTCTTTTCAGATGTTTCATTTCTACTTTTTCCATGATCTCCTCAAGTGGTTAAACTTATTTTCTGAGGACTAGAGCTCTGATACCAATTATTAGGAAAGGGAACACTGAGAGGGGGGGGGGGGTGAATCAGTGTTCACTGTATATTTATCTTTTTACTTAATATTTAAACTGAACTTAAATGCTTAAGTACTGAAATGAACATCCACATAAACATGAAAAATGAAATCAACACACAACACCAATATGGTTATAGGGAAACCCAGATAGGTAAAAACCCCGATGGGAATTGACACCCACTAATATTTTGTACTAGTGTTTTGTGATCCTTGTTAGAAGATCCTTAACCCTGTTAGGAGTTGCTTTACAATGTAGTAAGTACAGTAGACCTTGTTAAGGGTCAGACCCTATTAGGAGTCTTTTACAATAGTCCCTGTTAGGGGAGTGGATGCATTGTCCTAGAGTGCACTGCTCAAGTGGTGAAGGCTACAACCTTCTAATCTTAGATACACACTATATTTGTTGGATGAACTGTCACTGTGACACTTCTTGTCAGATCAATTCGTTTGATGCGCTGATGCTTTGACTTCTTTCAAAGCTCTAATACATCTTATAGTCTCTTGGTACACTTATGCTCTGCTTATTACAACTCTATATCAACTTCCATACCTATTACAATGGGCACATCTCATATTTATATGCACATACAAAATAGACAACTAGGTCGGCCCTTAAACCTATTCCATACAATGCTTCCAAATGAATTGGATCAAGTGTGTTTACAATCAAAAATATATACATGTCGGTAACCTAATTACAATAGGCACATAGCCTTTACATCATTAGAATATAATTGCAACTCAAAATGATAATAGTCAGTTGCTTGCTCTGTTCTTCACTGGCACACACTGGCTGTGTAACTTCAATTGTTTGTATCTTTCTCATACTTGCATATCTGATCATGCACTCATAGAATAAGCATGAATATAGTCTAACCAACTTAACTTTGAGGGTGCACACCATAACTTAGTTGTACACATGTGCGTTGATGCTCTGAGCTTCAGGAACTCTGTATACTGTCCAGTCTTCAACACTTAGCAGATTTCTGATCTTTACATCAAGTGCGCTGACTCCAAACTTCTCTATGAATTTTTTGCCATAATGACAACACTATGTTAATTCATATACACTAGTATAGCCAACTTTCCAACACCTATAATACTCAAAGAGACACATTCAACTCTCAAAAAACACCCCAACAGACAACTTTGCAAAAAGATGAAGAACAACAAGCTCCCACTGAAGAAGAGGTGATACCCATGACAATAGAAGAAGACTTGGGTGGATTTGAAGATAGTCACATAGACTCACATGACTATGAATGGTACTCTTACTCCATTGCAATAATGGAGATAGAGATATATGTCATTCACAAGTATTCCTACCAACTTCAAGGTCAAAGATTGAAAATTGGGTTAATTAGATTAGGCTTATGTAATACTAATGATGACTCTAGTGAGGATGACATTCAGACTCTTCCTAGTCTAAGTAAGCATTCAGAGAATAACTTGACATGGTTAGTCTTGTTAGTCAGAAGCTTAGATAATAACATGTTGATGTCCCTTAAACCTTTAAAAACCCTATCCCTACTACATCGTGAACTAATTGACTGGAATCAAAATGAGCTATAAAACCTCATGACCTTTCCAAATAACTATAGTCTAGTCTGTTACCTTAATGTAGTTGAACTCCTACACTCTTCCACTAGTGAAACAAATGGAAATATGATGGAGGAGGATATCAAGTTTCTTAGTCAAAAGAACAAAAATAAAAAGAAGTAGTAGTTTGACACTGAAAACTAGACTATGGCGGTGTTAGAACCCAAAAAAGTAAAAATAAAAGACATATCTGATGGTGAAAACCTCCTACAGGCACTATAAGATGAGAAATTTAATATCTTACTTGAACATTTTCAAGAGAGATCATCAGTGCTCAAAGAAATGACACAACCAATCAATCTTGGCAGAACCGAAGCACCGCAAATGGTGAACACATAGCTCAATATTTATCAGAAGAGGAAAAGTAGCAATTCATAGACTTCTTCTAGGAAAATAAAATAAAATTTGCATGGCATATTCAGATATGTCAGGACTAGACCTTGATCTCATAATGCACCATCTCTCTATCGCACCTAGATTAAAACCAGTAAAACAAAAATTGAGAAAAATGCATCCCCACATAGCATTATTGGTTAAAGTAGAACTACAAAAGATTCTAAAATTTGGATTCATAAGAACCATAGATTATACAAAATAGATTTTGAATATTGTACTAGTCTTTAAACCTAACAAATCAATAAGAGTATGCACATATTTCCAAGATGTAAACAAGGTGTGTCCCAAGGATGACTTTCCTCTTCCAAACATTGATATGATAGTTGATCTTATTGTTGGTTATGATATGTACTCACTAATGGATGGCTTCTTAGGATATAAAAAAATCAAGATAGCACCTAAATATCAAGAGAAAATAGCATTCAAGTGTGCATGGGGATTATTTTGTTGAAATGTAATGCCATTTGGTCACAAAAATGTAGGAGTGACTTATCATAACAATATTCCATGATATTATGCGTAAGAACATAGAATACTATGTAGATGAAACACTAGAAAAGTAAATGAACAAGAATACTCACATTAAAGACTTGAGAATAATATTTGACAAGATGGATCAGTTCCAACTAAGACTCAATCCAAAAAAGTGTGCATTCAAAGTGACATCAGGAAAACTACTAGGCTATATTGTATCAGATAAAGGAATTGAAGTAGATCCTACGAAATTAAAAGCAATCTTGGAGATGTCACCTCACAAGAATATAAGCCAAATGAGAACTCTACAAGGAAAGGTACAATCAATATGGAGGTTTATATCACAACTAGCATAAAAGGCTCAACCATTCACCAAGACACTACTCAAGGGAGTC
Source organism: Chamaecyparis obtusa (assembly GCA_027943335.1). Taxonomy (NCBI): domain Eukaryota; kingdom Viridiplantae; phylum Streptophyta; class Pinopsida; order Cupressales; family Cupressaceae; genus Chamaecyparis; species Chamaecyparis obtusa. The sequence goes on from BSBK01001513.1 coordinate 181,670, forward strand.
ACTTTCAAGTGGGACAAAGAGTGAAAAGAATTTCAACCAAATCAAAGTGTACCTAATGAACTCACCAGTTCTAATGGGTACTATACTAGGTAAACCACTATTGTTATAGATCTCAATGATAGTAACATCATTGGGAGCCTTACTAGCACAAGAGGATGATACAAAAAAATAAAGAGCTTTTTATTACATTAGCTGAAAATTGGTATCATATGAACTAAATTACAATGTCATTGAAAAGGCTTTCCTAGAAGTGGTGTTTGTATCTCAAAAGTTAAGACACTACATGCTCTCTCATATAGTAAGGTTGATTACTAAAATTGATCCTCTCAAGTATCTTCTCAACAAAGAAACACTGACATAAAGACTTGAAAAGTGGGTAATGATACTGAGCGAATTTGATATTGAGTATGTTGAAAGAAAATCAATCAAAGGACAAGTAATTGCAGATCACCTAGAAGATGCACTAATACAAGACAACAAGCCACTTACAATTGAATTCCTTGATGAAGCAATAATGCACTTAACTGGACATCCATGGAAAATGTTATTTGATGGCTCTTTTACACAACAAGAATAAGGAGAAGGCATACTATTCATCACCCCACAAGGCTATAAGATACCAAACAGCATACAAAATGATGTTCCCTTGCACCAATAATATTGTTGAATATGAAGCCATGGTAAATGGAATAAAAATAACTATTGAGTGGAAAATTGTTGATTACCAGATAAATGATGAGTACCAGATCAAAGATGATAAGTTGATGCCATACAAAAGAATGGTGGAAGACCTAAATAAATACTTTGTATGCATTACTTTCCAATAGATACCAAGAGAATAAAATAGAGCAGTTGATGCCATGGTTACGTTAGCCTCAATTATACAAAGAGATGATTACCAATTTTTCTATAACTTCATGGTGGAAGAGTTACCTTTCCCATCCCATGACTCACCTGATTCCCAGATCATATGCACCATTATTGGACATAATTCCTCAAGATATAGCCACATATATTCCTACTTGAAACATCAAATTATCCCTGATGGCTTATCCAAAAATAAAAAAGAAACCTAATAAAGACAACATCCCATTATTTAATCATAACAAACAATTTATATAGATGAAGCCTAGATGGTACACTCCTTAGGTGCTTACAATTAAAAATAATCTAAATGCACTTTACAAGAAGTCCATGAGGATATTTGTGGGTGTGATTTGAACGGTCTCTTGCTCGCTAAAAAACTTCTAAGACTTGGGTACTATTGGCCAAACATGGAAAAAGAGGTAGTCAACTATGCCAAATCATGCAAGAATTGTCAAATACATGGAAACCTTATACATGCTCCTACAAGATATTTAATATTGTTCATCACATTCTATCCATTTAAAAAATGGACCTTTGACCTCATTAGTCAAATATATCCTTCTTCATCAAATAGACAAAAATTCATCATCACTGCCACAAATTACTTCACAAAGTGGGTTGAGGTCATCCTTTTGATCAAGGTGATAGGAAAACAAGTGTCACTATTCATCTTGAACTACATCATCTGTAGGTACAAGATCCCTTCTTCTCTTATGACAAACAATGGGGGGTAGTTTAAAAACAAGGATATGGATCAACTTTGTGATAAATTCCACATTACTTAGCATTTCTCTTTAATATACTACCCTCAAGGTAATGGGAAGGTTGAGGCTTTAAATAAAACACTCTTGAAGATTTTTCTTATAATGGTAAATAAATAAGGAAAAGATTGGCACTTGCAATTAAATTCAACATTGTGGGCATATAGAACCAGCAACAGAATACCTACAAGGGAAACACCCTTTGCATTAGTATATGGGATAGAAGAAGTATTTCCTATTGAAAGAGAATGTTAAGAGCTTACAACAAGAAGGTCAAACATATAACATTTTAGATAGGAGATCTTGTATTATGAGAAAACCTAAAGATTCAGCAACATCGAGAACAAAAAGGGAGGTTTAAACCCAATTGGTTGGATCCTTTTGTCATCATTGCAACATTTGGCTCTAGAACTTATCAACTGTATACTTCAGAAGGAGATCTTCTCCTTGATCCTATCAACACCATACACTTGAAGAAGTTCTACACATGACATTCTCAGATCAACAGTTCCTATAAAGCAAAAAATGTTCCTAAAAAAATCTCAAAAATAGTGAAAAATGTTTTTGAAGAAAATATCTAAAACAACAAATATCAATAAAATCCAAAAAAAATTAGAAAAAAGATCCTGAAGAAAAGCAAAAACAATGGAAAAAGTCCTGGAAGATTTATCATTTTGGTGAAAACTTGGCAAGTAGGCACCTTAATGATAGCAAAAAATAGACAAAAAAAGTACAATTTTTTTTTTGAAAAATAATAAAAGTGCCTTGGTGAAAACCTGGCAAACAGGTGCCTTGGTAGAAATAAAAATATAGAAAAATTGGCCAAGTGGTGAAAACCTGATAAATAAGCACTACTTGTAATCAACACTCCATCTATCAATACATCACTTGGCTATCTGGCATGCTTTAGTTTTTAGCTTGTACATATGTTTCAGTTACTTTCATGACACCGTACAATTTAGTGGAGTCCCAATCCTAAACATCGATACCAAAGCTTGGAATCGATCTATGTTTGAATCCTAGGACACTTTTATCTAATTGGGGCCAGTTTTGCTAGTAGTCTCGGGAAGTTACTAGTCAATTAGTTGTCCCTCAAACAACGTCAATAATCTATGGCTCCAGGCTAATAATTGGTTTGTCACTAATAAAGGTGTTTCTAAACACTATTCCAACTTATCAAATATCGACACAACACAACAAACAAGTGTTTCTTAACACTAACACATCTACATGCGTTTCTCAACACCAACCTATCAAAATAACAACACTAAATGTAAATACAATGGTATTTCTCAATACTAACCTATTAAATACCTAGACAACCAAAGCACTCATTAATCAAACACTAATCACAATGGAATGAATCAATAGTGTTTCTTAACATTAGCCACACATATAAATAGATCAAGACTCCATCATAAACAAACATAAAAAATCTCAAAAAAAAAGATAAAAACATCAAAACAAGCTTGAGTTATGATGATCATATTACTCTAAGTAACTTGATGAAGTCAACAAGACTAGAGGAAGGAAGACAATGGTAAGAAATTTTCTATCATCCCTTCTAAGAAACTCAAGGATGGCAAATGATACTAGAGGAGCAAGGACATGGGGCATGTTGTTTTCTTTGATTTCTGTCTATGGTGAGTTTCAATGATCCTAAAATGCAAAATAAACTAGGTTTTATGATAAGTGCTTCTAGTTTAGGTAGAACATCATACATACCTTGACCCTCTTTATTTGAATGCGATGATGAGATTGGAAGAATTTCCTTGTCTATTTTTTCTAAAAAAGTTATTTCTTAGTAAGGTGCAATTGGCAATGTTTTACCCAAGGATATGAATGATAACATGTCATTGCGGGTATAACATATTTTATTTGAACATGAACAAAAAACATTATAAAAACAAAAGGAAGTAACACTCAAGTCATCCTGGTTCTGATACCTTGATGCTTCAGGTCACTTTCAACATTGCATCTGATTTAGGTAGTATTCAAATTCTCATGATTGCAAATCGATCAGTGAGGGTTGTACTGACCTAAGTGTTCCACTAAACCACTCTATGATGTTAGACAATATATCAAAATGACCAATGACTATCATAGATTGTAGTTAAGTACATAAATTTTAGAGTTGCATTGATGATTTGGCTTAGAGTGACAAACATCTTAATTGAGAAAATTATCTTGAAGAGTAAACATCATCAAATCCAAGTTTGACCATGACTTTGAGATAAATAAAAAAATATCCATTCATCCATAAAGTGCATAAAAAAAGAAATAAATACAAGACATCCATAATACACCATATATCAGGACCAAAAGTTGAAACCCATATATAGATATGTCACTAAAATAAAGTACAATGAGATCAAAATCAAGATATGATCAAGTCATCTAAAAATTTGTCAAAATACATCATGAGAGTACATCAATATACAAATGAGGATCTCAATGAATCAATCTATGAATTAGAGTATAAATATCAAAATTAATGACACAAAAGGTCATGACTTGCTCCCACCCTTTGCATCAGTATGAGGGGGAGAAGGAGAAATATATGCTCTCATTGGAGGAGGGGAGGAGTAGCACCCTCCGATTGCATAGAAAAAACATAATACGATGCAGCTCTAGCAGCAGCTGGAACAAAAAAAATGTACGAAGCATACGAATAAGTAGCTCGTTGACCCTAATAAATAGTTGTATGTTGAGCACGATCTCTCTCACTCATCAACTTCTAAATTATATGATCTCTATCCTCCATCTATGCCTCCAATGTAGCCATGTGGGATGTCAATTTTTGTCTCTCTCACTGACACTGACTAAGAGCATCACCATCCTCTCTTAGAGGATCCTGTTGTGGTGGCTGTAAAGAGCCTTGATCGCTCTTAATATTGCAACATGTATTTTAAAATAAATCCAATAATTGAATTTCCTGTACTCCTTTGAAATTTAAATTTCTACCAACTTTGAATTTATCATAATAAAAAAAATTCAGATAATGTTTATTGGATTTGATTCTTATCACAATGATCAATTACATAATAATTATTATCAATGCTAAATCAATTTTGACATTTAATTGGCACCTTATTGTTAATGCTGGCAACAAACAACTGGCGGAAAACTATATTCTTCCTGAAGTTCACGACACTTATCTCTTCCTTGGGCAGTGGCTGCAACTGAACATTCTCAACGTGCCTCATCAGCAACAATGAAACCCCCACAAAACCCTCTGTTGGAATTGCGTATGGCTAGCCTGCAGCTCAGTACGACCCTATGTGTAATTCGTACGACTCAGAATTAAAATGCAGCTTGTAGATATTTATTCGCTGGCTTTCACAACACAATTCATTGGCATAATTTATTGGCATTTAGTGAGCCAATTTCAAAATGCAATCATTTCTAGAAGAGATAGCATTTCTTCTAGAAGTCAAACTCAAACCCTTGTCTTCCTAAATTTGATTTCCTGTGATGAATATCTTTAGCCAGTCACGTAAAAAACCTTCTACAAACCAATATACAACATCACCAATTTGTATTTTCTCCAGTAAAATCAGAATGTAATTCTCAGAAGTCAGAAGCAAAATTCATCATCAATCAGTGATGATTCAAATTGCAGAAAGAGGAATCATTCCTCAAAACCCTAGCCATTTCTCACAGCCAAGAAGCTTCGTAAATTTAATCAAATCAACAACGAATGAATAAGGTGATTTTTTGAATTGAATATATAGCTTTTTTGGAAAAAGCTTCAATTTCACTTTTTTCACTTAAAAGGCTTTTTAATCACAACTTCACTTTATAACATTAAAGTTATAAAGTAATAAAGTTATTAAATTAAAATGATTTAATTTAATAACGATAACTTTAAAATAAAAAGCCATTGAAGCCCATTGACTGCAACAAACACATTTTTGACATCAGAGCCTTAAACTTCAACTGCCCTACCATAAATAACCAACTACCAAAAATAGAATTACTATAAATAGTAAGTCCCTCAAACTAGAGATTCCTTGAAACTCGGTCTTGAAACATCTAACACCCTATGCAAACACCCTGCTAAATCTGACCATACTAAAAAATACCACTTACTAAAAATAGTAAGTTGTCCAAATTGACCCAAATGAAGAGCAGACCTGATATTCTGAACCTCCAGAATTGAATCCCAACACTGGCTCCACCAACTGACCCCCTCTGATCCCCTAATTAGCCGGTGAGGGTCGCCAAACCAAGCTAATCCCAAAAGTCTAAAAAATGGGGACATTACAGTCCTCCCTTCCCAAGATTTCTTGTCCTCAAGCAATCAGGAAAAAACAAGCAACATCACAAACCACCTGGATCCCAAGGATGGTCATAAGTAATGTCTCGATTAACCTCATACTCCTGTGAAGAAGCCAACAACATCAACAATAAAGACACCAACATCTGAGAAACTACCCTCGACACCCAAATAACTGACATCACTAAAAATACCATCTGAAGACCAACTGCAGATGTTGATGCAGAAAACAACCTAGTAGAACTCAACCCAACTGAAATAACAACTCTGTCAAAACCCGAGTCCCTGTCTATCCGCCACTCACACCCGACTACACTAAGAAAATGACAATGACCAAATGTGCTTGAATCACTGTTATCAACTCTAACCTCTGATAAACAGTCCCGAGTGTGTGGATACTGCAAGTAGTCTAACTTGTAACTACCAATTCCATCTGTAAAAGATGGTGCCAATCCATCCCATATCGGATGGTAAGAAATTGGAGCCTGTCTACCCCTATGTGACATCAAATCTTCCACCTGTGGGTAGAAATAAAAATGAGGAGCATACCCCACCATATAATGTCGATAGGAAGCCTCAATCTTTGTCGATAGCTCATCATTACCAAACTGGGAATCATGAGATGGCTCCAATCTCTGACTCCACATAACTGCAGGCTAGTTAGGATCCTGAGTAACCCTCTTAGCAAACCCAACCTCGAAATCCCTGTGGGGAAGCATAGTAGATAGAGTCTCTACAATCTTTCCCACCAACCTTCGGATAGCACAAGAACTACAGATAAGAGTACCCTCAGACATTTTGTATGAATCCTCTCACAAATCTGCACTCTCAAGTAAATACTCCATGAATGACTTGGTGCAGTAGAAATTATACATGGAAGTGTCAACTTTCTCCCCCACAACCCATAGCTAATCCCTCTAAAAATGTGGCACAACCAACTGTCCCATGCTATCAGCTATGTGAGATGATGAAATAGATTCACTTCCAGCAAAAGGAAGCAAATCAACCTGAGAGCTTGATTCCACTGGTACTCCTACCTCATCCGTACCAAGTGCTCTCATACCCTAAACAGACATGTGTGCCACATCATCATGTTCCTCATCACCAACTATAGAAGCAAACTCACCACCAACTACTTCAATGTGTAATCGGACTGGGTCTAGGGCTGGTATGGACCGTAAATGCTCTAACTCCACAGTCACCTACTCTAACTGGATCTGCGACTCCTGAAGAGCCCGTTGAGTGTACTCTAAAGTCTCAGTAGACACTGTGAGATCCTAAGTAAGCTCACTCACCTCCTCCTCTCTGTCCATCAGAGCCTCATATGTTGTACTTCCCCACTCAACTAGGTGATCTCGGTCAGCTTCCAACTGTAAATAGTTATGTCTCAAAATCTTGACAGCCTCTTGCAAGGAATGAATCTCTATCAAGGAAAGGTAACCACCACTATGCCCATCTGTCATAGGAGCACCCCAACCATTAATAGTCAACAATTGATGAGTGGCATCAAAATACTCGAGAGTAGAAGTAATATCTCTCTCATCAACTCATAACTGGCTAGTCACATGATGACTCTGCACAACGGGGATCCTATGAACAACCTCAACTATATTGTCCACACTATGAGAGGAAGCTACATCCAACAAACTCCCCTCAAGATCACCATATCTATGTGTACCTTCATCCAAGTACACATCTTCAAACTGAGTATAGGCATCAGACTCATCCTCATCTAATCCTGAGGAAGTTGTTGCTAAATCCAACTCAACACCATCTCTAGCTACCTCATCCTCTACAATCACCTAATAAACCAGATCTGGAAATCCATCCTCATGAGTCACCGATGAAGTAACTACCTCTCTAGAAGTGCAAGCTCTGGCTGTAACAAAATCTTTCCACTCATATGCTTCCCCCTCCTTATCCGTGAGTCCCTGTAATGAAGAATCCTGGAACCCACCACCACCATATGACAATGCTGAGTCCACATCCAAAGTCAAATATAGGAAACTAGAAACACTACAACACTCATCATCCTCACTCTCAACATCAACAACTAGTGTCCATATCATCTATTCGCAACTCCTCCACTAACTCCAGCTGCATACACGACTCAATGTCATCATGTGAATCAACTATACTATGGCATGAAACTATGTCGCCCAAATAAACTGCAACACTCACATCCTGAGTGTCATCACTAGATAGTTCCATGCTCACATCCTCAACACAGGAAAAAACCATTGTCTCCTATACTGATCCCACACTGCGACTTCTATCATAAACCTCTGAGTTGTTAGAGCTCATATGCTCCTCGCATTCATCACCCAACATCTCATAGGGGGTGTCATCTCCAATGCAACTCACAACATCCTCAAAAGTGTCATCAGATGTGTCTATACTATCAGCTCACACATCTCCTACTCAAATCTCAACTATTGACACTTGACTTTGCACACATGACTCAACATCAGGTTGTGCACCAATAATGTTGGAGCACGAACTGTCATCAACTGACTCCACTATGGTACCCAAATCACCAACATCACCACTGGGAGACTCCATACATGCATCGGTCCCATCTAAGGAAGCAACTGTCTCCTGAACTTGAGCAACACTACTACACCTGACATACAAATCTCCAATAACTACTCCCTCCATGGAAGAGTCTGAACACTCAGTGATAACTACAACATCAATTGCCTCTATACAACCCATAGTGACTGCTCTGGGAGCCTCAACCTATTGATGCTCAGTGCTACTATCGACCAATGGTACTGAAACATCCACTGGTTCCTATAAAATAAATCCATCATCAGCACTGCAGATAGGGATAACATGTGTTGTACTAGATATAGGAACATCATCATCATGGACACCTGTCAGAGAAAACTCCAGCCTTCTCCCCTATAAACTTGATGTTGACCTGCTAAAGGCAGAGACCATATACCTCGCTACCCTGTCTACTATCACTGGATCCAACAAACTCTCTATCAATCTTTATTGATGTAGTCTAAGTCTCTCCATACTTTCTGCTAAAGCATTTAATTCCTCTCTTTTTCCCATACTGTTACGACGACTTCCAGAACTGGGCCTCTTGTATTTATCCATAACTAGGGAAAGTGGAAGTGCTAATCACTTTTAAAAAAAATTTAGAATATAAATAAATCCAGACTCCACATGATGGCAAGAAAAATGCTTTGATACCACTGTAAAGAGCCTTGATCACTCTTAATAATGTAACATGTATTTTAAAATAAATCTGATAATTGAATTTCTTGTACTCCTTTGAAATTTAAATTTCTACCAACTTTGAATTTATCATAATCCACAAAATTTAGATAATGTTTATTGGATTTGATTCTTAACACAATGATCAATTACATAACAATTATTATCAACGCTAAATCAATTTCAAAATTTAATTGGCACCTTATTGTTCACACTGGCAGCAAACTACTGGCGGCAAACTATATTCTTCCTAAAGTTCATGACACTTATCTCTTCCTTGGGCGGCAGCTGCAACTGAATATTCTCAATGTGCCTCATCATCAACAATGAAACCCCCATGAAACCCTCTGCTAGAATTGCATACGACTGACCTGCAACTCTGTACGACCCCATGTGTAATCCATATGGCTCAGAATTAAAATGCAGCATGTAGATATTTATTCGTTGGCTTTCACAACATAATTCATTGGCATAATTTATTGGCATTTAGTGAGCCAATTTCAAAATGCAATCATTTCTATAAGAGATAGCATTTCTTCTAGAAGTCAAACTCAAACCCTTGTCTTCCCAAATTCGATTTCCTACGATGAATATCTTCAGCCAACCACTTAAAAATCCTTCTACAAACTAGTATACAACAACACAAATTTGTATTTTCTCTAGTAAAATCATAATGTAATTCTTAGAATTCAGAAGCAAAATTCATCATCAATCAGTGATGATTCAAATTACAAAAAGAGGAATCAGTCCTCAAAACCCTAGCCATTCCTCATAGACAAGAAGCTTCATAAATTTTATCAAATCAACAATGAATGAATAAGGTGCTTTTTCGAATTGAATATATAACTTTTTTGGAAAAAGCTTCAATTTCACTTTTTTCACTTAAAAGGATTTTTAATCACAACTTCACTTTATAACATTAAAGTTATAAAGTAATAAAGTTATTTAATTAAATTAATTTAATTTAATAATGATAACTTTAAAATAAAAAGCCACTGAAGCCCACTGACTGCAACAAACACATTTCTGACATCAGAGCCTTAAACTTCAATTGCCCTACCAAAAATAACCAACTGCCAAAAATAGCCAACTGCCAAAAATAGACTTACTATAAATAGTAAGTCCCTCAAACTGGAGATTCCCTGAAACTCGGTCCTAAAACATCTGACACCCTATGCAAATGCCCTACTAAATCTGGCCATACCCAAAAATACCACTTACTAAAAATAGTAAGTTGACCAAATTGACCTGAACGAAGAGCGGACCTGATATTTTGAACCTCCAGAATGGAATTCCAATATTGGCTTCGCCAACTGACCCCCTCTGATCCCCTGATTAGCCGGCGAGGGTCGCCAAACCAAGATAATCTCAAAAGTCTGAAAAACGGGGACATTATAGTGGTTGTCTCTTCTCATCTCCACCCCTACCACCTGTTGTTTTCTCTATTATTGCCTCAACTGTGTAGTAGGTGGCAATGGATCTGGATCTCGTTGAGGTGGAATAACTCTCAACCTAGTTCGTCTACCCTCTCCTCCACTACCTCCACCTCTATCACCACCATCCCATCATCACCACCTCCTCTGCCATCACCTCCTACTACTCCAAAACCCCATGCTCATCTCTAGGAGGATCCCCACCACCTCTTTGTCCACCTCAACCCCCTCTAGCCCTTCACCTAGTATCATTAGGATCATAATCTAATGGATCATCAATGCAAGGAGCTATCTTCTCTAGAGCTATCAATCTCGAGAAAGTATACTTTTGTAAGTAGGCTTGATACTCTGTAGTCATCCCGACATCAAGAACACATGTGTGGTAGTCCCAAACAAAAGGAACAAGTTGGTCCTATGAGATAGTCTCGTATGGAATCCATGAACCCCAAGCATACTACTCATCTTGGATACATGCATACATTGTCATCTCTTATGGTATACCCTAAATATAGCCAAATTGGCATAATACTCGACAATTGATGAATATCTCAATAATATATCTAGTTCGACCAATCAAATGCTCACTCGTGAAGAAAAAGGGAACCTCAAAATGATATAACCTCACAATCTACATATGGTCGTCAAACAACCTCTATGCAATCATCCAAAACCCACCACCAATACTCCAGCTTGTCCAAGTGGGGTTGTTGAATATATCCAGAATAAAGATAAGCATATGGTTGACTGGGCTCATGAACTCTGTCTACAAGTGGTTCAGTGACAATGATATGCGCCCATGCCTAAATCTATAAAATATAAATGTTTGCATTCATACTATGAGAACGCTGATAGAGCACCTCATGTAGCTCCTTGTACATATGGCCTAATATACATGATCCCCAAGAAAATCTTCAAGGTCTAGCCAACATGTCCTCAAGTATCCATTCCCAACCACACAAAAACCCACGCATACCTCAGTCTAGAATCAAGATACCTCCAATAACCCTGACCAAAACTAAATGATGATCTGGATAAGAATCATGAATATGATCCCATGTGATATGATGATAGACTATACCCTTATCCTGGAATACCCATTGAGCAACAACCGTCCCAACCTGTAGATCCTGGTAAAAAATATACAAGCTCACCAACAACGAGAATCCTAAGGATCCTCCAAACATCCTCTAGAATCACTGTAATCTCTCCAATGGGTAAGTGAAATGTGTTGTGCTCTAAATTCCACCTCTCGGCTAGAGTAGTCAATGAACCTCTATTTACCTGAATATCAAGAAAATCTAAGCACCTGAATAGGTCCAGTCTGTCAATCATCCGAGTATCCTCAATTTGAGAGCTAGGGCACCATGCTCATGACCCTCAGTTGTGAACCTTGGAAAGAAAAAATACTGAGATCCCACTGTAATCAAGATAACAAGAAGAGTAATAAAGTCAATACACAAGCCAAAGGAAGAAATAACAAGTAAATAACTCAAACAAGCTGACCAATAAAGTGAACAAGTCGATAATGCAATCAAAAAGGGTTGACAAACAAACAAAATACACCATGTGACTCAAGATAGCATAAAAATGACTCCAAAATAGAAAACAACTTAAGATTTCTCTGAAATGACTCAAGAAATGGAGGAAAATAGGAAACGACTGCGAAAATCCTGAATACGACTCAACATCTGGGATACGACTCTTCATTGACAAGGTATGATGAACTGATGAAAACCCTAAAATTGACCACTGAAAATGACTTTCTAATTCTGGGAAATGACTAAAAAATAAGAAAATAGGATACGACTCAAGATTTACCATATACGATCCAGAATCCCAAATATGACTCAATATTGACAAGGTTATAAAATCAATTAAACACATGCTAAAAACAAAAAGTCAAAGTTAAATGCAAGGTTGAAAGTCAACTCACAGGTAGGCCATACTTTGCGGGTCGTCGATGCCTCCTACCTATTTCAAAATGATGCTTCTCCATTGGGACCACCATTTTCACAAAAAGAGCTCTAAAATCAAGAAAGGGAATAGTAAAAATGAATGAAACAATAACTTTTGACCTTAGTATACATTTTCCAAAAAGGGTAATTAAATCAATTTTTTGACCTAACGGAGTCAAAATGTAGAATTAGTTGTGAAAATACATATCGAGACCAAAATCCAAAACAAACATGCACAATTCACCAAAAAACCCCAACAAATAAAAAGTCAACCATAATGTACAAAAGTCAACTATGGTCAAACTATTATCAAAATGCAATAGAAAAGGGGCAGAATCAGTCAACTGGATGTAGAAATCAATACCAAATGATGGAACAACCATTTTATGACAAATTTTCTAGTCAAATAAAAGTCAACATCAAAAGATTTGGTCAACCTTGGTCAAACTAAGATAAAAACTAGTCAAACTTGGTCAATAGGGGCACATAAGCATATTAAATAACATAAAAATTAGTCTTCAATTGGATCTATGCAGTCAACAAAAGTCAAACTTGGTCAAATATCACTCAAAAGTGGTCAAACTTGGTCAAAATGTGTTCAAATCAACATTAAATTAATTGAAATAAGTTTTTCCTTGATCCTAATCAATCTCACATCAATTTTAGATCATTCTAATTATTGGTAACCATGATTTCATCAGTTTTATTTCAATTTCAGTCCTGAGGGGGCATTATCACATCCAAATCAATCAAACTCTCATCAATTGAATAAAAGAATCTTATCAGGATTGCTTCATCTATCATCAAATTGAACTAATGATTGGTTCAAATCAAATTCCAACATCAAAAACATCAACTTCATCAAACCATATGAAGTTGAAGGTTTCCAATCGATCTAAATCATCAAATTTTTAACGAGTAATTTCATCAGAATGTGTATCAAATTGCTCGATCTTATCGATCAATAGGGGCATGTTGGTTTCATCGCACCACATCAAATTGGCATTGTCTATATCATGTAATTGGCTTCATCAAAATTCATATCAAGTTAATTATCTATATCTTTTGATCGACCTTATGGTTTCCAACCTTTCTGACCATGTTTAGTTTCATTGCTTCACATCAAGCTGAACATCCTGACATCTTTATTTGTGTTCATTCGATCAAGTTCAGAACTAGTATCATTAATTTTTCAATTGGATTTTAGGAATAGTTTCATCGCTTCACATCAAGCTATTATATTATCCTATTTTTCCTAAATCAAATTAATTTCTTAATTATGTTAGTACATTGAATAAAATTGCTAGCATAATTCATAAAAAATTATTGAAGCAAGAATAAAATCTATAAGCCTCTTCAAATTGATCAATTCATTAATTAATTCTCTTAGCTTAATTAATTAAATCAATCCCATTGAATCCCATGGCTAGAGTATTTAATTATTTTAATTTTCTAAATGTCCTAATTTTTACATCCACACTAAAGGACAAGAGACTTAATTCTCACCAATCAAGGGATGCTCACATGGATCAACCACATGGATTAAGGGAGAATCGATCCTAACCACTCTTCATGGAGGGATTTGAACCATCCATTTCACTCTCAAAATTATAAAATGAACTCACTCTAAGATCAATTTATCTAGTTAATTGCATTCATATCCTTATGCTGTCAATTTGTATCTAGCTTGCTATTTTGATCATTCCTAGCTTAATCTAGTTATTTGAATTGTCATTTCATAACTTAAAATCATGTTAATTACACAATTACATAGTTGAATCTCTCATTCTAGATTGTCTAGTCACTGGTTCAAATTGAATTCTGAGATAAATTTGATAATCTAACCATACTCTTCTTAGTTAGGGAGAAATGAGATGCTTTTCTTGAGTTATTTGCTTAATTTGTTTCAATTTGGATTGAACTAACCAATAATTTAATATTTCAATGAGTGTTTGCACTTGTAGATACAAGTATAGATTGTACACACACACACTCTGTAGTTCTGATTAGATTTTGATGAATATCAATTTGCTAAAGCTTCTCACTACCATCCCATGAATATGTCTGAAAGTTTGCCTTGCTCCCATCTCCTATCTGCCACATCAAATGAACTGTTACAACTTTTCTGCAACTAATAATAAAATTCCAAAGACCCAAACCTCTTGGCGGATTCTTAACTATGAGAATGTGATCTATTTCCCCATTAATCAAGTATTCTGCCCTTAAATTTTGCACCCATTTTTGGTTTGGGTGATTATACGTAGGCCATACAAACTTTATGTGCATAACATCATTCATCAATCTCCAATTTCTCAAACCAACACCCCCACTACCCTTCGGCTTGTAAATTTGGTCCCAATCTAGAAGGGGAATTTTGTCCTGCTCCTGATTGCCATTCTAGAAAAACTTTCCCATCCGTTGTCCAATTATCTTTACCACTTTGGCTGGAATTCTCATACAAGAAATAGAATACAAATGCATAGCCAAGACCACTATTTTTAACATTAAAATCCTACCAGCCAATGTAAGCTGGCGACTTTTCCATCCTTACATTTTGCCCACACAAGCATTAAATAAGTTTTTCCAAAGAGCCAAGTTTCCAACACTAGTAAAAAAAGGGAGGCCAAGGCCAATGAACTTACCTAAGAGTCAGACAGTATACACCCCCAAAAGGCTAGCAATTTCTCTTTGAGTTGAGACTTTTGTATAGCCATCAACAAACTCAAAATTCTTAAGGACACAATAAAGAAAACTCTATCAACCATGTCATACACTTTGCAGATATCATCTTCCTCATTTCCCCCAATTGAATAGAATGAATTCCCTCATGAGAAATAAAAAATCCATCCATAATGGACCTCTTCAGTGTAAAACCACTTTGTTATGGAGAAATCAACTTACCCAATATCTTCTTCAATCTATTTGCAACAAATTTAGAGATGATGTTATATATACTATTACATAGAGAAATAGGCCAAAAGTCCTCAAAATATTCCACCACCTCCTTCTTCAAGATCAAGGAAACCAATATATTATTGAGATCCTTAAGAACCACTCCATTAGATCGAGAATCCTCCAGTACACCAAGTAGATCCTCCTTAATTACATTCTAATTTTTTGGGTAAAAATAGCCTGAAAGCCATCAGGCCCAATGCTTATTATCCCTTGAGAGAAAATACCGTGATCTTCAATTTATTCAAAACAATTGATTCTAACAACATTATATTATCCTTTGCAAAAATAAGGCTAGGAATAACATCTAGTACCTTATTATACATAGCCTTCTAGTTTCCCTCCTCTACCTGCCACAAGTTTGAAAAAAAAATGAACTTCCCTATTGATAGCCTCTAGATCGTCTGATATAGCTCCATTCGAAAGCTTCAAAGAAGAAATGTGATTGAAATATCACCGCACCTTCACCAAACTGTGAAAAAAATTAGTGTTACGATCACCCTCCCTCAACCAATTCTCCCTAGACTTCTACTTCCAATACACTTCTTCCCATTGCAAAATTTCTCCATATTACTATTTTAGATCCCTTTAAGTCAAAAAGTCAACTGCATCCATTCCATCCCTAATCACTTTACTATTTAATGCCTCCAATCAACCTTCCAAATTTTTCTTTTTATCAAAGATTCTTTAAAATTCTCTCGGTTCCACCTCTTTAAATTTTGTTTAATGAACTACAATCTATTGAAAAAAATGAAAATAATTGGTACCTTTAACTCATGGTGCATTCCTCCATCAATAAAAAACCATTCCTTGAAATCCACTATCTCTAAACCACATTTTTTCCATCTTGAAAGGACATTTGATCAGAATTAAATCTTTCTGAAGAACCAAAGCCACCGGAAAATGATTTGAACCAGTAGCAGGAATAATATCAGCTTCAAAGGTCACCGAAAGATTATTCCAGTCCCCCGCCAAAAAATATATGTCCATCTTCTCATAAATGTTAGAGAAGCCCAATCATTGGTTAATCCAAGGGAAAACCCCATTTTTCATTTTGATCTTGCACAAACCTTTACTAGTAACAAAACTTTGAAAGTCTATTTGAACTCTATTAATAAACCCTCTCCCATCCCTTTTCTCTGCCAAACCCAAATTAGCATTAAAGTCCCCACAAAGAATATCCACCCTCAAATCTAACCTACTCAAAGCATTCAAAATATTGTTCCATGCTAGCTTCTTATCTTTTGATTTAGTCAGACCATAAGCATTAAACAAAAACATTGAAATATGTAAATAGTAAAAGTTCACCTTAACAAGTTGCCAATATTTAGTTTGAGAGATACCTTCCACTTTCACATTCCTTGCATTCCAAAAATTACGTAGACCTCTTGAGGCCCCTTCTAAGTCCACAAATCAACCTAACCATCTATGTCTCACTCCCAAAAACTTCACTGCCTCTTCTTTTCCTAATTTGGTCTCTTGCAAACAAACCACATTTGGTTTCATTTGATCAAAACATCGTTTGATCATACGTCACTTGTCAGGGGCATTGCAGTCCATGACATTTCACGTGAGGAGCTTCATTGCTGCCCATGAGAGATCAAGTCTCTCGTGAATCTCAATTTTCTCTGGCCCTTCATGTTACTAGCATCCTCCAACAACTGTTGCACTATTTTCCTACCCCTCCTTTGAATCCTTGTATTAGGCTTTTTGATTTTAGAGTTGGATGAAGAAACATTTTTGCTCTCCATTATCCCTTCCCTGTCAATCAAACCCAAATCATCCAGTGAATTGTGCAAAAGGATTTCTCCATCCCTTTCTTCTTGCCCTTCATACTCGTCATTTGAGTCTATCCTTAATGGCGACATGTGTATGTCTTTGAAAATCTCTTGATCCTCAGAGCACTCATTCGATCCCATTGCAAGCTATCCACACGTTAGTAAATCTAATACTCCTACATGTGCAATAATTGGAGCTTCCAAGGTAGATCCATCATCCATCTATAGCTGACACTCATCTACCCATCTAGCATCGGATTTATTGAGGCACAGTTCCTTTGAGAGATCTTCTATTCCCTAACCACCATTAGAAACATTTGATTCCTTAGCAACATCTTGATACCTTATCACACCATCTTCCTTATGAGGGTCTGATATTTTTTGAGCATCTTCTACACTCTACAAAACATCCTGCACATTGTCCCTACACTTATCTTCTACCAACTACTCTTGCTTATCCAGTGCATTCGAGTTGCAAAGTATAGGTTGCACTCCTACCCCCGCAACACTTAAATCTTTACTACAATAGCCTTAACTCTGTACTAAAACCAAAGTCTGATTCTCTTCATTTCTCACCTCACATCCAACTTTCCTCTCCTTGACCTCGTCTTGTCTAGGGCTCTCTAACTACTTTCTTTGTTCCTTTGTGAGTTCAATCAATCTAGTCTCTTTTATATCAATATCTAGACCTTTCCCTTTCTTTTTGATGATGCATTCCATCGATTAATGGCCCCATTATTTGCATATGCTACATTTTTCCATTATCTCTTCCACTTTGATCTCCTACCACCAGTATCCCTCACTAGTCCTAATCTCTATCACATGTGGCAAAGGAGGGTGAGGTCTCCAAGAGATACAAATCTTTGCATACATACTCAAATCTTTTCTTTCTATTGCTTCATCAACTTTAATAAATTTTCCCAACTCATTCCCTAGGGTTTTTAAAATCTCCTCGTTCTAGTATTCATGTGGGAGATTGTAATTCCTAATCTAGATAGGAACTACCTTAATGGAGACTTGTTTAGGGTTAAAATTAGGAACCCATTCCTTTATAAAAAAACAATCGCACTCATCAAGAAAGGATCATTATACATTACCCATTGTTTCTCTCTAGCATTGCTCATGATGACCAATACAAATCCATTTAGAATGAATGAATGAATGATTTTAATGACATCCATGAGGCCAAATAGCCTAAGGGACCACCAAATCACAGTCCTAAACTAACTCCAGATTCTTCTCTAAGTTGAACCTCCTATTGTGAATCTTGACAATCAAACTAGCAGTTTGGTTGATCTTATCCTCCTCGAATAGGCTGTGCAAGCTGCGTGCTCTCGAATTGATTCCTTATTAAGCCCAGATGTCATCATAAGAGGTGCACTCAATGATAAAATGCCATTCAGTCTCAATCACACCTGACATGCAGAACTTGCAAATCCTTTCTTCACATTCCTCTTTGGGCCTTTTCCATCTACATGTCTCACATCTGAGGTGGTGAGAACCCGTCCTCAATGGGGCCACTAATAGTCTGACTTTACCTTTAATAGCTACTCCCAGATATACCTTATCGCCATGTTCCTTGGTTGGGTTGAACACTTTGATGTAATGATCCTTTTTACTGCTCATGTTATTATTCCACATAGCAGTCTAAAAATTTTCTATGATGAACTTTTTTATTTCCGCATTGGTGTTGGGGCATTATTGTAACTTGATATTCCATTTACTCAACCACTTTATATTCTGTTTCATCCATGTTTTCTTTCTACGAGCCAAGTCCTCTTTCATCACAATTTTGGGCCATCATTTGTTATCCATGTTTTCAAGTTTCTTTAGATAGCTTATTAACCGAGTTATCGCTGTCACTTCCAGTAGGAAACAACCTGCCTCCGCTAAGAGAATTTCATATGGGACCGAGTTCTTAACTTTAAGACTGCTAGTGATTAAGTGTTTTTGAATCCTCACCACCTGCCTCCACCTGCAATTTGTCATGTTGCCTCCCCAAACTTCACAGCCATAAAGGATAACCAACGTGACCAGCAAGCCAAATAAAGTTTTCTTGGTTTTCTAGTCCCAAAGTTCAGTGTTTCTACATCTATTCTGGAGTAGGTATGACACTTTCCACCCTCCCTGAATCCTTTTCGCTCTACAAGTCTCCCAACTGAGTCTATAGTGGAGGTCAATCCCCAAATATTTGTATTCTTTCACAATTTCTAGTGGACTACCTTCACAAATGAAGGAAACATGTTTTTCCTTCCTCTTCAAAGAAAAAATCATAATTTTCATTTTGGTGATGTTCACCTGCATTTGCACTTCCTAAAAAAAGTGTTCCAAAGCCCCTAATTGATCTCTTAACCCGTGAGTAGTTTTAGAAATCAGAATAAGATCATCTGCATACAGAAGAAGCTTCACCACACATCCTACTAAATGTACCCCTTCGCCATCTATCTTGTCTAACCAGGATTCTAGTCTATCAATGTATAAGCCAAACAAAGTGGGAGATAAAGGGCATCCTTGTTTAACACCAACGTCACTGCCAAAGTATTCAGACATACCCTCTTTAGTTCTGATTTTGGTCCTAACCCTCTCATACAACCTATGCACCACAACTCTAAGGACCTTTAGGATGTCTAAATCTTCCATTCTACTCCATAACTTGTCTCTAGGAACCGTATCAAAAGCCTTCCTGAAGTCCACAAAACAACAATAAGCTTCTCCTCCTTGGGTTTCTCATAATTTTTCTATCAAGTGCTAAAGAGTGATGCAATGATCAATGGTAGAGTGTCTAGGCCTAAAACCTGCTTGCCCTTTGGCTCTTTTTCCTTCACTTTCAGCCCAACTATTGATTCTACGTTCCACCATGCTCCCAAAAAGTTTTTCGAAAAGAGGATTGACCATAATTATCCGATAGTTAGATGGGTTATTATGTCCCCACTTTTAAAGAGAGGGATGACCACACTAGTGGTCCACTCAGTCGAAAACCCCTCTCGAATGACACTGTTGAAGGCACTCGTGATGTGGGGTGCAAGAAGATCAACTCCCCATTTAAAAAATTTAGCCTGAAGTTCATCAATGTCACTTGCCTTGCCACTAGCCAATTACTTTATCCCAAATTTGATGTCATCAACTGTAAATAGCTCCATCAAGGTATTCACAATGGGTGGAGAGTCCTCGTGCGACCGTTGATAAAGTAACTTAGCATACTCTAACCATTGCTTATTTGTAATATTATTCACTACTTGTTTTTTCCTCTATTGGAGTTCCTTCCAGAAGTCTTTGGGATTGTGTTTGCCTAGATGTATTAACTCCCCCCTTCTCGTATTAACATACTCCTCTTTTTTTGCTTGAATCAACTTGGTATATAACTTCCTATTTTCTTTGCTCAAAGCTTTCCCTCTTATAACTCTCTTTGCTACCTTACATTCTTCATCATACCATAGATTTGACAGGAATGTGTTCATATCCCTCTTCCTATTGCAAGATCTCTTACTTGCCTTTAGCACCTTGTGTATGGTTGGAATCATCAAACTACTATGCAAATGGTCATCCTGTTTATTGCTCCTTTCATCAGCCGAGATATTGTCTATTCCTAGAAGTTGTTGTTTAAGGGTAGTGTTGAATATGGCTTTGTTATGCTGATTTATGAGAATTTTGCCTTTATTAACAATTGTCCTTTGCTTGTAGAAATCTTGTTTATCATGCTGGTTATTTGGGACAAAATCCAATTTAATATAGAGGGGCATGCGATCAGATTTCATCTCTATAAGTTGTTTACCAATATCAAACTCTATCACTTTAGAAGTAAAATTTTGTGAGCAAATAGCGTAATCCACCACGCTTTGACCATTATAAGTTTTGCAAGTGATACCCCCGAGGTTGGCCATAACCTCATGCCGTTACAGATAACCATGTCAAATAAACTACACAAGCCCAATAATTCTACCCCAAAATGAGAAACACCCTCGTTACCATCCTGAGATGTTATTTTACAGGGTTGATCACCACCCTCTACCAGCCATAAAGGATTACTCTCACCTTTTTCACCATTTCTCAAATGTAAAGATTGATTGTTGGCTATCCTTGCATTAAAATCCCTAACAAGCATTATTTCACCCGTGGTGCTGAATAGAGAGATATCCTTTTTTAATGACACAAACAAATCTTCGTTGTCTAAGTTCTTATTTTTGTAGAATTTTGAATTTTTTGGAGCAAAATAACAGACAACCAATCTAAAAATAGTCTCATTCATTGTTAAACGCAGCCATATGTATTGTTTATTTGGATCTTCTTTTTCAAATTTAACCATGTCATACCATTTCTCTTTTATAAGCACCGTGATACCATCGTGACCTTTACCTGTTCCATTCCCATTATTCCAAACTATAAATTTCTTGTAGCCATCAAAATCTGGAACCATACAACCATCATGCTCATGTGTATCAATAAGAATAATAATATATTTCCCCTTTGCTATGGGCCCCAACCCAGGACCTCTTCTCCAATGATAACCTCTATAGTTCCAACTTACTAGGCTCAGGTGATCTTGTGGGGGTCCAATTTCCTATTTCTTATTTGGGAAATGCTCACTGATTTGAGCTTTCCCATTTTTCAGCCATGCCCATTTTCCTTTGTTTCTTGCAGATTTTACTTTCATCCATTCCTTCCTTTGCTCCTCTTGTTGAGCCAAAGTAAGGTCTTCATCTAGATAGAATTGTGTATAGCAAGTATAGCAGGATTTCATTGAGAAATGTTTCCCTTAGTTATCATCTATCCATTTGCAAATGCATGGGTAGGCAGGCCAACCCCCACCCCACTTCATGAAAAAGCCTTTCCCCTTCAAATTCCTCACTGAGTCTTTCCATTATGTCAACTCAATCCTTATTGGGATAACGCTATTATCGATGGTAGCTAGCTTCTCTGTGGTCGACTGAGAAAGTTGAAATGGGTCCTTTGGCTTCTAATGCTTATTCTCCAAAGGCTTGAACCCAGACTTCAACCCCCTTACAGTTATGGCATAACCCCATTGGTTTCTACCATCTGTCTCATCCAAACAACCTCCCCTCAGTGAGTCCTTTTAAGAAAGAACACCATCCTTTTTTCGATGCTCCCAAACCCACTCTGGTGGCTACCATAGGAGACACATACCATGCCTTTCTCCACCATTTCTTGCAAACCGGTTCCTTCTATCACTACGACCTTCATTCATTGCAAACCCTAGTATGCTCCTCCGCTCCATCTACGATCTCCTACAATTCATCCATAGACTCAATCCTTATTGATGGTAAAAGAATATTGCTTGACCATTTAATAAAAGGCTTTCCATATTCTCTCAAGGTGTTAAGAGAAAAGTTCCAATTCATCCAATCTATTGCAATCATTATATTGTTGTAGGAAGTTCATTGTATAGCGACCTCCTAAAATGGTGGTGGGAATTATTGTTTGTTAGGGTGGAGGTGAAAATTTATATGGTACTTGTATTGGGACTTCTATTAAGATTGAGTCTGCTCCTACTAAGGTGGGGTGTGTTTTGATGGCCATGGTGATAGCTTGGCTCTTTTGGTTCTCTTTGTCTTCTTTTGCAGTTCCTACGGAGATGGAGACCTGCTTTGTGATTGAGGTGGATTGTAACTCTAGGTAGCCTTCTCTTATTGGTGGTGACTTGGTCATGGGATAGATTCGTGGGTGGCTCTCCAGTTAGACACGATCTTTCTTTTTTACCCCTATAGAGATGGGCTCCTTTTCTATTGAGGTGGAAATAAGATGTGTAGAGGGGAGGCAATCTATCTATTGGGGTGTTGTAGTTGTTTTCTTTTGGATGACTTTGGGAATCCCTTTAATGTTCAATATGAAGACTTGGGGATCTTATCGAAACCCCCATTATAAGGTTGCCCCACTATTGTGGGTTTCTTGCTACTGTTTATTTCCTGGAAGATGACCTTGTTAGTGCACTATTAATGGCCTTTGTACTATTTGTCGCTTGCTACGAGCTCTTGCTTTGTAAGTAGCATTTGGGTTGAGTGCTATTAATGGCCTTTTGTGCCATTTTGCTGTACAAGCCCGGTAGTGGCCTCTTGTTCTTTTTACAGCTTTTTGGTTGAGTGTTGTTAATGGTTGTTTAGGCTTGTGTGCTGTAAGTGATCACTTGTGGCTTGTTCCACCTTTGTACCTTGGAAATAGCACCCCGATTTACTCTTGACTAAAGTAATAAAAAATATGGATTGTGTAAAATGTTTTATTAATATTTGACTAATAATACTTTTATGAAATATTTATTTTTGAAATAAGATATACCCTATTGCTTAAAGTAGGCAAGGGAGACAACTCCATAGTGGAGTGCAGTTCTATAAGAGTTGATCATAATTGACTTACTAATGAAATATCTTATCAACTTTAACATATTCAACTTTTATCTAAAGAAAATTCTCGTACAATGGATCCAATATGATTGTGTGATAGGATATATGGGCTTGTTTAGGATTGACGTGGCTATAACTTTTTAAAACCGTTATATATGAATAGGGTGTTCGTAACATAAGTAAGTGAAAGTAGTAAACTATATGGAATATATATATATATATATATATATATCTGTGTGTGTGTGTGTGTGTGTGTGTGTGTGTGTGTGTGTGTGTGGGTGCAATATTAAAAGGAATGCTACATATTATATTATGTATACCTTAACAACATGGATATTGCATTCATTGAAGCTAAATTAATCAATTATTTTGCACCAATCAAAAGTGATTATTAATTTTGTATTCAAACTAAACTTAATTCTTATAAAGTTTAAATTACATTTTTAAATTTAATATATTTTAGAAATTATTTAAATTTTTTAATTTTATAAGAAATTTTTTTTAAGAATGATACATTTTTAGTTTTTTAAAGATTTCTTTATGTTTAAAAAATAAATGTTTATTTTAAATAGTTTTTTGTCATTTTTCATTTATTATGATGTAAATAAAGTCTATTTTAAATAGTTCTTTTTAATTTTTTATTTATTATGATGTAAATAAAGTGATTTTTCTATATGGACATATACATTTTAATTATTTCCTTGTCTCAAAATATAGACACTAAAATGAATTAACTATTTTGTAAAAATTTGATTCACACTCTTTAAATTAAATTAATAAAAATTTAAATAAAGATTAAACATTAGTTTTATTGTCATCCCACTTTTTATAATTTTAATTATATATTTAAATTTTTTTCATTTAATATCATACAATTTTATTATTATCAACAGTTATTTGATTATAATCAATTATAATTATTTCAAATAATATAATTTAAACTAAAAATTAATAATTAAATTAAAAAAAAATTCTGTTATTATAATTATATTTATTTTTAAATTAAATTAGATTTATGTTTCGGAATTTCACTATAATATTCATTTTATATTATAATTATTAATACGAGATATATTAATTAATTAAAATATACTTCCACTTATATACTTTTATTAATTAATATTTTCGTGTAAAAGATGCCAAAATCTTCGGCCGCGCTCAAGAATCTTCGGGTAGGGGTTCGTAATATCTTCCTGCAAACTCTGTCCAATTTTTCTGATTGGCATCGTTGAAAGCAAGACACAAGTTGTGGAGAATCTTGAGGTAAGCCTCTTACAATGGTTTCAGTTGTCTCTTATTTTGGAGATTATTTTCGCGGTCAGTTTACACTTCTTCAAAATTCAAATTCTAGTCGCAAGTTTTGTGAACTTCAAAACAACTGGTCTGTAACTCACTTACATTTGTACTTGTCCAACACTAAGGAGCCTTAAACAAGGTCAGGTCGTCTTTCACCACCCTCTTCCACTCGCTTTCTGAAACGAAAAGTTCAAATGGCTTGGTGATAATTGCAGTGTTCTATCGTAGCTTTTCCCCTTCACACATAGGTGTACTCCATAAAATTAGGACGACAAATTTATTTATTATAGCTGAAGGTTGCGGGTGCTTATCTGGTATCTCTATTGAAAAAAGTCTACACGTGCCCTGCTCTTCTTTCTTGTAGAATCTAACTTTGCCGTAATCTCTGTCAAAATTGTATTTTATTCCTTACAGTATCGTCTCGTGTTTACAGAAAACCCTAATCATATCCAGTGATGGCTAAAATTTAGTTTCATTAGGTTCTGAATCCATCTAGACCTCTGTACACATTTACAGTAACAACAATTCAATGCCCACCTTGTAGTCCACATTATAGCTTCTATGCACTCTTTATATGAAAATAGCTCTTTTCTAAATATCATAGTTCAAAAACTTGGGCTTGGCAAAAATTCGGGAAGCCCAAAAAAATGTGACTAAGCAAAAATTTGACAACTTAAAAAATTGCTTAAATTTCATTAGAAACATATTTTTTTCAAAATTCAGTGTCAAGGTGCATCCAATGAGTCCATAAATGAGTACAGAAATGTTTTCTATTAAATTTGAATGCAAATTGAGAACAGAATCGCATCCTAATATGATAGTTGGTTGACAACTATAATGAATTTATGATCATTGCCTTTGAACATCATCATGGTTCAACATAATTCATAAAGTGCATATTACAACATTTTACATCTTCCTCTTCCCTATCCTAGTTAAAACTTAGGGAGAGGTTCTAAATTTCTAATAATCACAC
The DNA here is from genome assembly GCA_027943335.1 of Chamaecyparis obtusa. NCBI lineage: Eukaryota > Viridiplantae > Streptophyta > Pinopsida > Cupressales > Cupressaceae > Chamaecyparis > Chamaecyparis obtusa. The sequence continues at coordinate 207,548 of BSBK01001513.1, forward strand.
TTGAATCTTAATTACTGTTAGTATAATACTTCATCATTGATCACTGATATTATGATAGAGATAAAATTAGTTGTCTAAGTTCTTGATTTTGGTCTCCACTCTCAGACCTCCTCATTGTAATCAAATTTCTTATATGCCAAGAGATCCCACTAACTAGTGGGGTTTGGGAGTGGAGACCCTAATGGGATTGAGAGCAGAAATGATAAATTGCACAAGGTGTTAGATGTGAGAAAAACCCAACGATAGAAGGGGTGTGGGGAAACATTTGTTTCCTTGTGGACCGGACGTGGGCATTCGAGGTCTATGGCCCCAATTTTTTTTAGATTATTTTTTGGCTTGTCTTTGCCCTTGTTTTATGTGAAGCTGAGTTTTGAAGTGGAAACTCGACTACTATAAGGGCTAGTAGCCTTTTTGTTCCCCAATTTGGCCTCCTATTTGCGTTTTCCTTCAATAACTTGGAGAACTTTCTTACAAGCCACCTAACAAACTTCCATTCCGGACACCCATTTCAGAGTACTTTCAGATTTCTAGGGTTTCTGGTCTTGAAGCTGTCTGTACAGTACGGAACCCAATTTGAGCAACTTTACAAAGAGACTGTCTGCAAGTTTACAATGGGTTAGTCCCTCAAATGGATTTATCAACCCCTAAGCTCACTTTTAGAGCTTCCTTAGTCCCTATTCAATACATCCAAATCAAATAATCACCATTACCAACCTACCCCTGTTATTTTTCAACCACTCTTCGGTCTTGCTCCTAGCCGGGAAACTGCCTATCTCACCTAGGGCAAGCTCTTAAAAATGACAAATTGCATCGTTTGACCCCCAATAAAAAGGAAAGAAAAGCTTATTGAGTCCATTAGCTAACCCTAAATGGCCGTGAAATTCCCACGGTGAGGATTCAAGCTATACTCATTTATTTCCTAACTACTCTGTACAAGCCAGTGAACTGGCTGGAAGCAAAAGATTTCTAAACTACCTTATTAAAATAACTCAAAAACTCACACCAATGTACAGGAAGCAAGAAAACAAAGTGTTCTAACTAATTATATCGAAAAGAATGAAGTTTCAATCTATGGAATGCAATTGTTTCAGTTGAAGAAATGTTCCAAAAACTGCAATTCTGTTTGCTATTGATCTTGTCTCAAACTTCGACCAACCTTACAACGTGAATCTTGAAGGGCTTAAATAGATTCTCCCTCCATGATCCTGCAGTTGGGTTCCATAGGCAACTGATTTGCCACAAGATGTAACTATGTTGCCAAAAGTTGTCATGCAACTTTGCAAAGTTGCAAAAGTTGTCATGACAACTTTTTGGCAACATGAACAATGTTGCACTTCCTTGTGTCAACTTAACTCCAACTTATTCAGCATGACTCAAAATCATCCCTCAAACCCAACTAACATCATTTCTACCTATACTAAACAATTTGGAGCCATTTTGCTCATTGGGCCCTATTTGGCCACCTTGACAACTTTTGGCCAGCTAATGACAACTTTGTGCCAAACTCACATTGTTTCACACTTGACCACCAAACCTATCTACACACACCTATTAGACCCTCCTAGAGTCCTTATTCCATTCATGACCTGGCTAGAGTCATTACAAGCCAAAATTGCATTGGGTTAGAAGCCAAACCCTAGGTGCTCTTGCACCACTTTGTCTCTCTAGACCTCAAGTCGGTGAGTCCGATTGGTCTTTCAATTCCCACCCTTTGCTTGATTCGGATCTGCTCTTGATTAGGAAGTTGAAACCATTGTTTTTGCCTTGAGTCAACAACTCAACTCATGTTTGAATCACCCCCATTTGGCTGCTTGATTAGGAGGTGGAGATATCATATAAGTTGGGAATAGGAATCCCTAGAAGAGGGTGGATTCTGCCCCTTCCTTGGGACTGCTCCTTTTCAACTAAGTTTTCCCTGGTTTAATTCTCTTCCTTCCAGCCCTCTCTTAGCAATTCAGTTCGATTTTTTGAAGGTGATCTCACAGTTTGTTCAATATGAAATATGCATTTGACTGATTGAAATCTGATGTCTTTCATGTTTTGCTTCCTAAGCTTGTCCATTTCTCATTTCCTCTCAATGACTTGACTGATTTCTTTCTCTCTCCGACCTTACTAAACTTCTCAACAAAAGGGACTGCCTAACTCGACTCTAAACCTAAGCCAAGTACAGCACAAATGAAAGAGGGGGTCCTCATTTGAGATGGGGTGATGGTGTGAAAACCTCACAACACGATGGTATGAAGACCTCACAACACACATCTACAGTATATTCATTAAAAGACAAAAGCATTATAAGGCTCAATCTAATTGGAATATAGATGTTTGAAGTCTCAGAATTTTCCAATGTTTCCATATATTGAAAATGAAAGAAAATGAAGTGGCATACCTTGTCTCAATAGGTTTGAGGAACTCCTTAGAAAATGTCCTAAAGAGAGCAAGTGAGGTGTGGTGGTTGCAAATGAACATTTGAATTTCTCTAGCTTTTGCCGCCACGTTCGTCACCCACTCTATCTTCCCTATGTCCTTCAATGCATTTTTCAATGCATGAACATGACGTGGGTTCCAAAAGATGTTCTTGTAAGCACCCTCCACCATCAAACCAACTGATCTGCACGCATGTGTCGAATCAGTGATCACCTATACATTATTAGTAGGCCCAACCTCCTCTATGACATCTCTCAAAATGGTAAACTGAAAGTCTACATCCTTGCGCTCCCATGAACAATCCACAACTCTTAGAAAATAGGAACCTAGAGGGTATGGGACTATGATATTGATGAGTAGCTGATGTTTAACATTAGTCCACCCATCCATCAGAATAGAGCAACCTGTCCTTATTCAAGTTGTTCTCATATCCTTCATTAGCACATTAACCTTGGAATACTCTTTGTCTAGGAGGGTAGTGCATAGCCTATGATCTCCAGGGGGTATGAATGCAGGACCAGTAGTGGGTACATTTTTTGATCACTTGTTTGAAGTAAGAGGGAATGGGCCACATGAAATGGGATGACATGAGCGAAAACGAATTTGGCAATGGAAGGCTCTGTACCTTCTTGTGCTTGCACATTAAATATAGCTTCAATTGACACTTTATTGTCACCACCACTCATCTTCCTCTTTCCTCTTGTGCCAACTTGACTACTACCAATTGTGGATAATGTAGGCATAGATGATTCTGCGCTTGCAAAAGATGTCGGCATTGCCACATCTTGTTTCCCCATTTCCTCTTTCACGTGCAATCTATGGCACTCTATCTTCTCATTTTCTTTTAGTGCTGGAAAAACTTTAACTCTATGACTTGTGACACCCAAAAATGATACTGTACCCTTGTGTAGCTGCGTCTAAAATCTGTCAAGCAAACATGACAATTCCACACCCTACTCCCCTTATTTTTTTTGCTTTTTATCCTTAGGTGTAACATTTTGGAGAAGAGGTTTTTTCTTGTTGAAAGGGTCCTTTGCATATTTTTCCATGATTGTTGAAGAGCACTTAAGTGGGTTTGGTTGCTGTTCACTATCACCCTCAACACTTGCACTTGTATATCCACCACCTTCTTCCACTTCATTCTCACTACTACTGTCACTCTCACACTGCTTATGTTTTGTTGAGATTGAATGCAACTTTAAACTGAAAAAATGCAAAAAATGAAAACAAATCAGACATTTCATGCTTCAAGCTTTGAAAAAAATTGATGAAAGATTTGCAGCTCCATTGCTCTAGATTAAACCTACTTTCCTTCTATCCCTTGTTGGTTGCTCCTCTTTCAATGACTTGCTTCAAACCCTTGCTGCTACTCCTCTTTCAATGGCTTGCTTCAAATCCTTCCTGCTGCTCCTCTTTTTTCCTCTCGTGCAAATGATGAAATGAGTTAAAATGTAAACCTATTTCCTTTTAGGGCAAGCTGGGAGGTAGCAGTCTGGATAAGTATAAAGAAAATCTTCTCCTTTTAAGTGCCTTTTTCTTATAAATGCTGCCTCTCACTGGGGATGTCCTGCAGTCCCTGGCGAGAGGCAGCAGCGTCCTTGAGTTTCCTGGACATTTCCAGCAAAAAAATGCAGATTGGAGATGCCTACTGGACGTCCCTGAGACAGGGACAGGGGATTTAGGCCTGGGGATGCGTCCCCGGTTATGTAGCTCTTGATCAATGTAAACTGCTATGGCATTCATTGTTTATTATAATGAATTCTAAATTTCACATTTATGAATGAGAAATTATAAGTCAAAATTGTGACACATTTCAAATTTTATGTTTGTGATTCAAGTCTCCCAAGAAAGATTATATTCTTGTATCTTTCGTTTATTTTTAATATATAAGGTGATAAAATTGTTTCTTGCAAAAAACCTTGACTCCTTTGCCATGCTGTTTTTCTGTCTGGTATATTGTGGTTTGCATGTTTCTCGTAACTTTGGTAATTAGGAGTGGAGAAATGAGTGTAGCTTTGATGAAACATGTGAAACTTGTTTTCTCTAAATTGTTATAACTTATGGTCAATAGCTTAGCACTGAAGTTGAAGTCAAACAGGTTAAAGTTGGAGGACTCTAAAATGATAATTGATTGATATTCAATATTAAACAAAGGAGAGGAATACTTCTTAATTAAGCAATTACAAGGTCTTTTCATAATGGAAATGATCAAGTACTAAAGACAAAATAGATGTTTCTAAACTAATTAAACAACTTAAAGAACAAAAAAGAAGCTTCCTAAAACTAACTAAAGATGGAAGACATAAAAAGAAATTTCTAAATACCAACTAAGATGACCATTATATCAATATTACAATATTATGTTAGTAGATACAAAAAACTACTTATGAAGCTCATGGTTATGTGAAAAGCCAGGCTTTTTGTTTCTAAATTTTTATGCGGATAGTATAGCATCGTTTTCCGTGCCTTGATTTTCGAGCCAGTGGATTCAAAATCTGACAACAGATTCTATCTAGGTTTTTTCAGTTCTTCACTGAGTGTCTCTTCAAATTTTTTAGGTCTTCCGTTAATCTACCTTGAAGTTCGTGCCCCTTTTTTTAAAATGTTTTTTCATGTTTTTTTTTGAAAAATGTGCTATGGCATCTCTCTCCAGTCTTATGTTGGAAGGCAGTCAGCATTTCAACGGAAAGAACTACAACACCTGGAAGCAACATATGTTGACGATTTTCGAGTATCGTCGCCTTGAGGCGCTTGTTCAGGGTACCGAGACTTGTCCTACCACAGCCGATGCAACTCAAGACAAGTTTGATGAACGTAATCGTGAAGCGGTTATGCTCATTAAGCTTTCAGTTACTGATGATCAGATGCCTCAAATCCCGTCTGGCAAGACAGCTGCAGAGATTTGGACAATATCGAAGGATCTCCATGAGACATCAGATAAAAGCAGAGCCTTCTTTCTGAAGAATCAACTATTCTCCATTTTAATGGATGAGAATATGTCCTTACAAGAACATCTTCTGAAGATTAAGGACATCAAGAAATAGCTTGAGGCCATTGGCCGTACAATGTAGGAAGAGGACATGGTGGTCATTACTCTAAAAAGCCTACCATCGTCCTATGAGCACTTTATTGAGACGCTCAACATTACTGCAACTAATGTTGACCTGAAGTTCTCAGATCTGTGCACCAAACTTCTGCAGTAGGATCGTCGGAGGCAACAGTTTGGTAGCAGTGCTCCTTCGTCCTCCTCTGAACAAGCGTTTTCTGCCCAATCCTTTCACAAGGACAAAGGCCCATCTCATTCATCACCTCCGTCTTAGGATAGCTCCAAGAAGAACATTCGATGCAACTACTGCCACAAATTTGGTCATATGCTTCGAGACTGTAGGGCTCGCATTGCTTCTGATTAGCGGAAGCAGGGTAGAACCTAGCCATAGGCCAACGTTGCAGAACATGCAGACCTCTCTGATCAACCCGAGGCTGCCTTTTACGCTTTCTGAGGACATGCAAATTTCTGTTTTTTTAAAGATAGATTGACCATAAAGGGAGGGTATTACGATAATAGATAGTTTCTAATTTTATCTCTCTTTCGTCTATTTCTAATGGTCACTCTTTTTGTAATGTTTCCATAAACTCCTTCTGTTCGTTATGGAAACTTTCTCTTTCACTCTACAAGAATGTTTCTATTTCCTCTCTCCTGTTCGTTATAGAAACATTCTCTTGTATCTTGTATATATAGATCATTCATTGTTTAATAACACATTAATTATTTTACCACAATAGAATATGGTGTTCTCTTTGTTGAGTACAGTGAATGTTAGGAAATAAACTTTGTTCTAAGTCAAACTATAGATAGAGTGTTCTCAGTCTTCTTTTTTAATTGAAGGAAAACTTATTTGGTTCATGGAGATAAGGTGGATTTTATTCATTTGTGACGAAGAAATGAATCTCCGTCTCACAATTCCCAAAGAGGACGACTGTAGGAAAGACAGATTCTTGCTGCACTAGATTTAATGAAACATGATAGGCTTCCCAAAGGAGGAATGTACAATAAGGCTTGCTGGTTGCATAGTTGTGGAAATAGTTTTTCTCCATGTTTTTATGGATACTAATTAATTAGGAATACCTTGACCAAGAAGTCTAGTTGGGCATTTGCCACTTATTGCTCTATTAATAACTACCTTTTTCTCTTTTCTATGCACAAGCCATTATCAACTTTTTCACAATCTATTAAAAAATTATTGCAAACTTCTTTTCAGGCAGCCTTGAGAAACAAATGTTTCCTTTTTTGATGAAATGTTTAACTAATAGGTGGTACGCACAACTAAGAACACTTCTTATTTTTAATTTTTTCATTGTTCAATCTTTGACATGGCTATTCTCCTACACAAGAATACAAATCAGTGTGGTTTGATTGCATTTTAAACCTTTTATTAAAGTTATCTGTCATGCCTTGTTTTAAATTCAAACTAAATGGAACTGACCTGCAATCCTCCTCAATGATTATTTGATATTGCTTCACATGGAATGTCTATCTGATCAATATTTATCATTGCTCTAATCCTCGTGAAAGTTTCCTACATCTAGAATGTTTTAACCTAGCATAATAGATTTAATTCTATGAAATCTTTTTTGTGTTTTAATTATCTCAAAAATCTATCTATAGTCTCTTTAATCATATTTCCTCACACCTTGTACCAAATGATGCCTTCATCTTGTTTGTGGAAGAAATGAGATGGTAGGTTGTTTTTTGCTACACACAATTGTTCTTGATCAAAGGCCTAGATAATCGCAAGTTTTAAAGAACCATTGTTGGTCATTGAAGAGAAGATTGGGCAAACCTTAACACTTATTTGATGCATACACAAATTCGTTAAAGATCTCCTTTGGAAGGTTCGAGCTGAAGAGAGATTGAAAGGTTTAAAGGTTGGAGCCATTTTATCAAATTTGCAAACTATCAAAGGTGCTTTAGAAATAATGAAATCAGATTATGCACATTTGTTTTCAAATAGAGACCATGTCATTGAGTTTGCAGAAGAGACTTTGATTGCATTTACTGAGAGGGAGAAAGAAGTTGATGAATTTAACCTTGAGTTAAGTTTAGCTCATTATTCGCTCTACAAAACAGAAAATCGGTCACTTGTTGCAGCCATACCAAAGGAACAAGAATGTGATACAAGGACTGTGGAGGTCAAACAAATAATTGAAGGAATTAACAAGCTCCAAAATGACTGTGATATGGAGCCAAGCTACCCTTGGGGGCATGAAGAATTGCTCAATGATTTAGCAGCCCGAACATCATTGTAATATTCTAGCCCAGACTTGACTGTAAATTCGTTAAATTCTGTATACTGAAGGTATTCAAACAGCTGATGGAATGGGTTCTGCTATTCAGTGTGTTTGTTGATGTTTCTTTTACCACTGTTTAGATGTGTATGGGATACTCGAAATATGTATCTTTCAAGTAACTTTTAAACAAACATGTATTTCCAACATGCAGTAAAACTCAAGCAATAAACATTTTTCAACCATGTAAAAAGATTACGTTTCTTATTCAATATTTCAAATACACAGTAAACTACTAACGAGTGAGATGAGGACCAAGGTTGGAACGGCAGTGGGAATGTTGCGTCAGATATTCAGACGCTTAGTCGAACACCTCCTGCAGATGTCGCCAGCAACACCAAACCCGACAGTCCACCGTAACCCACGATGACAGTACCAGGCCCGTGCGGAATCCTTACTCACGTCAATGCTGCCGTAGCAGCTTCTCTGCAACCTGACGTTTCTCCAATCCGATATGGACTGGTATTCCTCCCCACAGCATGCGGTCTCAGTCTGTGTCCGCTTTGTAGCTGCGTTCACTTCCAGCTCGGGCCACAGTCCTTGCGTGCTATCTGGGAGTGTGCAGCAGCAGCTCCAGAACTTGCAGCGTCTAATCCACTATTTAGGAGTGGATATAAATATGATGCAGGGTGACGCGTTCTCAATACTCAGCCTGTAAGTACTGTCCACTAGTGCGACACTGCTGCAGATGTCTCCCTTCGAAAACTCCTATACAATGCTTAGTGTGCCCAATCGAACCAGTATGTATGCAAATATCAGTACCTATGATATAAGTTGCTGAGAGTGCAGTCACTGTTGTCCCTAAGACGCCTTATACCGATGAAGTTCGCTGCTGAATGTAACTGGATAAAATGGAGTTGAAGACTGAGAGAAGTTCCACCAAACTGAAAACCAAGACCACCTTTTTATGTAAATGTAGATTTTGAATGAATCCACCCAAGGAAGAAAGCTAGGTTTGCGTCCAACCTTCTTCAAATTTCCAAAGGGTTTGCGTCCTCAGAAATAAGCAGTCACAAAGTAACCAGATTCTTTTTCCTTTGTTTTATATTATCTCATAGTGCTTTTCCCGAGGTGTACCTTTTTCTTTTATAACCTCGAAGTGAGGGAAAGCACGCAAAACTAAGCCATGTGGGATAAAAGCTCACTTAAGTCACTTTTATAAGATAAAGTAACTTTAAAATATAAAGTGACTTTATAATAAGTCATAAAGTGACTTTATAATAAGTCATAAAGTGACTTTATAACATCACTTTTTAAAATAAAGTGATTTGACTTTAGAAATAGAGCCCAAATATTAAATATTTGCCCATGTAACCCTGTGACTGGCTGGCATCCTCCGAAAAGAAGCCATTAGCCTATCCGGATGGGTAGATAGACTAATCAGGCATTGAAATGGCCTACTGTTGGGAAGGGGACATTACAGTCCTCCCTTCCTGGGATTGCTTGCCCTCAAGCAATCTCAATGCTTGGTGCTGCAAAATAGACTCACCCTCCCATGTGGCATCCTCGTATGGTAAGTCCTTCCACCGAATGAAGTAGTCACGGACAACCTTGTTCCGCAGTTTCCTCTCTCTAATCTCAATAACCTCAGCCGGAACCAAAACTAGTTTACCCTCCTCATCCAGTGGGGGTAATCCATCCGAAACCACTACCTGCTGTCCAATTGCTTTCTTGAGGCAAGATACGTGAAAAACATTGTGGATCGTGCTATTTGACGGAAGCTCTAGCTCGTAAGCCACCTCGCCAACTCTCCTAGAGATGCCATAAGGACCATAAAACCTAGGCCTGAGCTTCTCTGACCCACTCTTCTTCAACGAGCTCTGTCTGTAAGGTTGTAGGCGAAGGTAGACCATATCCCCTGCCTCAAAACTCCGCTCTGTCCTATGTCGATCAACATACATCTTTTGCTGATTCTGTGCCCTCTGAATGTTCTCCCTGAGAGACTTGAGAATATCCCGGTGATCCTGAACCAGTCTCTCGCAATCGGGGCCCTGCTGTCCTGTAGAGCCAAATCTATGAAAGAAAGTGGCTCGCTGCCATAGAGAGCTCGAAATGGCAACATGCCAATAGTCATGTGATATGTGGAGTTGTAGCAAAACTCCTCCAAATACAACCATCGAACCCATGCTCTCTATTGTTCGGCTACATAACTCCGGAGTTAGCCTTCCACCCATTTGTTCACAATCTCCGTCTGACCATCTGTCTGCGGGTGGTAATTGGTGCTAGGAGTCAACTCAGTGCTTGCCAATCTGAACAACTCCTGCCAGAAGGTGCTGAGGAACTTGCTATCCTTGTTGCTCACAATGGTCTTAGGGAGACCATGCAATCTAAATACCTCTCGAAAGAACAACTCTGCTACCTGCGAAGCTAACCAGTCTGTTGTGATAGCAAAGAAGTGAGCGAACTTGGTGAGTCTGTCGACCACCACAAAGATATTGCCCCTGCCCTGCACTCTTGGCAAACTAGTAATGAAATCCATCGAGATACCCTCCCACTTCTGAGCTGGAATGGGAAGGGGCTGCAATAACCCTGCCGGATGCTCGTGCTCTGACTTGTTTTGTTGACAAGTTTGACATTCTCTGACTTGCTGGAGGACGTCATTCTTGAGGCCCTTCCTTGAGAACCTCTCTCTGACATGCCTGTAAGTTTTGAAGAATCCCGGATGTCCTGCTGTGGGCGCATCATGAACAACCCTCAGTATCTTAGCCTTAAGCTTAGAGCCTGACACTAGGTAGATCCCATCCTTATAAAGAATAATGTCATCACCCACCCTGTATCTGCTATCTTGAAGCCGTCCGTCCAAAACCTGACAAGCTCGAGTATTCTTAGAATACTCAACCAGCAAAAGAGATTTCCAATTAGTGGAGATCTCTGACAACACGCAACAACTCGCTACTGGTGGCCTCCTGGAAAGTGCGTCAGCCACGATGTTACTCTTCTCCTTGACGTACTCAATGTCGAAATTATATGCCTGAATCTTACTAACCCACTTTTACTGTCTTTTATTCAACTCCTTCTGCTCCAGGAAGTAGCGTAAGCTATTATGATTTGTCTTGACTGTAAACTTGCCACCCACCAGATACTGTTTGAATTTAGCCAAGGCGTGCATAATGGCAAGCATCTCCTTGTCATAAGTGGAATAAAGCCTCTCACTATCCTTAAGTTTCCTTCTCTCGAATGCTATGGGGTGCCTGTCCTGCATCAATACTGCACCAATCCCATTGCCCGAAGCATCACACTCTAAAACAAAGGAGCGAGAGAAGTCCAGAAGAGCTAAAACCGGACAAGTACTCGTGATGGTCTTGAGCCTGTCAAAGATTGCCTCAGCCTCATCTGTCCACTTGAAGGCTCCTTTCCGAGTAAAATCGGTGAGGGGAGCTGCTGTTTGAAAAAATCCCTTAACAAACCTCTTGTAGTAAGAACATTTCCCAAGGAATCCTCTCAAGTTTGATACATTCTGCGGTGGTGGCCAATCCCGAATTGCCTGGATTTTCTCCTGGTGCACCTTAACTCCATTTGCCCCTATCACATACCCCAGGTAGAGAACCTTAGTCAATCCAAATTCGCACTTGGATTCTTTCGCAAACAAAGACTAACTCTCCATGATGCTAAGAACCTCATCCAAGTGCTATAAGTGTTCTGTCCATGTCCTGCTGAAGACCAAAATGTCATCGAAAAACACTAGGACGCTCTTGCGCAACTGCATTTTAAATATATGATTCATACAAGACTGAAACATGGCAGGTGCGTTAGTGAGCCCAAATAGCATCACTAGAAACTCGTAGTGTCCATAGTGGCATCTGAAAGTTGTCTTATGGACATCCTCCTCTCGGACACGTATCTGATGGTATCCCGATCGAAGATCTATCTTCGAGAAAGAAACTGCCCCATGCAACTCATCTAATAGCTCATCAATCCTGGGAATGTGGTACTTGTTCTTGATGGTCCTCTTATTCAGTGCATGGTAATCAGTACACATGCGAAGAGAGCCATCCTTCTTCTTCACCAAAACTACTGAAGAAGCGAAAGGGATGGAACTGGGTTTGATGTGTCCATGTCTAAGAGCTCCTTAATTGTCTTCTCAATTTCCTCCTTGTAGTGCCTGGGATGACGATAAGGGGTGGTGATCACGGGCTTGGCCCCCTCCTCCAACTCAATGATGTGCTCGAAGCCCTTGTCTAGAGGTATACCTGGAGGGATGTCCTCAAAAATCCTCTTGTGCTTATCAAGCACATCTTGTATGTCTGTGTGAATCTGCTGCCCTGAATCCGGTGAGGGTCTAGAGGATATGAAGCATTGGGCTGCCCACTCCATATTGCTGTGTCTGATGATGGCCTCCATCCTGTGAGCTAAAATCACTCGTGATTCACTATCTGTCATGGCCTTAAGCATAATCAGCTGGTCACCCTGCATAAACTCTAATTGTTTCAGCTGACGATCAATGGTGTATCTCCTTAGGATTTGTAGCCACTGCATGCCTAAGATGGCGTCAAGACTGTCCAAGTCAATGACATAGAAATCAGCCTCTAGGAGATAGTCCCCAAAGTGAATTTGGAGTCCTGAAATCCTCCCTGTGCAACTCAACAAATCTCCCCCGGCCACCTTAACCTCAAACTCTGAAATGCTGTCTATTTGGAGTCCTCTCCTGGAAACCAAACCGATGCTGATAAAATTATGTGTTGCACCTGTGTCTAGAAGGCAAATGATCCGCTGTCCTCTAACCACTCCCTTGAGACGAAAAAAGTGACAAGCGGGGATACACGAGAGGGATGCTAAAGTAATAGGGGGCTGCCCAATGTGAACCTCTCTCTTCTTCCCCTCTGCTGAGTGCTCAGCCTGAGCCTCCTCATCGCTGTCCTCATCATCGCTGCCCTCCTGCTGCTCACAATCATCATCGGAAACCACCTCAATGTAGTGTATCTTGCCTTTTCCAAGGCACATGTAGTCTAGAGCCCAAGGCTCTCTGCATGCGAAGCACAACTTCTTTCTTCTCAACTCATTCCTTGTCTCGAAGTCAAGTTTAGGAGGTGTGCTCTTATTCTGATTTTTATTTTTTTGAAATGAAGAAGATCCCTTGAAGGTTTTCTTCGGTGGCTGTGGGATGGAAGATGGCGAATCCAAGTCATGTGCTAACGTAATAGCGTCATCCAGTGTGTCTGGCTTGAGGACTCTAACCAATCCTCTGAATCTATCTTGTAAGCCCTCAATAAACAACATTACCTTCCTCTTTTTGGCCATGTCCGGGACCATGATGGAGATCCTTTGAAACTCATCAATGTAGTGGTCCAATGATCCACTCTGTTTCAGCTGGGCTAACTCCTTGTAGTAGACCTCAATGTCCTTCCTGTCCAAACGGGTGATCAATTTAGTGTTGAAGATCTCATAAGAAGTAATCAGCTCGTGATTCTGGGTGACAAGACCATGATGCCACCAGTCATATGCTGTACCCTCTAAATGCATGGTCGCGAACTTAATCGCTTCCGTCTCTGACATGGGTTTAAGGGTCAGGAAGGTGTCTAGCTTGTGAATCCAAGCTCTTGCGGATGTCTTACTTCTGCCATCAAATGTAGGAAGGATCAATTTATTTATCGCATGTTTTAGATCCCTATTCTGACCCCTGGGTCTCCTATCCTGCTGTGCCCTGCCAAAATCCCTCTTCTGTGCCATGTGTTTACCCGAAGGGTAGACTTGTTACAGACGCACACGCACAACCATCAATAAGATATGCAACAGAGATAATATATATATAGAAGAGAACACAATAGCTTTTATTAATCATTCAGAGTCACACCATGACAGTGATCCTTCCAATGAGCAAGTACAATATACATATAACATTCGAAGCGGTGCAACCAAACGTCGTCACCCTTCTCAACCGTTGCAACTAACTAACCTCCGTCGGTGGCTGACATCCGATGGTAACCCAACCTTACCTCCGTCGGCGGCTAACATCCGACGGTGACACAACTTGACGGCTAACATCATCCCCCCCTTAAGAAAAGTCATCTTCGGACGACAACAAAATGTCTGGGACAGAACAACAAAATAGGAATGATGAACTTCTACTGCTAAGACTGAGAAGGAAAGTGGGGTAGAGGGAGCATCCCTGATGAAGAAGCAAGTTGCTCCGCTGAAGGAACTGGTGTGGTGGACGATCCCAACTGAGCCCGAAGCTCATAAACCTGTGTGGTCCGAGTCTGCAACTGTGCTTCAGCTACCATCTTGAACTCCAAGGCGGACTTGATCATCATCGCAGCCTCCAGTAGTTCCTTTTCCTTTGCTTCATTTTCTGCCTATGCCGCTGCCAATCGTTGCTCTAGAGCGGCCCGTGTTGCCTGTTCAGCCATCAACTCCTGGGTACACTGGAGTAAGTCTCTCTCTACTGCCTCCACCTTGGTGCCTAGCTCCGCCTGAGCTCTCTGCGCGGCCACCAATGCAGTCTCCCGATCAGATGAGACATACTCAGATCGCCTCAACGCGTAGTACCCCTCCCTGAAAGTCTGCTCCAACTCTCGAACAAGAGATGCTGCCTCACTCCCAATGACTGACGTAGGAACCGCCCAGGTAGCCAACATCTCGGCAGTCTCCCCATCAGGCCATAACCCCTGCTCAAAGCAAGCGGCAAATGCTGCACCACAGCCTACTCGGGCAAAGGCTAGGAGGCGTCTCAAATCCTCAACAATAGCCGCAACAGCTCGGGACTCTGCTACAGCCACCAACCGACGTCCTCTAGTGACCATGTCCGCTAAATAGGTCTCCACATCTTCTCCTTCCAATGCCCCAGGACCAGTAAGGGCTGCTGGGCGTGCCAATTCAATTCCACAAGGTGCCTCCCTAGCCACCTCGCCCCTCGCCACAGCCCTGTCCTCCTCAGAGAAAGGAGGGAGATCATCTGTTGCCACTCTGACATCTGCGGACTCTACTCAAATCACCTCCTACGGGTCCTCCCGTCGAGGAGAGAGAACTACTGCTGGTGGTGGAGTCGGAACCAACTGAAACCGTCGGCTGATCCAAGAACACATAGCTCCCATCTGCACAGAGTCCTGAGGTGGTGAGGGATCCCGCAAGAGTGCAGCATCCACAGTCACTACAACATCCGACCCAATCACTTCCATCCGGACTTGACCCTCTCCAATGTCCTGAATACCTCCGCATTCTTCCCCTTCTGATGCGACTGCTACCTCCGGCGGAGGTTCAGGATCTCCTTCCCCTAGAATGTCTGTGGCTGCCTCCTCCGGTGGAGACTCAACTAAAGGAACTGTAGAACTCACTAGTGGTGCTGAAGTTAAGTGGGCCGAGGGAGATAACACTGGTGGTGCAAACCGTACTGTGTCCTCTTCGCTTGAGTCCGCATCGGAAGATTCTTCACTGGCTTCCCGGCCGCTATCAATGTCCTCTTGGTTGGATTCGACCACCATTTGCCGCCTTCGTTTCTGTCCACTGACTGCACTCCCCGTATCCAAATATCGCCAGTAGAACACCGGTGGAGCTCCTCCCGTGAACTTGCCTTGCAGCTTGAGCTCCAACTCGTCCGCAGGCATTTGTCTCAGTGCGGCCTCAAGAAATAGTCCAATAGCGTAATGGGGCATATAAAAAGTGCGGTGTTGCAGCGTTATGAATTCCCACATTCTTTCCGCCAACACTGAAGCCTAGTCATAGACCACCCCGTTCATCAACCCCTGCATGTAGACTCTCTGTGGGAGAGCAATGTCGGATGCACGGCTCGAACCAGTCAGCCTACTCTTGAGGACATCAAGAATACAACGCCAAGCACCCTCTGCTATGTACTCCCTCCTCAGCCCTCGTGCCTTGGTCGCATTTACCACTGTTTCCAATTCTACTGGAGTAAGCCGACGGCAGACACGCTTTATCCAAAACTCTTTCCGCTCTGTGGACATCTTCTGCTTGGTGGTATCCACCTTCTATCCATTACGTCCTGGGATACCAAAGACTCGTGTGAAGTCCTCCGGGCCATAGGAAACTGTAAGCATGTGTTTCCGATACATGAATGTACTTGTCCTCGTCTGTCTGTCGAAACACTGAATCATCATCCTCAAGGTGGTCTCTAGATTACGCACAGGAAACAAGGGCATTTGGATAGCCCAATGGACCCCTGCCTGCCGTAGAAACTTCTTTACCTCATCATCCTCCGGAGTCTCCTTCCACCATGTCCTACACTCCAGCCCATTAAGTCCTTCGAATGCTATGGTCTGATAGGTGACAGAATTTTTCCCTTTTTCCTCTTGCGTAGGCTTCAGTTTCTTCCCACTGCTCCCACTTGCCTGATGATGCCCCGCAACCTTCACCCCCGATGGTAGAACAGTAGCCTGCCTGTTCATCTCGTTTTTCCCTAAGCTCCTTGCTTGTAATTGCGTTTTCCAGTTATTCCGCTTTCCTGCTGAATGCATCCTTTGATTGTTTTAAAATTCAAGAATCCGTTATATACTTTACCATACTGATTTTCCTCTTTCTTTGGCGGCTATGTGCTCGTAGTTCCCGTACGGTGATCTTCCCCTCCGTTACTGTTCGGGCTGCTCTCCTTCCTACTGCACTGTCAAGTGTCTACCATTCGACCACCACTCTCTGCGAACACATGTCTTCTCTCTATTTTTTTTTTTCAATTGTGACTGTTGCCGCCTTTCACCAATTCCCAATTGCCAAATACGGCACCTCCGAACCTATCCGCCAAGCGGTTCGGTTTACTTTAATTTTTCACCGTGCTTTGTATCTCCACCCGTGCGGTTTCAACTCACCCTTGCTGTTTCACCGTGCTTTGTGACTCCACCCGTGCGGTTTCAATTATCCTAAACACTACCGGCTTGCCTCCTCGCCTTTACCCGCAGTGTGTTCTACCCGACGGTTGGCTTCCCCTCCGTGTTGGCATTCGCTCCGTCTGCCTCCTGTTATGTTTTCCTCCCCTCGGCACTGCTATCTACTTCCTCCCTCTGCCGGCCGGCTTATCCCTCTTCTACTCTTCTCCTTCCGCGCTCGTGTTTTCCTTTTTGTGTTTCTTTCTTGTGCGGCTGCGGCTCAAATAGGGGACGGTGCTGGGTTGTAAGACGGTGGACTCCACCGTTCGGTGGTGCCACCGTACGACATGTGTTCTTTTTTTTTTTATTAACTTCTTTTTTTTTAATTTTTTAATTTTTAATTTTTATTTATTTATTTATTTTTATTTTTTATTTTTTATTTTTTATTTTTTTATTTTTTATATATTTTTTTTAAATTTTTTTTTTATTTTTCATTTGGCACTCTATTGTGGACCCGATCATGGTAAATCTTCAATTTCGATCCATTAACTGCATCGGCTATGGGTACCCCGTCGATCGAGGACAGCTTAATTGCCCCGTTGGTATTGACTTCCCGGAATTGATAAGGGCCTAACCATTTCACCTTGAACTTGCCGGGTTTAATCTCGTTTCGGCCATTATACCTCAGTATGAGTTGTCCTGGAGCAAATCGGGTGTGACGGAGATGCTTGTCATGCTAGTGCTTCCGACGCTGTTGTGCGACATCGGTTGCCCATTGTGCTAACATCCGTCATTCATCCAGTTTGTTGAGAGCATGGAAATGTTCTCTAAGACTTTCCATGTCGCCTAATCTATTTTCGAGTGCTATTCGTAGACTTGGCACCATAAACTCTGCGGGGACCACAGCCTCTTGGCCAAACATTAATTGGAACGGAGTATGTCCCGTAGTGACTTTATACGATGTGCGGTACGCCCATAGAACTGAGGGAAGTCGTTCTTCCCAATCTTCTCCTTCGACTCCACAGGACTTGTAAATCACAGACACTAGAATCTTGTTCGTGGCTTCCGCCTGCCCGTTCGCCCTCGGGTAATAGGGATTGGAGAGTGAGTGAAAAATTTTGAATTCTGTAGTGAGCAATCGTATCACGTGATTAACGAAATGCCCGCCCCTGTCACTCGTGAGTTGAATGGGGATGCCATACCTTGTAATAATCTGTTCATATATGAACCTGGCTGTGCTGACTGCAGAATTGTCTGGCAAGGCCCGAGCTTCAACCCATTTTGTAAGATATTCCGTTGCCACCACAATATACCGGCACCTCCTCCTCTGGCTTGGTTTTAGTGGTCCCACAAAATCTAAACCCCATCTCTCGAACAATTCCTGAGCATTAGACGGATTTAATGGCATAAAATCTCGCTTGAGAGGTTTCCCAGCTCTTTGACAGGTGTCGCAGCTTGTTACCCATTCTCGTGCATCGTTATACAAAGTGGGCCACCACAGGCCTGCTAGTAAGACCTTCCTTGCTGTCGTATCGGGTCCCATATGGCCTCCTGCGGGACCCTCATGGGCTTCTCTGAGAACGCCTTGGACTTCCTCTTCCATCACACATCTCCGAAGTACCTCGTCCGGTCCCATTTTGTATAATAACCCATTAATGAGTTGGAACATCCTACTTCTGAGTACTAATTTCCTTCGTTCGCCAGGCGGCATTCCCTCTGGGAACTGTCCTGTGGATAACAAGTCTCCAATGCTTGTGTACCAGGGAGGAAGAACAGCAATACGAAAGAGATGAGCGTCGGGAAAGTCATCATTTAC
This sequence comes from Chamaecyparis obtusa, assembly GCA_027943335.1. Taxonomy (NCBI): domain Eukaryota; kingdom Viridiplantae; phylum Streptophyta; class Pinopsida; order Cupressales; family Cupressaceae; genus Chamaecyparis; species Chamaecyparis obtusa. The sequence continues at coordinate 225,884 of BSBK01001513.1, forward strand.
CCCTTCTGGTGGCTCCCCGGATTTGAGTCGTGATAAGTGATCTGCACACACGTGACTTTTTCCGGGGCGTACAATGATGTTGAATGTGAATTCCTGCAGGAGAAGCAACCACCTACTTACTCGTCCTTGAATAAGTGGTTTGTTTACCAGGTACATTAAGGCCTGATGATCCACGAAAAATGTGAATGGAGTGGTGAGAAAGTAATGCCGGAATTTTTGTACTGCGTATACCATCCCCAACGCTTCTCTTTCTGTTGTACAGTAGTTCTTCTCTGCCTTCGAAAGGAGCCTGCTTGCGAAGTATATGGGGTGATCTAGCCCGTGATCACCTGTCTGTGCCAGCATGGCTCCAATCGCAAAATTGGAGGCATCCACATGCACATGGAACTCTTTATCCCAGTCGGGGAATGCCAGGATAGGTGCAGCGACTAGCCTGGCCTTAAGGTCTTCGAATTCGTCCCTTTGCTCTAACCTCCAATTGTAAGGTTCTCCTTTCCGGGTTAGTTGTTTTATCGGACGAGACACGTGAGCAAACTGTTTAATGAATTTCCGATAGTACCCGATGTGTCCGAGGAATGACTTGAGTCCCGTAACATCCGTGGGGGGTTTCATTTCGAGGATCACCCGAATCTTGTCTGGGTCGGTTTTTAGTCCAGCTTTGCATACAATATGCCCGAGCAGTTTCCCTTGTGGGACCATAAATCTGCACTTCTTAGGGTTAAGTGCCAACCGTGCCTGTCGGCATCTTTCCATACATTCCCGAAGGGCCACCAGATGGGTATCTTCTGTACTGTAGATAGACCAATCATCCAAAAAGGCTTTGAAGTTGCCTACTGACATTTTATCAAAGATGTGCAGTATTATTCGTTGGAATGTTGCTGGGGCATTGCAAAGCCCGAACGACATCCTGTTGTAAGCATATACACCATTTTCTACCACGAATGTTGTTTTCAGCTTATCTTCGTCTGCTATTGATATTTGGTTATACCCCGAAAATCCATCCATAAAGGAGTAGATTTCGTGACCAACAACTTCCTCTAAGATGGTATCCGTGAAGGGAATTGGAAAGGGATCTTTGACTGTAACAGCGTTCAGACATCTGAAGTCCACGCATATTCTTATTTGGGTGGAGTCCTTCTTCAGTGAGATCACAATGGGGGAGACCCATTCGCTCGTCTGTACTCGGAATATTATACCTGCATCAAGCATCTTTCCGATCTCTTCATTAACCCGGGCCGCATAGTTTTTGTTCATTCTGTACAGATGTTTCCGTACGGGGACTGCTCCTTCGACGAGTGGGATCCGGTGGACACACAGTTCCGGCGGTACCCCCTTTAAGTCTTTGTAGGTCCAGGCGAATACATCATTGTATTTTGTGAAAATTTTAAATGCCGCGGTTTTCAACACAGGGTTCCAGTCATCCCCTATTAGAATGTTCTTCGGGTTGGTGTCATCTCCTAAATTCGTGGGCTTTACTGTCGGTTCTTCATACTTAATGGGTTTCTCTTTGTCGAATTGGTGTGCTGGGGTTTCCTGAATTCGAAGCTCCCCCTCTTTGTACTCCTCGTACTGTGGCGGAAATGTAGGCTCCTCCTCATCCCCTATCTGGTTTTCTTTGTTGTCCTCTATCTCCAGCATGTTACATTGCCTTAGCTCATAATCCTCCATTTGCTAATGGAACAGCCCGTTTAGTGAATCCATGTCATCGTCAGAGTATCCTTCTATTTGTAATACACCTTCCTTGTTCGGTTCTTGTCTTCCTTCGTCAATTTCTTTGTCTGTGTCTGATCCCGACGAGGACGCTAGGTCTTCACTCACCAATTGACTTCTCAAATCAATGGTGAATTTCCGGCCGTCTCTCTCCATAGAAATGACGTTCCGCTTCCAGTCGTGCTTAGCTCTTGCTTGTATTAGCCACCCCCTCCCCAAGAGGGTGTCGTATCCCTTCTTTTTTACTGGAATAACAATAAAGTCCATGACAAATGGTTGGGTGCCAATCATCACTTTTTGAGCCATCAGTGTGCCTATTGGTTTAATTCCATGCTGGTTTGCGCCTACAAGCTGGAAAGTCGGCGGCCATAGTGTTGGCTGTCCAAGCTTCTTCCAGGTTTCTTCGGGTAGGACGTTGACCCCCGATCCGCCATCAATGATAGTGTCCGTGAGTATTGTGCCCAAGATTCCCATTTCTACTACTGCCGGGTGCCTCCTGGTGTTAAGTGCCAATAACATGGGATCCTCCACGGATTTTCCCTTTTCGAGAGAGTTTGCCGTCGTGGTTGTTGTCCTTTGTCTGTTCGGTGATGGTACCGCATTGAGTAGGGCCATTCTTAATTGTGGGGCCACTGTCAAAAGATCTCCCAGTTGTATTGGAATTTCTGTTTGCATAATTTGCCTTAATATCCGTTCCCCGTGACTTCCCTCGGAAGTTCCCACGGCGTCGTGCATTTCGTTCCGTTGGGCCATCTGAATATCTTGCCTCGTCTCCGATACTCTCTTTTTTTCAGTCTCTGGGTGTGGGTAGGTGGCTTTCCGTGCTTGTTCTCGGGTGATTGCCAACACTCCCTCGTTGCCTTCAATGTTAATTAAATTCACTCCCGGTTTGGGGCATTTTGTATCATCATGATCTCCAGGCCTGCACCATTTGCACAGAAATTGCGCTTTTTCTCCCTTCGGACAGTCCCGAGCGAAATGCCCCCACTGACTACACGTGTGGCATTGAATCATCGGTCTTCCGCTTGTATCATATTGAAGGCGGCTTCGTCCTCCATCATTATTGCTATTTCCTCTTCCCCCTTGGCGATTATTCCTATATCCGCCAGAAGAGGCTGTGTTTTGATATCTGGAGGCTGAAGCTTCCTGTGTGAACATAACTTGTTGGCCTCGTGTCTTCATATTGAATGGCCATTCTTTTGTGGAGTGACCCGCCAATTGACAAATATCGCAAAACATCTTCCGTGGGCATGTGCCCTTAGCGTGGCCAGCCTCTTTGCAATCGGTGCACCAAAGTTCTCCTTCGTCGTTCCGGCTGGTGCTACCCTTCATATTGCGAAATTCCTTGAGCATTCGTTCCATGTCCTTTTGTAGTGCGGAGACTTTCTTCTTTGCTTTCCCGTCACTACCGCTGTCATCTCCTGAAGTATTGTCATCCTCCGACGAAGAAGACTCATTTTTCTTCTTCTTCGATGTTTTCTGTTCACTTTCGAGGTCCATCGCTCGGTTGTAGGCATCAATGTAAGAAGGGGGAGGAACTATCTTCATCTTCCTCCGAAGGTTGGATTTCAATCCTTCGACGAACCATCGCTTCTTCAATCCATCGGCTGGTGGACTCTCCATTTTGCCTACCAATTCTTTCAGTCGGTGACCATAGTTCCGTACGGTCTCCTTGGGTCCTTGCTTGGTTCCGTAGATTTCGGAGATGATTTCATTATCGTCTCGTAGGAGCCTGAACTCTTTCTCAAATTTTTTTTTTAACTGGTCCCAAGTGGTCACTTGGGTTTTATCTAAGTCGGAATACCAGTCGATTGCTACCCCTCGGAGGGTTGCTGGAAATTGTTTCGTCCATTCATCGTGATCTGTAACTCCATTTGCTGCCCAAATTGTTTCACATGTGCGGCAATGTCGGACTGGATCGTCCTTTCCATCGCCTTGGAATTTGGGTAGTTTTTCCTTATGAGTCGCCATAGGTGGTTGGGTTGTGTTGTCCAGCACCACCGCCTATGGTACCCGCACCCACCCCTACTGTGCTGCTTTGTACGGTATTTACTGGTGGCACTTGTTGTGCCTGTCACCGATGGAACTGTGTTATGTGGAGTCGTGGGCTCCAACGGAGGGTTCCCGTGTGTCTCTGCTCCGTCAACGTCACCCTCAGCCGTACGTCTCCCTTCGCGATCACGGTCTTCCGCACATGGTGTACGGACCTAGTCTGCAAACCGGTTTCGTTCTTCCTGGAGGAAGGTCTTCAACGCTCGCGTTTCCTCGATTAATTCTTCACTACTCCGCACCCTTCGATCTTCCGGCGAAATGAACTGTTCCAATTCGGCTTCTGCACCTTCCGTACCACTTCCGAGGTCCCCTTCGGACAACCCTCCGGCAAGCTGGTCCTTGGCAAGTTGCCTGAACCTACACCAACGTTCATGTTGCTGCGCGGATATCAAAGCCTTCTGTGCGGCTTCCCCTTCGTCATCTATCACTTTCTTATTTCGATCTTTATTTAAATTATTGGGCATCAAGACATATTATACACATTGCTCAATAAAAAAGAACACATTTTTTATTAATTCATGTTGCTTTACAACATTCTCAATTGAACTACAATTGAATTTTTGTGTTCCGTTCCCCTTCGTTTCAAACTTCAACAACTTTATTGTTTGTCATTTCCTTCTTCCCGACGGCGACGAAGATGCTCTCGGGCGTGGAATGCACGGAGGATCTCTTGGCGGCGGTCCTCACGGTCAATTTCCTCTTGCCGAATACGTCGTGCGAGTGCTGCTTGTGCAGCAACCGTGGAAGTTGGTTCAACAACCGATTCGCTGCAGGGTTCGCCCCAATCGCGTCCCACACTACGCCTGCAGGGACGTCTCCGTTCGTTGCCTCGCTTCGGACGTGAGTTTCAAGAGCTACTTGAAACAAAATTCGGAAGTCACGTGCTAGATTATCCTCTCCGTCATACAACTCTGTACGGGCTTCCTCGGCTTCTGGGTTTATTGCACTAACGGGTAAGCCCATTATGCCTACTCGCCATCCGGGTATGTCTAGGCAACGGCGCCAAATGTTTACCCGAAGGGTAGACTTGTTACAGACGCACACGCACAGCCATCAATAAGATATGCAACAGAGATAATATATATATAGAAGAGAACACAATAGCTTTTATTAATCATTCAGAGTCACACCATGACAGTGATCCTTCCAATGAGCAAGTACAATATACATATAACATCCGAAGCGGTGCAACCAAACGTCGTCACCCTTCTCAACCGTTGCAACTAACTAACCTCCGTCGGTGGCTGACATCCGACAGTAACCCAACCTTACCTCCGTCGGCGGCTAACATCTGACGGTGACACAACTTGACGGCTAACACCATGTACTGAACAAAGGTCAAGTCAGCCTTGACTCTATCAGGTTGCATATCCCACTCATCGTGCATGGCTAAAACATTATCAGGAAGTCCGACTGCTGCCTCGGGCTGAGCTACCTCTTCCTCGGCATTATTCTTTGTGAATGTAGGCATAAGGGGCCTATCTGTAGTACGAGTGCTTGCTCTAGCAGCTCTGGGTGACCCTGCTACACTGCTACCACCACTGTGACGACTCGGGGGCCTCTTGGGTGCCACTGTCAACTGCTGGGTAACCCCTGTGAGCTGATGTAACACATCAGCGATGTGATCCCGTCCCTCACGAATAGCTCTCATTGCTTCTTTGACTTCTCTATCTCCATCCGCCATGCCTGTACCCCGAGTGCCCTGTTCAAAGACAATTTCCTCGTCTGCCTTGGTATGATTGTCCTCTATATCAACCTGTACTGACGGCTCTTGCTGTCCCTGTTCAGCCCTGTTGTGTCTAAAATTATATTCCCTGTGTCTGCTATGCATGCCTGGACAACATTACCATAAGCTGTAAATAAACCCACTAGGCTGGCAAGATTGCTAGCTCTAATACCACTGTAATATTCTAGCCCAGATTTGACTGTAAATTCATTAAATTCTGTACACTGAAGGTATTCAAACAACTGATGGAATGGGATCTGCTATTCAGTGTGTTTGTTGATGTTTATTTTACCACTGTTTAGATGTGTATGGGATACTCGAAATATGTATCTTTCAAGTAACTTTTAAACAAACATGTATTTCCAACATGCAGTAAAACTCAAGCAATAAACATTTTTCAACCATGTAAAAAGATCACGTTTCTTATTCAATATTTCAAATACACAGTAAACTACTAATGAGTGAGATGAGGACCAACCGGGATACACCAAGGTTGGAACGACAGTGGGAATGTTGCATCAGATATTGAGATGCCTAGTCAAACACCTCCTGCAGATGTCGCCAGCAACACCAAACCCGACAGTCCGCCGTAACCCGCGTTGACAGTACCAGGCCCGCGCAGAATCCTTACGTCAATGCTGCCATAGCAACTTCTCTGCAACCTGACATTTCTCCAATCCGATATGGATTGGTATTCCTTCCCACAGCATGCGGTTTCAGTCTGTGCGCGCTTTGTAGCTGCGTTCACTTCTAGCTCAAGCCACAGTCCTTGCATGCTATTTGGGAGTGTGCAGCGGCAACTCCAGAACTTGCAGTGTCTAATCTACTATTTAGGAGTGGATATAAATATGATGCAGGGTGACGTGTTCTCAATACTTAGCCTATAAGTACTGTCCACTAGTGCGACACTGCTGCAGATGTCTCCCTTTGAAAACTCCTATACAATGCTTAGTGTGCCCAATTGAACCAGTATGTATGCAAATATCAGAACCTGTGATATAAGTTGTTGAGAGTGCAGTCATTGTTGTCCCTAAGACGCCTTATACCGATGAAGTTTGCTGCTGAATGTAACTGAATAAAATGGAGTTGAAGACTGAGAGGAGTTCCACCAAACTGAAAACCAAGACCACCTTTTTATGTAAATGTAGATTCTGAATGAATCCACCCAAGGAAGAAAGCTAGGTTTGCATCCAACCTTCTTCAGATTTCCAAAGGGTTTGCGTCCTCGGAAATAAGCAGTCACAAAGTAACCAGATTTCTTTTTTCTTTGTTTTATATTATCTCATAGTGCTTTTCCCAAGGTGTACTTTTTTCTTTTATAACCTCGAAGTGAGGGAAAGCATGCAAAACTAAGTCATGTGGGATAAAAGCTCACTTAAGTCACTTTTATAAGATAAATTAACTTTAAAATATAAAGTGACTTTATAATAAGTCATAAAGTGACTTTATAACATCACTTTATAAAATAAAGTGATTTGACTTTAGAAATAGAGCCCAGATATTAAATATTTGCCCACGTAACCCTGTGATTGGCTGGCATCCTCCGAAAAGAAGCTATTAGCCTATCCGGATGGGTAGATAGACTAATCAGGCATCGAAATGGCCTACTACTGGGAAGGGGACATTACAATCATGGAGATTCAACATGATGATATAACTTGGGCAACACATCAAGTGTGAAATTACATGGAGCTTGAAAAGAAAAAATTGCATGATGATAAATCTTCTATTTCGGATACAAATTTTTTTTTTTTTTTTGTGAGGCACTTCTTGATCCAAGAACACATATGGTGAGAATAGTAGGGTATGGGATCCAAGTGGCTGCTTGGGATACCCAACTTGAAAAGTCAAAATGAGCAAGTAGGTGAATTTCATAGTGGTGGCATGGTGAGGTATGCTCATCTATTTCCCTTTAGCCAACATGCAAATAATTTTGCCATGCTTCCAATTACTCATAAGAGTGGGATAGATAAGAAATTTCATAGAACATTCTGGTATGGGCTGTTCTATATAAAGAAAGAATCCAGTTCTTGCAGGTATGTTAGCTTGGTCCTTCAAGATGGAAATTATACTGGGTTACGAGAAAAGAAAATGGAGACTTGGCATACTAGTATAGTAGAGCTAATCAGAGTGGTGCAGCGAAAGCATGATGTAGTTTTCTCAAGGTTAATTTGGGATCTTGGAATTTTAAAGAATTCATCCAGGAATAGTCAAGGGTTGAGTTGTGATTGCTTGAGGATAAGCAATCTTTGGGGATGTAGGACTATAATGTCCCCTTTTTATGGCCTTTCCAGTTTCTTTAAGGACTTCAACTTTGTTGGAGAATGCTAGTTCCAACAATGGCTGTGAAATTTTGAGATCAATTTCTGCATTTCGGGCGCATACCAAACTTGTTGGAAGAGTATTCTATTTCTGGAAAGTTGGAAACTATAAATTTTTATTAAGTTGGATTTCCAGTGAGCTTCTATGTATGTTGGTGCACTCAGAATTCACCTTTGACCTACTTTTGTATGTTTTGGAACTTTGGGCAGATTTGCCGAAATTAATTAAAATATTAAATAATTAATATTTAAATTGTCATAAGTGTTAAATAAATTTGTCATTGATGTCGATAGAGTTGCAGTTATGAATTTAAAATTATACTATCTATTGTTTCATCAAAGCAATCGATTATATGCATTTTGGCTTTTACATATGAATTCTATTTGCTAGAGAGAAGTTCTGAATATATCTTCAGTGCATAGTGTTCAATAATAGTTGGGCATCATTTCCAGTACACACAGAAGAAAATTGACTTGCTATGACACTCATTTTGAAAATTGAAGACTTGGATGATTTGGAGAATTGAGGACTTTGGTCTTTGTTTGACATGGTTGGCAACGTTCATGGTAAAACAACTATTTTGGAGAATAGAAGACTTTGGTCTTTGTTGATGTGCATAAGAGCATAACGATGTCTTCACTTTATGTAATGACGGAAACTACCGAACATGAGAATGGCTGTCTTTCAAGGTCGACATGATCAGTTACCCGCACTCGATGGAAATAGAGAAATGATACTGCTCAAGCAATCGGACTGGAGATGTTGTGTTTCACACACTGCAAACAGCGTTCTTCATAATATTTTGCAGTTCTTCATAATATGATTCGTAGCATGCCTTCTATATAATCTATTTACGAGGTCTGGAGACATCTATTACCAATATCTGCCATCTGTACAAGTCGACAAAAGTTTCCAAAAAGCAAAGCATTTACGATATCCTAGAAGTCGATAGTTTATCAATATCATTTTGATAGTGAAGTCTATTCTTATTCACCGGCAACATTCTTATTTCTATTCACGATGCCATCTATAAAGATATTTCTTTGTCAACGTAAGGAGTTAACACTCTGTCTTCTTTATCGGGATGTTGTGTGAATAAGTTAGAAGTTTGTAATGATTGGTTGTGGCAAAGATTGGTTGGAAACAATGTCATTGATCATAGTTTGGCTTATATTAAATGAGTCTTACTTGTATATTGCGTAGCGATTATGATTAAGCCATCAGGCTGTCAGAAGTTGCATTGATCGGGTGTATAATTAGCAACTTAGCATAACTATGTTGATTGGTTACAACCAACTTATAATTGTTAAACTGGCATGATAAATTATAAAAGGCAGATGGAGGTTTGATGGAGTGGATGGGTGTGAACGCTGAGATAAAGAAAAGGTGAATTGAGCATGTATCGCTGGAAATGTTTGAATGACTGTAAGCCAATGGAGGGGTGTTGCTGAGTAAGAGGAATGCTGTTTGAAAGGAAATATATAATATTCTGAGGACAAACATACTGAAGTCTGATGTTGTCATAAAGAAGGCACGTATTTCATTTAAAGGTGAAATGATATTTAATTCAGATCATGTTATTGAGTGGGTGCTCAAATTTGAAAGAGTTGGTGCTCTTAGAATAGGGGTTTGGTAACTCCTTAGGGTTGGTGCCCTTAAACATTGTAATTGGAGTTATTCGTGAGGCTGGATCAGGAGAGTAGATCCTAGCAGCATTTCTCACTGTGGTTTTCTCCATCCCGAGTTTCCACGCAAAATCTTGTGCATTATTTTTTGTGTGGTTACATTTCTTTGGTTCAGTTACAATTGATTTTGGATTTCAGGTTGGAGTTTGACAAAGTTTTATTAAAAGTTAAATTTGAATAAGGATTAAAAGTTTGAATCTACTATTGATTCACCCCCCTCTCAATCATTAAATGGTAATTTTAAGTGACTAAATGCTGAAAAAGTAAATAGTAAAATAAAGCTTAAATTCACTTATTTGGATTTGTAGGGTTATCATTCAAAAGTAATATGAACTATAATTTTTTGTAAGGTTCCAAGAATGCTTAAAAATGGGAAATTGGAGGAGAGAAGCCCATTTTGAATATTTTATCAAACCTTGTTTTCTCTGAGGTTGAACATTGTTCATTTCTTTCGCTTTAGACAAAACCTTAAGGTAAGATTGATTTTAGTGGTGAAAGATTCCTCCCTAGCCAATACTGTGTGATTCATTTAGAGTCATAGTTTCTGTAGAAAAGATTCAAAGGTGAATTAACCCAAAATTCATATTTGGGTTAAATGTTTGCAGAATAGTTCACAGACTCAGGCTTAGAGAGTAGTTGGCAAGCCCAAAATTTTCAACTTGGCAAACACTTGAAAACAATTAGGCAAAAACTCAATAACTTAGAGAGTGTTAAAATTTAAAATTTCTTAGTTTTATTTTATCTTTTGCAAAATTCAATTGCAAAATGTATTGAATTAAAAATTGACATTGCAAAAGAGAAAATGCATGGTTTTATAGCCAAAAAACGTGGAAAATGTGTTTTAGCTAGTGTTTCATTCACATTTGCATTTTTTATCCATGCTTTTCCTGTGTTTATAAACACTCATGAGTTAAACTTGTAAAACCTTGTGGTGCAAAGAAAAGTAGAGAGTACTTGGCAACTTGGAGAGTACTCGCAGAGTTTGCAAACTGTGGTTTGCAGAATAAGGGTTTGGAGAAAACCGATTTATCTATACGTGATTTCAGGGTTTGCCTGGTTTACAGGTACAAATTTATAAAAATTTGCAGTCAAATATAAATTCGTTGTGTTATGTGTGCAAGTGCATGAAGGGTCAGAAATTATTGTGCTATGTGCGCAGTGGAAGGATTGATTTAAAATTAAATATTTTATTGAATATTGAATTATCCCAGCCATAACATATTTATTCAAGCCACAAAAGAAGGCCATATAAAATTGTTGACTAGCCTAAAAAGGGGTTGAAGCATTTGGCTTAACTCTATCCAATGCAGCCAAAAGGGAGGCTATAAACTTTGGCACAACTTTCTATTAATCAGCTGTACCAAGCAATAAGGGTGTCAAGGTATTAGAAAGGCTGCCGTACCTTTTTTAAGGAGTGTTGTACCATTGTAGAAGAGCCGTACAGAAAAAAGGAACAAAGAAGAGGATGCTGATTGGTTTGTAGGATATTTATGCAGTCCAGGTCAGCACTTTTGTTTGGGAAAATTTATGGTTTTGTAATGTTACTATCACTATTAAGTCATATTGTATCACAATACATTTAATTTGATTAAAAATCTGCTGTAAACATTGTTTAATTTTTTTTGTGAAATGAAGTTATAAGGAGTGGCTAAGAATTGAAGAAATATTTTCTGTTATAACTATTCTGCTATTGTTTCAAAATAAGACTATATGCAAACTATTTGACGAAATGCCTACAAGATAAAATCAGTAAAATTGCAAGTATGAAACAATATAGCCTGGTAGGGTTAATTATTATCAATTTCAAGACTATGTTAGGTAGTCAACTTTTGCATTTCTATATTTGCACTTCTAACATTTCATAACATACTTCATTTGGTTATTCGAGATCATGTATATTATGGTGTTAGTTTCATTCTATATTTTCATATACATACTTATCTTGGAAGTTGAACTTGCTTGGTTTCCAAGTTCTAATCTCTTTCCTCTAAATACTCCATGGGAGTAACTGATTGTAGGGCTATCCAATCTCCACTCTCTCATTCTACTTATTGATAGATGAAGTCTAATTGATTTCAATCAACTGCCATTAGCCCAAGTCACTGTGTGTGTGCTTCCCTTTTTCTTAATAATCGATATGAGTGTATTCTATACAGTGGCATCATGGTAAACTCTTTATTTTAGACAGTTCACGGGCTAAATTTTCTATTTTATTTGCTCTCTATACTTCTATGCTATGTAATGCCTTTAATTTTAAAAACAGGTAATTTTTTTTCCATTTTTCAACATTTTTTTAAATCTGATTTTTCCCCATTTGAAGCCTATTTTTGAAAAAAAAATCAATATGCTTTAAGTTTGCCGATTTTTTCTGCTATAGGCTGAACTCGTTCCTCCCTAAGGCTTTCTTACTCCCTACCAGATAGATGACAAAAAGTCTAAATAATTCATTCTCTTCATCTATAGTGCTTGGAAAGTTTCTTTTACATATCCTGTGACTGGCTATACTTTTACAGAGAAAATTCAAAACACTGAGAACAAAAGTTTGCTTTTGTGAAAATAGATAATTTCGGTGAGTCAATTTTTATAAGAGATATCAACAGATATAAATTCTAAGGTAGTAAGGTTAAAAGAAAGCACCGTTGCCTGTTTTTTTCATAGACAAGCGCTAAGCACCAATTAAAACATAACACTCTATATACACAGAATTCCAAACATTTCTCTTGGAAACAATTGCTTATTATCCCTCAATATAGATTGGTTGGAACATGTATATGTTGGGAATTCCATATGTGTCTCATAAAAAATAAGAACAAACTACATTTTACATTTTTGTGAGGTTTGATTGCATGGTTTCATTATGGTTTCTGGGATTTTATCTGTTTATGTTTGAAGATTTGGTTAAGAATTTGTGATTATATATTGGATATCAAGGCATAGGAATGAGGTATAAGATAATTGCTCCACAATTGTCTGTCAACATGTTTCTTGTAATGAAAATTGTTTACTTGTGACCTGGCTCTATAAATTTGACCAAAGCTTGAAAGTTGTTATTATGCAGGTTAAATAAGAAAGGCGAAATTTGATGGGGCCTCACCAATGTCAAGTATGTGTCCATGCAGAGTCTAAGTACAAGTGTCCAACATGTCTCCTTCCATAGTAAGTCCATCTTCACATGTCCACATTGGTTTTTGATTCCACCACAAATTGTTAATGGGCTATTTAGAGCATTCTTTTTGATCTCCAATTATAACTATGCTCACTTTATTAGATCACTTTATCAGAATTCCATCTACTACAGAGATTATTCTATTTTAATAAATAAGTTCAGGAAAGAGGCTGAAATCATAGTTTACATGCTTGCGAATTTCTGTTGTAGGAGAGGCACTTGAAGGCTCAAAGTCAGACTCTTAATCCTTTCTTGCCAAACAACACTTATTGAGTACTCTAGGCCAAGCTTTTTCCTTTATTTCAGGTGTTTTATCTACTTTTATGGTACAGTCCATTCCTATACTTTTGTCATTCTCTTTCCTCTTCAAACTCTTTCTTATATCAAATTTCCTCCCCTCCACTTTTAGTATCAATCTCGTTGGACCACCTATGCTGCTTCCTTGGTTCCTGGCCCCAATAAAAACCTGAATTCTATTTTGAATTACTTCCTGAGAGTATGCAATTTTCTTGAAGACTCTGGAGAAGATTTACCTGCTTAGGTGGTAATTATAAATGTGACTAGGAACACATCACTAAGCATATATAAATGTGGTTTATATCCTTATCTCACTGGTGTTAATGGTTGAGCAAGCATTGCACTCATACTGATGCACATTCTATTACTCTTCATACATTCTAAAATTATTGCCAATTCAAGTGCATTTTAATTGTTTGTATGTTAGTAGTATTTCATTAATGGGGGCAATGGTTCTGCCCTTGGGAAACTAGAAGAATCTTGTTGTAAGCACACGTCTACACCATAAGACATTTTGGCAATTCTCGATATAATGCTTGACCAAGTAGTGAAACTTGAATTCTAGTGTCATTTCCCCATTTGAAACCCTAATTGTGAAATCCCCAACCTTTTTCACATTAGGCTGACCCAGTAACTCAATTTTGTGAAGTCTCTAGAAGAGACAAAATTGGAGAAGAGTAGATGGTTCAAGTATGGTATTTGACATTCGCCGAAGAGTGGAATGAGATATCACAATCATACTATTGTATGCATATCCTTCATAAAGGCTATCTCTTTCAATTGCACCATTGATACAATCAATCAATTATTATATGGAGCATCGCTGATCATAACCATATAGACAGAAATCATAATTTGAAGACATGGGGCCTTGTATTATCGGGGTGAATGGAAGACACTATCTTATTGGTCGAAGGCTCTAAGGAAATTCATGAAGTAGCTCATGGACCTGATTTTCATATCATTCTCATGGACCAATCAAATAATATGAGGAGCAATGGGCATATGGAACAACCATATGGTTTATCTGGCAAACAACATATTTCCGGTATTGAACGGTGGTAATATATATATATATATATATATATTATGCCACAATAGACTCTTTTTGGGGTGGTGAAGTCAACGATGATCAAGTTATAAATTGGTCAACCAATGCTTAATTATCATCATCAACTAATACCATATTGCTGAGGAGTAGAGTGCTGCCCAAAAGAAACGGGTATTTTATAAAAATAGCACAATAATCACTGTCTAATCAAAGACAAAGAACATTGACAAGGATGGAAATATGCTGTTTATGTAAAAAAGACTATCGACTTGAGAGATTGTCAGCATTAGTCGAGTGTGACATTGGGCTATTAAAAGATATCGATTATGGATGCAAACAGTGTTAGTCAGTCAGAATGATATCTATTAACTAATCAATGATAGGATGCTATGTTTTATATATACGGACCAATTATGTAGTGATTAGTAATTAACATGTTGTGGTGTGTTTAACACAAGGGAAAGAGGTCGATGTTAAGACATGCCTCTTTGGCATCGTGCCTTACCATTGCACAAATCAGATATAAGAAAGCATTCAAATTCATTCCAACAGGATCATGGGTAGCAATAGGAGGATTGTCGGCAGAGATAAAGGAAGACTAAATAATTCAGACATAGGCAGTAAGAAAGAAATATTAAGAGGAAGAAGACCCAATATCCTCAGACTATCAGTTTGGGTATGAGTATTATTTTATAATACTCCTACCCAAACTGGGGCCAAAGGGGAACAAGTGGACTGCCTTTGGGCTTAGGAAGTATAGATTCTCGGGGCACACTATGGTGAATGATCCTCACATCCTTACCATGTTGAAAGGGGGTTCAATCATTTGAAGCCAAGTTAGGAATGGTGAGATGAAGGAGAACGGTGATAGGACCCCACAGTAGGTACGCCACCTCATTGTTAGACCTTGGTTACTTGTATGTTATTGATGTCAAGATCACAGAATTTCAAAATGCAAAAGAAAGACATGTCTGCTAATGTGCTTACCTTTATTTGTCAAGGCTTTGACGAACCTTCTGCGTATGGTATTTAATCGTCAGTTCTATCAATTTCTGGAAATGAATTTTATAATGATAAGTCTTCCGATTCCAGCAAACAAACAAGGAGGTCACTGTTTTAAATATATTTGTTTGTCTTCATTCTCTTTTCATAGTCTTCAAAGTTAAGAAAGCAGTTTTATTATATCTGAACACGACGGTGGAAGAGTTTTGTCACATCTGGTAAAGAACTATTATTCTCTCCAGAATATTGGACAACTTGGCTGTATGTGTCGGGTCTCTCAAAAACATACTAACTAATATCCGACGATACAAATTCCTTTGGTTTTAAAATAAGAGATCTGTCACTTACAGAGAAAACAACAGAAGTTAAGCCACGATGTCTTCATGGTATACATTCAGTGTTCTTCTTTTTATAAACACGTCACACCACAAACTTCAGAAACAGAGATTGGAGACTTATTAACTTCTTCAGGCTATCAATGACACAAAAGACTTATCAGAATTAATTTGTTGGCATGTGAAATAGATGAATAGGAGTCTTCGTGAAATAGATAAACATGAGCGAATTGTGTTAAGTTAGAATATGGCTGGGGGCAGTTGAACTAAATGCGGTTACTGCCAGCCACGTTGATGCTGACTCAGAAGTCAAATGACTTTAAACACCAATTATTTTTATTTAAACTGAAAGACTATCAGGCAAGCAAACAGGCAAGGAGATGATCATATCATTGTCAGTTCAAGCCAGGCAATACCGAAAGTGGCTTAAGAGCTTTTATTTTTAATTAAATAATTGGTTGCCTTACCCGACGATAGGAAGTTGGAACCAATTCCACTTACATCTTTAGCTTTATTTATATCATTTTCTTATGATTCAAAGTGGGAGTGTGGTTTTTGAAAACATAGAATAAAAGGCATATAGACACAGTTTTTCTATGAAATATCTTGAGGGAGAATACAGAGTTGTTTGTTGAAAAGGAAATGCACGGAAAGTATGTTGTATAGTGCAAATTGAGAGAATGAGAATTTACAGCACTGAGAAGTAAGAGGAATATCACAGAGAAAGGGCTGGAGGGATGGCAAATTATGATCAGCTTTTCATTTGAGAAAGGTACTTCATCTGATATTTTTGTCTTCATATTCAGAGATTCATCTTAAGCATATATTATCAGTCCTTTGCAATAGTTTCCTTTAATTCTGCTCAGAGACAAGGAAATTGAATGAATATTTTTAAGATGTTATGAAGTATTCTGCTGTTGTAAATGTGATATGACACAGTAATTTTCAGAAAGGTGTTAAATAGCAGAGAGTTCAAATAGTGTTCTTCAGGCTGTGACTATCTGACAGAGAAGTAAGAATCAGAATCTCAGTTTTCTTCTTTTTACATCACTTACAGAGTTTCAGTTATCACTTGTTTAAGAAAGTCAGAGTTATATCTGTTTCTAAATATTTCAGAATTGATGTAAAATGTAATTTGTTTCCTAAACAATTATTTTTATTGTAATTGGGTTGGAGCTCATATTGGTTGAGTGGGTGCTCAGTTTTTGAAAAGAGTTGTTGCTTTAAGAACAGGGGTTGATGCTCCTTAGGGTTGGAGCCCTTAAATATTGTAACTTGGTTCAGATTTGGGAGGCTGGATTAGGACAGTAGATCCTAGCAGCGATTCTCACCATGGTTTTCTTCTGCATTGGGTTTCCACGTCACATTCTTGTGCATTGTTTCTTGTGCTTTGTTGCTTGATTTCTTGGTGCTTCTCTTATGTTCTGTTTTGATCAAATCAACTTGAAGTAACTGCATAAAGTTTGAATTAAATTGAAAAATGGACTGTTTATAATTTCACTACTAATTCAACCCCCCCCTCTTAGTAGTGAATCTGTGTTCTACACTCATATGTATGGCGTGGGCCACATGAGGCCAAGGGGGGTGATATATCTGCTCATGGGCCTAGGGTAGGAGGTTTCTTGGGGCACCTCATCAAGTAACTTACCCTTATCACTTCTATGATTAGATCACCTTTAAAATATTAATTGTTGCAATCTATTGATTTGATCTATATTGCTGTTTTAATTAAAGGAATCTAACTATGAATTGTGATTATAAATAAATCCTAATTGTGCTATAGGGCTTCAATCGGATTGTAAGGTATCTCTAAACCCTACTTGCTTTAGATAAGAGATTGTAACCTAGGAAAAATTTGGATACTGAAAATTTGAGGACATTACAACTAGTACAAAATCCAGATAGTGCTTTTTAAGTTGCAACTTAGCCAAAGGATGAAATGATAATGTATGCAATGTGATGTTCCATTTCAGATTTGGCACTTCACAAGCATGACTTCCACCATACGACACTGCCCCGCAACACTTCCACCGCATGATGCCACACGTCCAGTACGGTAGCTCCACCCATTCAGAACTACCATTGCATGGTCAGCTTCTACCCGCGGCTCCACTCCACACGTATGGCTCACACCGTATGACACTTGGCAGTTGGCAGTTGGTGCTTGGCAACACTTGGCAGTTGGCGCTTGGTAGTTGGTAGTTGGCAGTTGGCACCTTGTGACATGCTTGGATGTGCTAGACTTCGCAATGCGGTGGTTTTATCTTCGTCAAAGAAGTAGCACAAAATAGTATAGCCAATAATATTATGTGGAGCAATGGATTGTAATGTCCCCTTTTAGGACCTTTCTTAATTTATCCTAAATTTATCAATTAGGGTTTGGATTGTAATGTCCATGATGGGATTAGTCATTTATCTTATTGGATTTAGTTATCTTTAACACTCATATCCATTCTTATTACAATTTTTAACTCCATGAAGGGAAGCGTAGATGTTATCCAAGGTGGCTAGAGACCAACTACAATGGGCTCCCTCAAAGTCTACAGGTCCAAGCCCAAACTATTGGGACGCTGACCCCCAGCCTATTTTGGGACAGATAGCCATTGCTCAAGGATTTAGACGAGCCCCTCCTTGGTAACACTTTAGTCTTCCTTCTTAGCCAAATAGTAATAAGTTCTATATATCTATTCTTATTTTTATTTAATTAATATTTATACTATTAATATAATGTTTACTCACTTATGATCTTACTATATATATATATATATATATATATATATATAGTCATACATATATAAAATGTAACTTATATATAATTCTGGTATTATGAAAATGTGTATAACATATATTCACTCAAATATATTAGCTTTAATAAGGATCTCTAATCCTAAAAGACTGCGGATAATATTCTGTAATTCAACATTGATACATGTTATATCAATATGCTGACCTATGATACTTGCCAGCCAAATAATATAATATCAATTCTCTTTTTATAAGCACAATTGAAGTGTATTATTTCTGAATACCCTTTAGAAATAATAATTCCTCTTCCATCATCCTATCTGATTTCACTATTTTCTATATATATAAGATGATACTGTTATTAATTCTAATTCATTATCATTAAATATATACATAAATCCATCTATATTTTTAATTTCATTAATTATATATATATCTTCTAATTCTTTTATACTGCGATATTTATATACTTCTATATATATAGATAGATATATTAATAATCTATAATATTGACTTCACTTTTACAAACTGCTGTTTATGCTACAGCCAACACACTAGATCATATATTGATCCCTTATCATACCATATTCATCTACTATATTTTGGGAATCAGTAGTATCCATAAATAAATCACAGCATATCTATTTGCCGTTATATAGTACTTATCAATAATATAAATTCTGTTTCCCTTTGATTCATACTTCCATCCTTGTTCGGTACTTTGAGAATGAAATTGATTTGTATTATATACATGGTTTGTGTACCCTTTGGTATGGGTTGTGACTCCTCTTAAACAAATCAGATTTTGTATAATCACACCCCTTAGACAATTGTTATTGCTTCTATACTTCATGTGATTTGTTGTGCATTATATAATCATTTTATATTATAATTTATTTGTTTATTTTATTTATTACTTATCTATACAGTACCATTATTATTTCAATAATATTTTAATAATAGATAATCATATTAAGATTATTATATTTATAATAATGACAATCTTTGTTTGTCATTTAATCTATTGGTTTATATAATAATATTTTATTCAACTATTATATTATGTATTTTATAAAATATTATCTTTTGCGATTTAATTAAATTATTTATTATCAAACTCTAGGATGGGGACATCACATGATTACACAGGAATTAATGAGTCGTCGCCACCAGAGTAATTGTATTCAAATATCTTTGGTTTCCACAATCTTACAATTTGACAATGAAGTACAAAGTGAAATATCAGAAATGATATCTCCAACAACAGACTAGGGTGGCTGCTAACTACCGAAACTGCAATTACAAAATAGGGAGGATCTTGCACCTCTGAAACTGCAACAATACAAAACTCCAATTGGAATTCACAAATACAAAGAAAACATAAAATTCACCATGCCTACAACTATACCAAACTTGGCCTTTTAAACGGGCTCCGTGAAACTTCCTGAAGGGTTACAAATGGGCTGACATGGCAAAACGTTAAACTACCTAATAAAGGGGTCCAAAAGATCTTATTATTACATTCGGGGCCATACAAATAATTAATATTAAAGTATTAATTATATCGAGGACATCACAAATCCTCAATGCCCAAATTTTGCTTTCCCTTAAGCAATCCATCATCAAACGGTTTGCCCATTGCCGCTCCAGGATTCCAAACGAAACGAGGACACTGATAGCCATATCTACTGAAATCTCCATGCCACAACATGACCATGTGCACACACCTGTATGTAGGCGAGAAGAGTAACTCTCCATCAAGCTTCCGTTGCTCCGCTTTGATATAAACGTTGCCATGCCCGAAGTCATCAAGATCCCATTGATGCCAGTCATCAAACACATCGATGCTCGGGTCCCAAGCTATTATGTCATCATGCTAATCAATCACTTACCAAAAATGATGGTCTGGATTCTTAGAGCTCGTCTGCAACTTTTTCTTCCCATGTGGATGCCACTCTTTCTGAAAAGCAATGATCATGTTTGCCGTATGTTCTACAAAAGGAAGAACTCCGTACTCAACCAATTGTAGACCTTGCCTATGAAAAGGATCATTGATAGAGTTTGTGTCTCCATGCAGTTGATTGATCAATGTTGACTTGGCAAGCTCCATGCAAGCTCTTTCTTCAGCCTTTTGGTTGTCATATAGGTGTAGGTGTTCTCCACTTGTAGTTGCAGTAGCAGGATTTAGCAGATCCTCATGTGACTGAAGTGACCCTGTGATCATGTCTTCATCCTGCTCATGTAGTGCATCACTCTTATTGCCTTCACCAACTTCCTCACACTTGTGCGAATGAGACTTCAGTTTTTCTTCACAATGCTTGAATACATTATTGATCAATATACAAGCTGCAATAGAAGGAATGCATTCTAGATTATGGACAACCCGTGGCATTGATATGATAGGCTGGGATATTACCTCCATCTCTTCAATACATGAAATCATAAGGCTCTCCATGGCAATAGAAACCTTATTATCATGGTGCTCCTTGATTGTGACCAAGAAGTGATGAAACGTATCATGGATCAAATCTTGCAATCCCAGATCTAAGAGGAGGTTACTCACTTTGATTTTTGCATAGATATCTAGTGTTGTAAATCTCCTAGCAAATGGATCACTACTAATGTCATCAAGGCTCTGAAAGCTGTCAATAATCAAGTGCAATATCTCTGTCATGGTGTCATCATCATACGGTACTAGAGGAGCTAAGATTCTCAAAATCTCACTTAGACATGTTGTAGCTACTAGCTTGATCTCCTTGTCATGGTGTCTCAACAAACTGGGTTGTCTTAAGGCGATCTCAATTGGAGAAAGGATCCTCTATATAAATCTTGAAGGTAATTGGTCCACCTTACTCAAACATGCTTCCAATATATCTAATAGAATATCAACACCATCACTGAGCTCTCTACCAATCCTTTGTAGCGCATTTAACCACCATTGTCCATCACTCGGTGCGATGATTCTCCCAATAGGCTAGCAGAATCACTAGCTCTAATACCACTGTGATGTTCTGTTTTAGATTTGGCACTTCACAAGCACAACTTCCACCGTATGACACCTTCACCCCACAACACTTCCACCGCACGATGCCACCCGTCTAGTATGGTTGCTCCACCTACACGCAACTACCACTGCATGGTCAACTTCTACCTGCGACTCCACTCCACATGTACGACTCACATTGTACGACACTTGGCAGTTGGTGCTTGGTAGTTGGTAGTTGGCAGTTGGTGCTTGGCAGTTGGCAGTTGGTAGTTGGATCTTGGCTATTAAGATTATGGCCTTTACGGCAAATATCAAGTGCACCAAACAATTTATTTAATTGTTAAAGAGCCTAAATAACGATATTAAATGTGTATTATATTTAATATCTATTGTTTATAGAAATTCGATTTAGAATTAAATTGGTTGGTTGGGCCCTAAAGTCGGCCTTCTTGGAAGGATTATCCAAGTCGGCCCCTCTTGAGATATCTCCCTTGGCTCCTATATTTAGGAGACCGATTCTTGAGAGAAAGACACAGAAGACTTAACGTGCTCTTCCTCTCCAAGAATCGGCTAATACTATCAAATCAGCTGCAAACTTACTTGGCAGACAGGGTGTGCATTTATGGAGCGAAATATGTGACCAGATTTGGTACAGGACAGTTCGCACATCAAACATGTGATGTTAATCAGCATAATGTGAGTTATCTAATGCGAACTTTAGGGCAACAATATACAGCAAATTCCAGGCTTGCGTATTCCTGGAAGTGAGCATTGGAACTTTGATATTCGATATGATTAAGTGATATACTTGGAGCAGCATTGCGAATTCCAGATCTGCTTATTCTCTTGCTACATATGAGCAGATTATCTTATTACTGATCATAAGAAGCCATCCTTGATACAAACATTGTGGAGCAGGGCTAGATGCAGATCAATATTATATCTTAGATATAATATACTGACAGATTATTGGAAGTCAACAAGAAGTTGCAGATCTGAAGTCATTCCTTGCAAATCCGGGTACTATTTGTACTTATGTTTTATTATTTATCCTGTGGTAGTTTTGTTAGACTGTCATAGTTTGATCATTCCTAGGTAGAATCTGAAATATACTAACATGGTATCAGAGCTACGGTAGAAGAAAGATCCATTTCAGATTTAGGAATTTCAATCTATCTATTTCAAAACTAAGGCAACCAGGTGTTTGGCTTAAATTGGTTATGAAAGTAGGGCTAAATCTTGCATTAAGGTTGAACACCTTGGAGGGAATCTTGATTAAGAGGGAGTTTGATCATGGGCTCACTTTCCTATCCCTCTTACATGACTTATTGGATCATTAGCTAGTTCATTAGCATCATATAGTTGATTCATTAAAACATTTGTATTGATTAGCTCTTACATATGCTATATTTACATATTGGCTGGTTCATAACACTTGGCTTATAATAGAACATCATTCCTCACTATTATGACTGCTTAACTGCTTATGAATGTAAAAGAAGTACTTTTGTATACTAACAACCTTGGCTTGTGTTGGTCCTTACATTGGCATTGGAAAAATAATCTGGTATGTATTACAGCTGTGGTAACATAAAGAGCTATCTATTTGGATTAATTTAAGTATGCCTTCCTTACTGATTTATGCTTGTTCTATGAAAGAACTACTACACATGTAAGCAGCATACCTGATTTACCTTAGCATGTATGGATGAAGATAAGACCATCTAGAGGGAGTAAGTCTCTTGTTCCCTGGGTGTCTTAATTGTAGAGGGAGTTCAATCATGGCCTCACTGGTTTGGATGGTAATCTCCTCCCTTATATCTTGTTAATTTCATTGGTATGATCATCATTACCTATTAATTTTTGATCAAATGGTTAAGAATGCCTCATTAGCATAACTGATTATTTGCTTAGTTGATTGTCACGGATGCATTCTAGCGTATGAAGGCAACTTACATAACTATCCATTCAGCATAGTTATTGGCATATTTGGCATCATACATTATGACTGTGGAGTATACCTCACACTGGGATATGATATGTTTTGTTTTGCTTAGGAAACTATGTGAGTAAATCCATCTCTTGGTTTATGTTAAGCATTGGAATATGTTGACATTGATTGACTCATTGTCTCTCTTATGGGAAATCATAGTTGATTGCTAGATGGATGCTAGTTATTGTGTTCCTTACGCATAGGTACATACATTATTAGTTGGAACATTCTTACATTGGCATATGTTAGAGTTAATGTTGTTATCTGCATAGGAACATTCATATAGAAAACTATATTGCATCTTGCTGATTATCTTTAGGTGATGAAGACTTATGTGATTATTCTTATGCACAAATGTTGGATAAATTATGCTGGTTGTATGGGGCATACATCTTTTGTATAGCTTGTGAAGCATACTTTAAATATTATGTATGAATGGGTCATACTCTCTTTCACTTACTGATTATGGCTAATGACTTGTAATCATATTGGCTAATCTTATACTTGTAGGTTTCATCTGGATATACTTATGTTTTTGGCTAAGTTATTCTTATGAATTGAAGAATATCATTTGATGTTCTTCGAGTCCAAGAGACTCGTGGATCAAGGGTCCACATTTGCATGGATCAGGGATCCATTGCTAAGTAATGGGTGAGACATCATTGGATGTCAAAAGACCATTACACCTAGTAATGGGTGAGACATCATTGAATGTCAAAAGACCATTACACCTAGTAATCGGTGAGACATCATGGATTTGATGTCAAAAGGTCATTACTCCTAGTAATCGGTGAGACATCATGGATTTGATGTCAAAAGGTCATTACTCCTAGTAATCGGTGAGACATCATGGATTTGATGTCAAAAGACCATTGCTCCGAGCACTTGGTGAATATCATGGACTTGATATTCGAGAGACCAATGCTCTGAGACTTGGAGACTCATGGATCAAGGATCCACAATTGAGTATTTGGTAAAATCATGGACTTGATGATACCATGAATATCATAGAGTTGATATTCTAAATTCTTGAGTCATGGGACTCGTGGATCTGAGAAATCCACATCTAGATAGTAAAACATCATGTACTTGATGTTGGTATGATGTCATGGATTTGACACCTCTTGAGTCTTGGTGACTCGTGGATTTAGTTATCCACAAAATGGATGGTATACATCATGGACTTGATGATACCTTGAATATTATGGACTTGATATTCAAAATAGTCAAGGAGACTAGTGGATTTAGGAAATTCACAAATTGATTGGATATTTGATTTCACTCATATCATGAACTGACATTTCTGGGTCTAGGAGACCAGAGGATCTAGGAGATCCACATTTGAATGATATGATGTTTCTCATATGAATATGAGATGTATGGTTTATGAAGAACAATTGTGTTCTCATTATATCTTGTAGATAGAGATCTACTATCTTAGATATGAGATCTATGATCTTATTGGATATGGAATCCATGTTGATTATGTTTTTGGCATCTCTATCAAGGGTTGATAGAGGGAGATCATTGAGTTGATCTTTGCCTCAAGTTCAAGAGGGAGTGTTAAGATTATGGCCTTTACGGCAAATATCAAGTGCACCAAACAATTTATTTAATTGTTAAAGAGCCTAAATAACGATATATAAATAATGATATTAAATATGTATTATATTTAATATCTATTGTTTATAGAAATTCGATTTAGAATTAAATTGGTTGGCTGGGCCCTAAAGTCGGCCTTCTTGGAAGGATTATCCAAGTTGGCCCCTCTTGAGATATCTCCCTTGGCTCCTATATTTAGGAGACCGATTCTTGAGAGAAAGACATAGAAGACATAACGTGCTCTTCCTCTCCAAGAATCGGCTAATACTATCAAATCAGCTGCGAACTTACTTGGCAGACAGGCTGTGCATTTATGGAGCGAAATATGTGACCAGATTTGGTACAGGACAGTTCGCACATCAAACATGTGATGTTAATCAGCATAATGTGAGTTATCTAGTGCGAACTTTAGGGCAATTGTAATGTCCCCTTTTTGATTGGCACCAGTTACTTATTTTATTTTAGCCTTTATTTTCCCCGAAGGCTAAAAAGGAAGAAATAAGGGGGAAAAGATATATTAAATTAATTACTTATAAGGTTACTAAACAATGAAATATTAAAAAGTAACTTTATATTTAATTGATTTAATATTAAAGTGACTAAAATAATAAAGTATCAAAAAAAAAAGTCACTTAAAAAGAATAAAGTGCTGGATTCTTCTAGAAGCTTCTTGGAGTTGCTTGTGAAATCTTTATAAGGAGCCTTTGGGGGGGTCATTTTACATATCTTGAATTGCTTATTCATCTATTGTGCTGAGAGCCTTAGTGCTTGCAGGTTTGCCTGAGGGTTTGAAGACTCTAAGGTGCCAATTTCGGTTGTGAGATAGCAACCCTAGTTGGAGTGGAATTGGTATTCAGCCAATTCATTTGAGCTTCATTCGGAGTTAATTTTTGCAGGGTTTGTCTCAGCTTGGGCATCAAAGATTTGACATCATTTTGCAAAGTGAAGGGCAGAGCTGAGTTCGAAATTCTTGGACCAGGAATCTACTCAATTGGGTGAGGGTTTGGAAGCAAATCAATACAATTGGGTGAAGTTTATGACAGGGCTTAACATACAACTGAGACATACATTTTTGCTCACATCTTGCACATAGCTGGGAGTTTGATTTTATGACCTTGGGAGGTCATTCTACAACTCTGGGCATCACTTTCCTTGGCATTTTCGGCTGCACAAACCCCAGCTTCAATTTTATACCAGTGTCGTACAGTTCGTATAGGTACGGCATGTACCTACAGACCGTACAGCAGCTGATCAGGGGACAGTTCGTGAGGAGCAGTTTTGGCATTTTCTTATCAGCACTCTGGTCACAACATTTTGCATTACCCAGGTTCCATTTTCGACTGTACTTGGTCATAAAATTGCACATGTGATATTCAGATATAGGGTTATAAGTTCAGTCTGTTATGTGACACTAATTTTATAAAAATTCAGTCACTGTTCCTTGTAATCAGTCATATGAATGTTGCAAGAAGTAATGAATGGAAATCAACTAGATTCAACTATACAGTTTGTATGCCAATTGCTTGTAAAAATGTCTCATTATAGGATGCATGCCAAGTGTTTGTGAAAATGCCTCTTGGCTGTAGCTGTGCATTTTACATCAGCATTTCATGTATTTGCATTTGAAAAAGAATAAAAAGTAGTTGCATAGCATTTAGTCTTTTTATTAGTTACTTTGCAATCAATTGTAATTATCAAAACATCATTGGCACCCAAAAACCGAATCAAAACAAGGAAACAACAGCAAACTCAGGTTGTAGGAAAAGTGTTTGACAAAATTCCTAAGGCAGAAAACAAGGGCAAAATATCAAATTTGTCAAGGCACTTCACAGCAACAATATACAACAAATTCCTGGCTTGCGTATTCCTGGAAGTGAGCATTGGAACTTTGATATTCGATATGATTAAGTGATATACTTGGAGCAGCATTGCGAATTCCAGATCTGCTTATTCTCTTGCTACATATGAGCAGATTATCTTATTACGGATCATAAGAAGCCATCCTTGATACAAACATTGTGGAGCAGGGCTAGATGCAGATCAATATTATATCTTAGATATAATATACTAACAGATTATTGGAAGTCAACAAGAAGATGCAGATCTGAAGTCATTCCTTGCAAATCCGGGTACTATTTGTACTATCCTGTGGTAGTTTTGTTAGACTGTCATAGTTTGATCATTCCTAGGTAGAATCTGAAATATACTAACATTGGCAACACTTGGCAGTTGATAGTTGGCGCTTGGCAGTTGGCAGTTGGCGGTTTGCAGTTGGCACCTTGCAGCATGCTCGGATGTGCCAGACTTCGCAATATGATGGTTTGATCTCCGTCAAAGAAGTAGCACAAAATAGTATAGCCAATAATATTATCTGGAGCAATGGATTACATAGGAATTAATGAGTCGTCGCCACCACAGTAATTGTATTCAAATATCTTTGATTTCATCAATCTGACAATTTGACAATGAAGTACAAAGTGAAATATCAGAAATGGTATCTCCAACAGTAGACTAGGGTGGTTGCTAACCACTGAAACTGCGATTACAGAATAGGGAGTCTTGGTCTTCCGAAACTGCAAGAGTACAAAACTCCAACTAGAATTCTCAAATGCAAAAGAAACATCAAATTCATCATGCCTACAACTATGCCAAACTCGGCCTTATAAATGGGCTCCAGTAAACTTCCTGAAGGGTTACGAACGGGCCAACATGACAAAACATTAAACTACCTAATAAAATAAAAGGGGTCCAAAAAATATCAATATTAAATTCGGGGCCATACAAACAATTAATATTAAATTATTTAATTATATTGGGGACATCACATGTAGCAGGTGTTTTTCTTTATTTGTGTGGTAAGCTATGATGGACGTAAGTAGCTGTTATGCATAGTTTCTTATGAGGCAGATTGTAGACTATGAAAGCTTCTAATATTAGTAGGAATCTATAATTAGAGGGTGACTTGTGGTGGTTTTTAATGTATCTTTCTCTAACAGTTCTTCATGGGTCAATATAAATATCAAGATAGTTATCAGTCTTTTAATAATGCATGTTCTTTTTGGATTGCTGTAACACAATTCTGCAAGTTAAATAAACATTGCAACCCTTGACTGGTTTCATTTCTAGTGGCAAATTTCTTCAAGTCAAAAGGTTGACAATATGACATTTAGGAAGAAATCTGCTGTCTCTATTGGATAAAATGATTAATGGTAAGTGCCCTGCTCATGTATAAGATTCTGTGGTCTAAGGCTGGTAAATAGTGAATGTTCAATGTTCACTGTTTCACTAACCCCCAGAATAGGGAATATGTTCGTAGAGGTAATTTTAAGGTATTTAACAAATAGGCTTCCAGGCTTGTAGGAGGCATGAGAAGGGGCTGTCATCTTCCTTGGCATGTTTGTAGTCTGTGTTTGTTTCATTACTATGTTATACTGTCCAAGTAAAATGAACATTCCAACATATAGGGTTTTCAATCTTGGTTGAACACACTAAACATGGATGTGTGTTTTACATTTCACCATCTTGTGTGTCCAATTGAAAAAATGGTATACATGTATGTTTTGCTTATAGTGATTGAAGGCAACTTTAATATCATTGTATGTGAAGCTTCTTGCACTTTGTTTTTACTGCTTTCATGATTGTGTTATGATAAATCTTTATTCTGGTGGTTGCAGTTGCTCCGTGATGTGTTTTAAGCAGCATAAAGGTGCGCATGTCATGTCCTAACCCGAATATCCATGAATGGACTCCCAGAATTGTATGCCAGATTAATCTTCAAAAACATTATTTTCTGTAGGTGTTCCTTAAATTTTGTAATCTGATTTTTCCTTTTCTAGAAAAAGAACCAATAAAATTTCTTATGTTGATTTAAGGGATTACTGATGGCAGCTAGAAATCACTCAATATAAGTGGAATTATGTGACCTTTTACTTTGATAGCTTGATTCCAGATGATTATCATTTTTACAAAATGGCCGAATAGTGTAACTTATTTTCTTTTCAAAACAGTTATATAGCTGTTTGGCAACTAAGTACAGTTCTGAATGAGTTTCAAATGGAACCCTTGGTAAGGCATCATGGAAGTTATTTGTCTAAGGATTGGACACCATTTGCAGCCACATTACCTCATACCAGGCCTTACACCCAATAGCTACAAAAGACTTCCTTAGGCAATCCACCCCCTGACTCAGACTACTCTGACACAATCCTGTTTAGGAGAGACATTTAACTCTACTTCCGAACCTGCCTCTTAGTCAATACTCCAGCTCTTGTTCATTTGTAAGACTCCCATACGCAGCATACCTTAGTGACTGTTGCTAACTAGGTTCATTGATTGTGTTCCCATCTACTGCTAGGTTTTCTAGGATGAAAGTGTTAGCATCAAATGATGGTAACCGGTAAAACTTTCTACCGGTCCACGTATTGTCATTGATTGGCAAAAGAGATAGAGATTTGTCATCTCTATACAGGCTGAAGCTCTAAGAAAATCTACATCAAGAGAGGCTGGTTTGGCAAGAAAAGAACAACTGTAATCCATTGTAACCGGTCACCACACTAAGCATCATTAACCGGGCAATGCACTCAGTTAGGAAAGAGAGTATTCCAATATCAATCAAGGACCGAACTGCAACCGGTATAGACAATTGCCCATTTGTGTCTATAACACAACCGGGACAGTGCAATCGGTAATCCGCGCAAAAGGAAAGCACACTGAGGATGTGCAACCGGTAAGCCAAGAATTATTTGTTTATAACATGCAGAACTCAACCGATATTTTAGAGGACTCCGGTATGAACCGAGGAAGTCATAGTCAACTGTCTGTTCCAACCAACTCCTTCTACCGGGATTTATTGCAGTAAATCTGGGTGATCTTGAGTCATCTTGGTGATCGGTTTGAGGCGCAGGTAAAGGATTTGAAGCCGGAATCAATGGTTTCTTGAGGCGCGATTGAAGGATTTAAAGCTAAATTCAGTGACTTTAGATCAAAGTGTTTTCTCCATTAAAGGAAAGTTGCTTGATACACAATTGCTGTCTTCTTTATGAAGCGGATAAAGCTAGAGCATGCATCAGATGTTTGCTCAGTAAACCATACTCAATTGAGTGATGTATTCATAAGAACTCAGGATCAGGTCATGCATTTGAGGAGCAGTTAGGGCAACAAATCAGTATATAATCTTATGCCTGTTGTGAAGAAAAGTTGCTTTCATTCTGCCAAGAAAAAGAGTGAACCTATATGCTACAGAAGCAGGGGTAAAAAAAAGTAAAGAAGGAGAGATAATAGGTTGTGCAAAATAGCACAACAGTAGTTGAGAATACACCTGTGGTGACCGGTGTTGATTCTCAGTTGAGTGCAAAGAGAGATCTTATCAGGCTAAGCAAAGCCATCTGTAAAGATCACACTTCTATTGTTTTTTAGCAAACTTCAATAGACAAATCCTAGTATTTGGGTGGACTCTAACAAGTCCCTTGTATTGAAATCCCTTAACTGGGTGACATCTCTCAAGGTGTTTAGAAGTCTTTTAACCAGGCAGGTCCTAGTAGACCTTATTGTAATAAATCCCTTGACCGGGTCGCATCTAGCAAGTGCGTTTTTTATCCTTTAAACGGGAAAGCTCTTAACAGGGTGTACTCCAGGAGAGTACAAAATTTGTGAGGACTCCTCACACCGTGTTTTTACCCTAATTGGGTTTCCACATGATAAATCTGGTGTCATTTTGTGATTATTTACTTACTGTTATTATTTGTTTAAATCTGTTTGTCTTTTGTGCTGTAAGTTTACTTCACTGGATTCAGCAAAAAACTAAGAGTTTTTACAAGTGCTGATTCACCCCTCCCCTCTCAGCACCGGTTGGGATTGTCAATTGGTATCAGAGCCCGGTCTTGTTTTCTTTGCTACTTAACCGTACAAGGAAAAAGTCAAGATGATGAGGAAGGAAGGACCAAAGTTCTCAAAAGAAAACTTCACCTTATGGTGCAGCAGAATGAAGTTGTATATGAAGACTATCGGTGACCAGTACTGGACTCACGTTACCACTGATTACAGTGAGCCCAATGGCACCTTGACACTTGATCAGGAAAAGATCAAGACTGAGCACACAACTTCTATGGATATGATAGCCAGCATGCTACCTGATTATGTCTATGCTGAGATTGAACACCTTGATTCTGCCTTCAAGATGTGGGGCAAACTGCAAACAGTCTATGGAGGGGATCCCAATGTTCAAAGAGCCAAGGTCGAAAGCCTTAGAGGAAAGTATGACGATATGAGGATGAATGAAGGAGAAGACATAGAGCAATACAACAATCAGATCAAAGAAGTGATCAACTCCATCAGATGTGCCGGAGGAAAGCTAAGTGAAGAGGAAGTAATCAACAAAATACTGAGAATTCTCAGACTTCAGTATGCTATCAAGATCTCTGTCATTCAAGAGCTCAGATCGGTGACCAAAGATCAAGTCACTCTAGACTCCCTTATCGGTAAGCTGCCTGCCTTTGAATTAAGTAACTTTGATAACAACTTATCTATTCAGGAAGCGGCTTTCAAGTCCTCTGCCAACATCTCTTCCACTAAAAAGGGAAGAGAAACCGGTAACTGCTCAACAGGAAAAATTGGCAACCTTGCTGAGAATCTACTCTCAGAAGAGATGGAGCAAGAAAAGTTTGAAGCACTCATTGCAAGAAGATTCCCCAGAGGGAAAGGAAAGTAAAAGGGAAAGCTCCCTTTGAAATGCTTCTCTTGTAATAAAATAGGTCATATTGCTGCAAGATGTCCTGATAATGAACATAAAGATAAAAGAGACTGGTTCAAGAATAAAGCAAAAAAAAAGTGCTATCTTGCAGAAGGAGTTACAGATAACGAATCTGAAGACTCGAAGGATCTAGAAATTGCATTTATTGCAATAAAGGAGGAAAACCCAGTAATAGAAGAAGTTGCACTCATATCAAGATCTCATCAGTATGATGATTGGATCATCGACAGTGGATGCACTCACCACATGACCGGTGATAAGAGCAAGTTTATCAACCTCGAGCTCAGTGACAACGGATCAGTTACCTTTGGGAACAATGCTCCCTGTGGCATCAAAGGTAAAGGTTCTATCACTCTTTGCAACAAAGCCGTTTGTGAAGATGTGTACTAGGTTGAAGGACTCAAGTACAACTTGATGAGCGTTGCACAACTGAACAACAAAAGATTTCTACTGGAATTCAGACAAGGTTCCTGTATAGTAAAGAATCAATCCGGAACTCATGTCGCAACCGGTAGACAGAGAAAAGGCAACCTTTTTTATCTTGACTCAGTGGAAGGAGCTTGTCTCATAGCCTCGGTCAAAGGAGAATCTAGCAAAATTTGTCTTATGACCAAAGAGGACAACAACTGGTTATGGCATAGGAGGCTCTGCCACATAAACTTTGACAGTATTGTCAAAGTAAGCAAAAAGAAAATGGTAAGAGGACTTCTTGAAATTACAAAGCCCATCAAGGGCATTTGTAAAGATTGTCAGTTGGGAAAGCTGACCGGAACATCCTTCAGCAGTAAGTCCTTTGCTGAAAAAGTTCTAGATCTAGTGCAAACTGACTTGTGTGGACCAATGAGAACAAAGAGCTACCATGGAGACCGATACTTTATGCTTTTTGTGGACAACTTCTCAATAATGATGTGGACACTCTTTCTTAAGGAGAAATCGGAAGCTTTCCACATGTTCAAAATCTACAAAGCTAGAGTGGAAAAAGAAATTGGTAAAAGCTTGAAGTGTCTGAGATCAGACAGAGGAGGTGAATTTACCTCTCAAGAGTTCACTCACTACTGTGAGGAACATGGAATAAAAAGATAGCTATCTTCACCAAGGACTCCTCAGCAAAATGGAGTAGCAGAAAGAAGAAATAGAACGCTGATTGATTGTGCTAGAACATTGCTGATTCAAAAAGATCTGCCTCATCACTTCTGGAGGGAAGTTGTCGGTACTGCAGTCTACACACTCAACCGAGTTCAAGTCAAAAAGGGAATCGGTAAGACTCCTTATGAACTATGGTTCAAACATACTCCCAGTGTAGGATACTTCAAAATCTTCGGAAGTAAGTGTTATGTCAAAAGAGATATGTACTGTGGGAAGTTTGATCCCAAGACTGATGAGGGAACATTCTTGGGTTACTCTACCAAAAGTAAGGCCTATCAGTGTCTGAACAAAAGAACAGGGAAGATAGTTGAAAGCATCAATGTAAAAGTTGATGAATCTTCAAAACCAGGAATAAAGACCGGTCATGATGATCTCAATAGTCATCAAGGCCTAAACGAAGGGAATGCCTTTGAATTCAACCAAGATATGAATGAAGATGACATAAAAATACACATGGACAGACATCTGGAGCAAGAAAATGTACTTGAACCCAACAGGTTGATACAGGAAGGCGAACAAATTGATGTCCCTAACCACGATGAAGACAATGCTCAATCGGAAGAACCAGACAGGGAACAGAGACCTGTCCTTCCAAGGTATGTCACATATCATTCTCCTTCCAAGGTATGTCACATATCATTCTACTGACAATATAATTGTTGACAAACATGGGAACGTCTTGACCAGGAAGAAAGCCAAAGAGAACATCTGTCTACTTTCATGTATTGAGCCCAAATCCACAAGAGAAGCCCTGGAAGATGAGTATTGGGTCAAGGCCATGGATGAAGAAATCGAACAAATAGAGAAGAATGACACATGGGAACTTGTGCCTAGACCTCAGGACAAAAATGTCATTGGGACAAAATGGGTCTACAGGAACAAACTGAATGAGGACGACAAAGTCATCAGGAATAAAGCAAGATTGGTTTGCAAAGGATATGCTCAAGAAGCTGGACTAGACTATGGAGAAACTTTTGCACCAGTGGCTAGATTGGAAGGGGTAAGAATTCTTCTTGCCTATGCAGCTCACAAAAGGTTTAAAATCTATCAGATGGATGTGAAGTCTGCATTTCTCAATGGAATATTGGAAGAGGAAGTCTACATTAAGCAATCGGAAGGGTTTATATCTACTCAAAAGACTGATATGGTCTGCAAACTAAAAAAGGCTCTCTATGGGCTTAAGCAAGCTCCAAGGGCTTGGTATGAAAGGTTGCACTCATACCTTCTGACCATTGAATTCACAAGAATCGGTGACAACAACAATATGTATCTCAAAACTGGAAAAAATGGAAATCTAATTGCTGAAATCTTTGTTGATGATATCATTTTTGGAGGGGATGATAGGATGAGTAAGGCCTTTGCTGAAGAAATGAAGAATTTGAGATGTCTATGATTGGGCCCATAAAATTCTTTATTGGACTATAGGTCCATCAGCTGGAAGAAGGTATCTTCATCTCTCAGTCCAAGTACATAAAATAAATTCTTAAGACCTTTGGACTAGAAGAATCCAAACCGGTTGGAACACCAATGATAACTAACCTCAAGTTATCAAAAGAGGATGATGCCAAACACGTTAATGAAACAATGTATCGGTCCATGATAGGAAAATTGCAGTATGTTGTTCACAGCAGACCGGACACTGCTCATGCAGTTGGCATAGTGGCAAGATTCTCAGCTAATCCCAAAGAAACACATCTGGTGGCAGTAAAGAGAATCTTCAGATATCTAAAAGGAACCGAGGAATATGGCTTGTGGTTTCCTCACCAGGGAGGATTCCAAATAAAAGTCTACACTGATACAGACTAGGCTGGCAACATTGATGACAGAAAGAGCACAAGCAGTGGTGCCTTCTTTCTAGGTGGGAGGATTGTATTGTGGACAAGTAAGAAGCAGAACTGCATATCACAGTCCACTGCTGAAGCTGAATATGTTGCTACTGCAATCAACTGCACACAAGTGATTTGGATCAAACAACTGCTGGAAGGTATTCAGGAACAGGTACCTGAACCGATCACAATTCATTGTGATAGTACCAGTGCCATCAACATATCCAAAAATTCTGTTATGCACTCCAAGACCAAGCACATTGCCAACAAGTATCACTACTTAAGGGAACTAGTACAGGATAAAGAACTAAGATTGGAGTATGTTCCCACCAAAGAACAGATTGTTGATATATTTACAAAGCCATTACCAAAGAGTACTTTTGAGTATCTCAAAGGTAGACTAGGGGTTGTACCCCTCTCAGATCATCAGTAATCCTCAAACGGGAATCATCAGTTCATTATGATTCAACAGAAGGTTACACCTGTAACCTCATCTCTCATGAACTGATGAAAAGGACTGCTGCTCGCAGGGGGAGCAGAGTAGAGAATGCAAATCTTCTTGATTAGCCTTTTGGCATTATTGTCAAAAAGGGGGAGAAATTGTGGCATTTGGCTATCGGCAATCAAACTTATTTATAAACCAGGGAAGTAATGCAAGACTCGAAATACCCTTCACAGTTTTGCCATCAATGCCAAAGGGGGAGATTGTTAGCATCAAATGATGGTAACCGGTAAAACTTTCTACCGGTCCACGCATTGTCATTGATTGGCAAAAGAGATAGAGTTTTGTCATTTCTATACAGGCTGAAGCTCTAAGAAAATCTACATCAAGAGAGGCTGGTTTGGCAAGAAAAGAACAACTGTAATCCGTTGTAACCGGTCACCACACTAAGCATCATTAACCGGGCAATGCACTCAGTTAGGAAAGAGAGTATTCCAATGTCAATCAAGGACCGAACTGCAACCGGTATAGACAATTGCCCACTTGTGTCTATAACACAACCGGGACAATGCAACCAGTAATCCGCGCAAAAGGAAAGCACATTGAGGACGTGCAACCGGTAAGCCAAGAATTATTTGTTTATAACATGCAGAACTCAACCGATATTTTATAGGACTCCGGTATGAACCGAGGAAGTCATAGTCAATTGTCTGTTCCAATCAACTCCTTCTACCGGGATTTATTGCAGTAAATCTGGGTGATCTTGAGTCATCTTGGTGATCGGTTTGAGGCGCAGGTAAAGGATTTGAAGTTGGAATCAATGGTTTCTTGAGGCGCGACTGAAGGATTTAAAGCCGAATTCAGTGACTTTAGATCAAAGCGTTTTCTCCATTAAAGGAAGGTTGCTTGACACGCAACTGTTATCTTCTTTTTTGAAGCGGATAAAGCTAAAGCATGCATCAAATGTTTGCTCAGTAAACCATACTCAACTGAGTGATGTATTCGTAAGAACTCAGGATCAGGTCATGCATTTGAGGAGCAGTTAGGGCAACAAATCAGTATATAATCTTATGCTTGTTGTGAAGAAAAGTTGCCTTCATTCTGCCAAGAAAAAGAGTGAACCTATATGCTATAGAAGCAGGGGTAAAAGAAAGTAAAGAAAGAGAGATAATAGGTTGTGCAAAATAGCACAACAGTAGTTAAGAATACACTTGCGGTGACCGGTGTTGATTCTCAGTTGAGCGCAAAGAGAGATCTTATCAGGCTAAGCAAAGCCATCTATAAAGATCACACTTCTATTGTTTTCTAGCAAACTTCAATAGACAAATTCCAGTATTTGGGTGGACTCTAACAAGTCCCTTGTATCGAAATCCCTTAACCGAGTGACATCTCCCAAGGTGTTTAGAAGTACTTTAACCAGGCAGGTCCTAGTAGACTTTATTGTAATAAATCCCTTGACCGGGTCGCATCTAGCAAGTGCGTTTTTTATCCTTTAAACGGGAAAGCTCTTAACAGGGTGTGCTCCAGGAGAGTACAAAATTTGTGAGGACTCCTCACACTGTGGTTTTTACCCTAACCGGGTTTCCACGTGATAAATTTGGTGTCATTTTGTGATTGTTTACTTACTGTTATTGTTTGCTTAAATCTGTTTGCCTTTTGTGCTGTAAATTTACTTAACTGGATTCAGCGAAAAACTAAGAAGAGTTTTTACAAGTGCTAATTCACCCCTCCCCTCTCAGCACCGGTTGGGACTGTCAGAAAGATCCCCAATAGGTATTCTAAGGCAATTTCTGAAGTTTGTTTGCTTTCTTGTCTTCGGACAACGATTGCAATAAGGAATCTATTTTTTTTTGTGTTTGGAATATATGATTTTTTTGTGTTTTTGCTTTTTCTGACCTTTTTTGGAATTTTTTGATATTTGAAATGGAAATGCCAAAAAGGACAAGTACAGAAAAAAATTGTAACAGCAATTAACTAACTTCCAATCAAGACTAAATGCTGATTTTATTCATCAAGCAGAGTAATAACACACCCTTACCTGGTCTGTACGGTCTGAACAGGCTTGAACAACAACTAAAATGCATACAAATAATCCTTTCCACCCCTGATCTGAAATGCTGATTGATTCTGAGCAATCTGCCACACATTGCAATTATGATCTGCCCTGATTAGTCTGCCAATCCTCGACGCCAGCCCTAGAATGAAGTGACAGCTTGGAGATGGTACGCTAGCTCTGGTAGCTCAGTAAATGATTTGGAAATGCCTTTTCTCTACTGGTTTGCAACTTGATAATTAATTCTGCCTTAGACTAAATCTGAAACAACTGATACCTAAGATGCTGGATGCACCCCCCTGCTTGTGGATGCGGATGCAGGTACGTTACGGTGCGGATGTGGGGGGATGCACCCCGGATGTGCATCCACACCTTGTGGATGCATCCGGATGTGCATCACGTGCATCCATGTGCATCTACAGGGTGTGGATGTGCACCTTGGGTGCATCCAGGTGCATTTTGTGTGCATTCGGGAGCATCTAGGTGTGCAACACCCATAAAGTGACTTTTAGTCACTTAAAAATACATTTTTAACAATTTTTTGCCTCAAAACCCTAAAATGGCCCAATATGAGGCCATTTATTGTTAAAATATTTCATTTTGTTTGCTATTTTGCACTCTTCTCATTTGGTCTCCATTTTTGCATTTCGAAGGGCAGGTGATCAATGATGAATGATGAATGATGATGATACTATCAAATGATTTAACTCTGTATATATATTTTATATATATATGTATACACACATACCCAAACGTATCCAAACCCCCCCCCCCGAAAAAATTTCACGTATCCACATACCGGGTTCTCGTACCCTCATCCGCATCCAGATTCGAACCGGTAACGTAGATTGGAACTCTCCAAAAAGTAAGGCGTCAGCCTTTGTTAGAATTTGTACGGCCAATAGAAGTCACCTGGAGAGTATATATTTTCACCTACAGACTCAGATCTGCAGTGGTACTAATTTAAAATGCTTTCTTACTCCAATCTTATCCAAATTCTCCTGTAATTTTGAAGACACTGTAATGCAACCTCTGAATGAAGATGTAAACCAATACTTGGAAGACTGGGGTTTCATCTAGCTCCTTCAACTACCAAGAATTTTGGTTCGTGGTAGCCTGAATTTTGCTCAAACTCTTCCCAGAGCACACAATAACTGATCAAAAAAAAAATCTGGAATGAAGAGAATGGCTGCCATAATGCCCTTGTATTTTCTTTTCCCTCTCTCAAATAGGTTCAAACCCTAATTAGGGCTTCTTATAATTTATTTTAATAAATTTTATTAAAAATAATACTCATAAAATCGATCCTTTTGAGGGTATTATTCACATGGAAAAATAAATCACTTTTTAAAAACAACTTATAACTCCATTGCCTAGGGACAAGTATGAAGGCCTTATTATATTTTATTATAATAATAAAGTGACTATATAAGTTCACTTTAATATTATTTTATTTAATCCAGCTTAGGAAATATTTTAATATTTCCCAGATTATTCATAAAATGCTCATTCGGACTTAGAACTGAAATTTGACTGAAGCCACCTGTGCATGGATGAGACTTGAATGCTGTAAGCCAATTGATAGTCTCCCCTAAAAATATGGATCCTCCCTTAAAAATTGGAAATGCAACCAAAGTCTCTAGAACGACTTGAAGGTCCCTTGATGCGTTCTAGTCAACTCCTACTCAATCCCTAAAAAGTAGGAATCCCTCCTGAATTTTGGAGACTATCCCAAATTGCTCAAAACAGCTTAGAGCCCCTCCATAGCTCCACAAGCCCCTAAGGGTCCTCTATCCATACTGTTGACCTACGGGAACTCGGATAATAAGTCAACCATGCTCAACTGCCTGCCACCTAAGAAGGGGACATTCCATAGGATGTTAGCATCTCTGTTGGCTTCCTTGTATATATGATTCAAGTTTACATGTTTGCATGCTCCAAAAGACTCAATACGACCTCCAACAAAACCTATAGGTTCCAGTTTAGAATTTTACCCTTCTCTGAGCATTGATAACAAGAAAAGATTCTCCTTCTATTTCCACTTTTTCTAGTCCTAGTTTGTAATGTCCCCACTTTAGCAGTTGACCTTAGCCTTGTTCTACATGGTCCCGAGGGCTAATGAAGGGTTTAAGGGGATCCTAGAGTGTTTTGGCCTAGTCATTTCCAGTTTGGGCCAAAACGAAGTTGATTTACTCAGTTTCAGGCATACTTACTATTTTCAGTAAGTCAGCAGGACACAATGGAGGTCAGTTTTGGTGATTGGATTTGATACTCCTCGGTGAGAGCTTTCCGACAAGCTATCACTCGCATTATTCGGAGTCCGATTGCTAATACATTTTAATGCCTGAAGTTTTATTAAAGTAACATTTAATTTAATTGTAAAATATTAAAGTGTTACTTTAATATTTATTTTATGGGGATGTGTACCCAAGGGAGACATAAGTGGATATTTTAATATATGTTTTATATTGCACATCTTTTATCCCACATTGCCCATGAGAGTTGAGTCGACCCTTGGAAATAGAATAAAAGGAAGCATTTGTGGCTTCATTAGATATGTTGAATATGAGAAAAAATTGGTGTGTGAGTTGCAGATCCGTTCTTGGCATTAGAGGACGTCTATCCTCTCTTGTGACATTCTAGATGTCATTCCCTTGAGGTTTGGCCTTTGGAATCCATTGCTATCAGCTGCATTATCAGGCAGATTGGACGCGTTTCTAGCTACAGGCAGATTTGGTGTTTTGCTTATATCTTCTTCATCACTTATCTGACGCTTATGCTACTTTGAGGGAATGATTTCACAAGGGTATTGGACTGTTTGAAGGGCAAAGTACTTTAGCAGCACTGTTCATGCAGCACTATTCACGCAGCATTGTTCATGTCACTGTAGCAGCAGGTTTAAATAACATTTTCTGGAGCATTATGTCAATAATATCAGAGCAATTAGTGAGTTGAAATTCTGTCATGTATTTGATTTTATTAAATTTTGAAAATAACATCTATTCAGCAGCAATACAACTCAAAATCTACATATCATTGGATTTTCTTTGGTTTATGTTAAGTGTTTTTTTAATTCCATGCAAGAAAACAATATAAACATCCCCTTTCCGAAGTCATAAGGGTTAAATTAGTAAACAAAGGAATTAGGAGTTGGATGCAAACTGTTTGACAAAATTCCTATCAGCAGTTGGTTTAGTTTTTGGGCATTCAAGGGTGCCCATTACATAGTTCTTTGCATTTTCACAATCCCCAAATAACTGTTTGAATTTCCGCTTCATTGTTGGTTCCTTTTGGTAAAGGTTTTGCCACTCTGCCTAGAATTGCTTTCCTTGTTTCTTATAATGCTGTTGGCTCTTGAGTTTCCCAGATTACGTCAGGAAGCTCCATCAAAATTCATCTTTACCCATCCTACTTGAGGTTTCTGCCAAACTTCCAAACTCATTGCCTTCGGAATCTATAATCCAAACCAATTCTTTCTCACACTTGCATCCCACTTTTCGAAGGAGTGATCTGTTAGATTCTGTTCCTTGGTTTTGGCATTCATTGTCTCCACCACAAGAACCTCCACTTTAAATAAAAAAGAGCTGTCTTGCATCTCCTTTCCTTGAAAGATTCTTCTATTTTGTTCTTTCCACATTTCCCAAATTAAGATTGATGGCCTAATGATCCAATTCTTTCCATACACGGCTTCTGAAAGTAGGCCACAAGTTAAACCAATCCTTGGAAGCCCATTTTCTAGAACTCTTTTTCCGTCAATATTTTTTTTTGTATTGCTGCCCATGTGAAGGTTCTAGCTTTGGGTACACAAATTGTGCCAGCAAAGCTTGATCAGTAAGTTTGCTTCAACTAGCTGCCCTCTTTTTCTGAACAATTATATCCATCCGTTGTCTTCTAGCTTCCTGTTTTTGAACCCCCCGTAGAATTGCATCCAAACCTTCCCCTAAAAACATAACTCTTCCATGAAGAACTTTAAGTTGTTCTACTTTTCTCCTTGGTAGACCCATGTTTTCCATAAACACCGTTCACATATCAAGGTGCCATGTTTCCAAATCTCTCTTACATAATTTCTTATAGTGATGTAGGAGCATCTCGGGCTTTGAGCAATCTTGCATCAACCAAAAACATTTCTTGTTTTCTGTTGTTTGCATTATAATTGTTGCATTTATAGGTTTCATGTTGTGCGAAGCTTACATGATGTCGAGGATCTATTTTGGAACCTTCTCCTTTGATCACATAAGGATTGGATGGATCGTTTCAAAGTTAGAGCTGTTTTACTTGCCGTTGGAGTCGTATTTCCTGCTTTCTGCGTGCTGATTGCGCATTGTGTAGCCGTTGATCCTTAATGAATCAGCCTTTGCACTCTTAGGGCCTTAAAGAGGACCTAAAATACTATCTTTTTCCAAGACCGCAAGTCCTAATTCATTATGAGTTGAAAGTTATGACCGATTTGTTCGGGTACCTATTTTCAGCCTATTTCACGCGAAACGTGGAGTTTTTCATTTTGCGCGGTTCTGTGTGATGAGATGGGGCCGTGCTAAGTTAGGGACATGTTCTTGGATCATGTGTGGACCTAAATGTAAAGGTGCATCATGTTTTGTTGTTTCTTTCTTTAGTTTTGGTTTACTCTTCTAGGCTGGACCTATAATGTAATTAATTGCTTGACTGACCGACTTGTGGCTTTGCTGGCTATATATTTGGAGCTTGGATTATTGTACAGGGATGATAGGATGGAGAGTATTAGAAAATAGTAGATCATATAGCAGTTGGATCTTGTGAGATCTTGAAGATCAAATTGTTATCTGATAGTTGTAATAGTAGAGCTAGTGGTTTGCATGCTTGGAGACAAGGAGATTGCTTGGAGGCTTGCAAGCTCAAGTTCAGATCTGCCTTACTGTTTCCATCAGTTGCTGATTTGTTTTAGAGCTGGACTAGCTGAGAGATTGCAGAAGTAGTTTGATTGTATTTGGCCCTAACCCGGAATGCCTTACAACTGGGCATGTTAATGAAAATTTAGTTGTAAACATTGTCTTGTTGTGTAGTTCCACATTGTGGGTGTTTGGCTGCTTTTTTGGACTGCCCTTAATTGGATCCTCCTTACCTTGACTGCATCAAGTGGTATCAGAGCTTGAAGATCTTGAGTGTGCAAATCGATCTCCAAAGTTGAGGCTGTTTGCACCAGGACCTTGTTGGTGATTTGTTGCCTTGGGTTTTCGAAGATCTTGAAGGATGTCTCCGAGAGGATTGGACCATGGGGCAATTGATGTTCTTCGTGATGTGGTGGAGGTGAAACTTTCAGAGAAGTTTTCTCGGTGGGAAATTGATTTCTTGAACTGGGTTGATAACCTTGTGAAGGAAAGTGTTGTTGAGCTTTGTAGAGCTTACTAGAATTGGAACATGCCAATTCGGAAGAATTGTCTGGCCGGTTAGAAGACTGGTCCGAGAGAGAAGACATCTTGACAAGGTTTCTTGTGACAGTATGGAGGTTGAAGAGGTATGTGATATTGGTTTTTGTGATTAGTTGGTGGACTCTGGCATGAAACCTACAGAGCAACTTGTGATTGTTGCTGAGATACCTGTGTTTACCGACACTGTGGTTGACCTTGTTGAGGCTGGTGAGAAGATTTGTTTTCATGTTCAGTCAATTGTGTCTGACATGGCGATTGTAGAGCATTTGGTTGTGCATGGTTAGGTTGCTGTTGATGAGGAGTTATCTGTTGCTGAACACCTTTGTGATGATGGTGTTACCGAATTGCTTTTGTTCGGTGTTGAGGTGCTGATATTGTTTACTGGTCATGGACTTGAGTTATTGGTTGATAGTAATGAGTCTTGTGCTTATTTGATACTCGATGATGATTTGAAGGGTTAGTTTGTTCTTGTTCTTGAGCATGCTAATTGGTTGGTTGTAGATCGGTTGAGGA
Organism: Chamaecyparis obtusa; assembly: GCA_027943335.1. Classification (NCBI taxonomy): domain Eukaryota; kingdom Viridiplantae; phylum Streptophyta; class Pinopsida; order Cupressales; family Cupressaceae; genus Chamaecyparis; species Chamaecyparis obtusa. Next base: position 268,689 of record BSBK01001513.1, read on the forward strand.
GGGCTTGGCTAATGGACTTGTTCATTTTCCTAGTTTCATGGATTGGCAAACCTTGTGTGAAGATGAAGTGGAAGAGTATGCAAATTGAAGACTTGGAGGACGTGTATGTGAAGAATTAGTTAGGGTTTTATGTTCTAAATCTTGGAAGATGTTCTTCCAGCCATTGAGAACATCTTTTCGAACCTGGGGTGTCTGATGCAGGAGCATCTCGAGCTTTGAGCAATCTTGCATCAACCAAAAACATTTCCTATTTTCTGTTGTTTGCATTATAATTGTTGCATTTATTGGTTTCATGTTGTGCGAAGCTTACATGATGTCGAGGATCTATTTTGGAACCTTCTCCTGTGATCACATAAGGATTGGATGGATTGTTTCAAAGTTAGAGCTGTTTTACTTGCCATTGGAGCCGTATTTCCTACTTTTTGCGTTCTGATTGCACGTCGTGTAGCCGTTGATCCTCAATGAATCAGCCTTTGCGCTTTGAGGGCCTTAAAGAGGACCTAAAATACTATCTTTTCCCAAGACCGCAAGTCCTAATTTATTATAAGTTGAAAATTATGACCGTTTTGTTCGGGTACCTATTTTCAACCTATTTCACGCGAAACGTGGAGTTTTTCATCTTGCGCGGTTCTGTGTGATGAGATGGGGTCTTGCTAAGTTAGGGACATGTTCTTGGATCATGTGTGGACCTAAATGTAAAGGTGCATCATGTTTTGTTGTTTCTTTCTTTAGTTTTGGTTTACTCTTCTAGGCTGGACCTATAATGTAATTAATTGCTTGATTGGCTGACTTGTGGCTTTGCTGGCTATATATGTGGAGCTTGGATTATTGTAGAGGGATGATATGATGGAGAGTATTAGAAAATAGTAGATCATATAGCATTTGGATCCTGCGAGATCTTGAAGATCAGATTGTTATCTGATAGTTGTAACAGCAGAGCTAGTGGTTTGCATGCTTGGAGGCAAGGAGATTGCTTGGAGGCTTGCGAGCTCAAGTTCAGATCTGCCTTAGTGTTTCCATGAGTTGCTGATTTGTTTTAGAGCTGGACTAGCTGAGAGATTGCAGAAGTATTTTGATTGTATTTGGCCCTAACCCGGAAGGCCTTACAACCGGGCATGTTAATGAAAATTTAGTTGGAAACATTGTCTTGTTGTGTAGTTCCGCATTGTGGGTGTTTGGCTGCTTGTTTGGACTGTCCTTAATTGGATCCTCCTTACCTTGACTGCATCATATAGACTCTCCAACTTTGGGTAAAAGCATCATGGGTGACTTTTATGTTTAGTATCTCATTCAAACTTTCTTTGCCATTCCATGAATCCTCCCAGAAAAGGGCTGATCTTCCATCATGGATGTCCCATGATAAAAAATCTGAAATCAAATGCTTGCAATCCCTCATAAAGTTCCATACTCTTGAATCTTTTAGAGTATTTGTTGTTGTCAGGATGCTTGACTCTTCACTGTCATTTAAGTAGTCGTGTTGCAATAGTTATGCCCTCTTGGCTTTGATTTTTTGTGCATTTGCTAGATTAATTTTACCCCTAAGGATTTGTTTTGGAGAATCTGTTTCCTGATTGCAACCCCTTCTACCCACCTTGGTTGGCAAATCTTTTCCCATGCTCTCAAGGCTGTGTTGTTCTTATCTGGACTTCCTTGCCAGAAGACATTTTTAATTGGCTGATTGATTTTTTTGATAGCTTCATTGGATAAGGGAAGGCAACATAATAGATATATTGGAAGAGCTGCAATTACCACTTTTAACATTGTTATCCTCCTTGCCCAAGATAACCTCCTCCCTTTCTAAGAAGCTAGCTTGAAGGAAATTCTCTCTCTCAAAGCACTCCATAATCTGCTCGATCTGATTCCTTTTGCTAAAGGCATCCCTAGATAACTACATGGCAGCTGTCTCCTCTTGTAGTCTAGAATTCTAATAACTTCCTGCTCCCTCCTATCTGCTGTATCAAAGAAATAAATTTCTGATTTGGCCTTCCCCACTCCTTGACCTGAAGCAAGTGAATATTGATGTATTATCTTCTTTAATTCCCTTGCTTCCTTCAATTTAGGTTCCCCCAAAAGCATTGTATCATCAACAAATTGCCGATGTGTTACCAATGGAATATTATAGGTGACTTTTAAAATGTGAGACAATGCGGACCTATGGCTTCAGCCATTATAATGAACAAGAAGGGAGACAATGGGTCTCGTTTTCGTAGTTCTCTCGAAACCTCAAAAAGGCCTTACGGAGTACAATTAACTAAGACTTAAAACCTTGGACTGGACATTAGCGAAAAGATCCATTCAATCCAGAAATGGTCAGACCCAAATGCCTCTAATACCTTCATAAGTAATCTCTAATCCACCTTGTCATACGCCTCTTTAATATCTAATTTGATGGGCATGCACAGTTTCTTTGTCTTTTGGATCGAAGGCATGATTTCTTGTGCTATTATGACCCCATCTAAGATTGATCTTTCCGGCACAACCCCTGTTTGCTTGTAATATACTCCCCCCGGATCTACCCTTTTTGCAAATTCTGAGTTTATGGCCAATTCTGATTTTTTTCCAGAACTCTGATTTCTTGGTTTTTTTTTGTGTTTTTGAGGTTTTATTATTTTTTTTTGTTTTTTGATGATAATTCACAAGGAAAGAAAACTCAAATACAAAATACTGAATTTACACAATCTTCTAAATTCTGATGCCAAAATGGAGCAAACAACTTTATTAATATCAACAATATATAAGCCGTACCAAGCTGGAGTACAATTCTGAATTTTTTGTAGCTGGGTGTATGACTGGTATGAAAATGTTATCTGCTGCAACACCTGAGAATCTTCAGATTTTGGTTATTTTGGCTGCCTCCACTGCTCATGTCCTGACCTTGTGTTTAAGATATGTCTGATTATGCCAATTATGGTCTGGTACCAGCTGTAGACCTCCAGATCTGAGACTGAGTTGCTGTGATTTCCTTATATACGGCTGGTGCTTCCAACATTAAGTTACTTGGTGATTTGCTGAGAGGCCATACAGGCCTAAAAACCGATTTTCTCTTCCCAGTCGCCTGATTTCTAAGTCTGATCTGCAATTATCTTCACTTGCGTCCAATATAGATCTGAATTTTTTGCTTCTAGGATGAGTACGGCTGGCCTAGTTTTTGATTAAATTAACTGATCTGCTCTTCACACTCACCGATCTGCACTAGATATTCCAAATCCTACCTTTCAAACAGATCTGTTCTTTGGTTCCACTGAAAATTGCCTTTCCTTCACTTTTCAAATCACTGTATGCTGAAATTCAAACTACAAGGTGTAGGTTTTCGTCCACCACCAAACTCTCCAAGAGACTACGTTCCCGAAGGTTAAATGTGCTGAAAAATTCACTGCCAGAGCTCCTCCATCAGAAACAATCAATAATAAAATGCCTGGAATGAATGGATCCTTCCTCCTTTTTCCCTCTTTATTTCAATTCTTTTCAATATCTTTTCCCTCCAAGAGTAGTCGGCCCTCTTAGGGTTTTATTATAATAATATTTAATTAAATAAAATGTTTTATTTTAAATGAATTTCCCTTCCTAGGGACTCGAACTCCATCAGGGGTCATATAACATGGCTTAAAAGTCCCCCTTTTTAAGTTATGATATAAATTATATGCCTAGGGAATTGGCCCACCAACACTTTTTTATAATTTATTGTTATATTATAAAGTGATTATTATAATTACTTAATATAATTATTTTATTAACTCCAACTTAGGAAATAATTAAAATTACGTCCAAATTATTTGTAGCTTGCTCATTCAGACCTCGATCTGAATTTTGTTTGATGCTCCCTGTCCGTTGATGTTGTCTGACCATTGCGAGCTAACTGGTAGTCCCTTCGTCAAATTAATAACTCTCCTAAAAAATAAGAACTGTGCCAGAAGTGTCCAGGCTAATCTTGGGTCTCCTGGTGTTTCCCTTCTAATTCCCAATTCATCCCTAAAAAATAGGGATTCCTCATAAAATCTAGGAGACTGCCCAAACATGGTCAAACTGGCTCACAAAGCCTTGATATGTCTCCATAAGCCTCTGAATGGGTCCCCTACGAAATTTGCTGGCCTACGAGAACCAGGTAATAGGCCACCCCTGCTAAAAACAAACACTAAGCAAGGCGCAAAAATGGGGACATTGCATTGCTCCTTAGATATGATGTCTGCAAGAAATTTCTTTAATTTGTTAGCAATTGCTTTGGACATAATCTTATACAATGTGTTGTAAAGAGATATTGTTCTAAAGTCATTAAAGCCTTTAGCTTGCTCTTTTTGTGGTATGAGTACTAAGAAGGTGTTGATTTCTTTAAGCACTCTTTTAGATCTAGAATCTTCAATGGCCTTTGCTACTTCCTTGCCTATAATGAACCAACATTTTTGAAAGAAAATTGCTGGGGATCCTTTTGGCCTTGGGGCCTTGTTTGGGCTTAGCTGATTCACAATGTTTTTGATTCCTTCTTCAGTAAATTTCTCATTCAGCATTTATTCTGCTCATGTTTTACTAAATGGGGAATCTGTTCCAAGAGCTCCCTTTGTTCTCTCAAGTTTGAACCTTCCCAATTATTAAGGAGATCCTTGTAGAAGTTTATTGCTAACTGAATGATCTGCTCTAGATCCTCTACCTCAATACCATCTTCCTTTTTAATCTTTGTCAACTTGTTGAACCTCCTTCTCACTCTGACACTATTATGAAAGAACTTGGAATTTTGGTCTCCATTCTTTGCCCATAGTTCTCAACATTTTTATCTCCAATAGGTGCCTTCCTTGGTCAACTCGTCTTCATATTCTCCCATCAATTTGTTTTCTCTCTGATATCTCTCATCATCCATTCCTATTGCCACTACCTTTTAAATTGAGTTTCTTCAGCTCTTCTTTTATGGTTAGTTTTGTCTCAAAGATGTTTCTAAAATGTAATCTATTCCCTCCCTTCAATTGTTGTTTGAAACTTTGATGTATTTCAACTTGAATATCACCTTGTACATTTTTGTTCCCACCGTCATGCCTCCCTTCCACCATTTTCCAATGTGATTTAGACAACCTTCACGCCAAAGCTACGTATTATCAAATTTGAATGGGCATCTCCATTTTTTCTTTTCCTCATCTATCTTTAGTTGCATTGGGTAATGATCTGATCCAGACCAATGTTGTATGCTGCTTTCTAGAATGAAGGGAAAAGCTCCCAGATCTCCCTTCCAATTTTTTTATCTAGTTTCTCTGTTATATTGCTGAAACCAAATCTTCTATTTGCCCAAGTGAAGTAGCCATCAGCTGTTTATATTTCCATCAACTGCCCTCTGTCTACACATGTTTCAAAATCTACTTGTGTTAGCAGTTTTATTTTCATTGCCTCTTTATCACTACTTTTCAATATAGCTTTGGAGTCACCCCCACAAAATATAATTTCATTTGGTCTTGTTTGCCAGTTTTCTAATTTTGTCTACGTTTCTCTTTTGTGCAAATAAAAAACTGGACCATAAACATTTGTTAAAGTAAATTGCATAGCTGAAGTTAGACTTCTTACCTTACAATTAAGCCATTGTTTACCCTCTGCAATCCTTTCCACCATCATCCTTTGAGGCCTCCAAAGGGCTACTAGTCCTCCAGAAGCTCCTTTAGCTTGTACCCACTCACATTGCCAATACTACATCTTATTTCCAAAATCTCTCCTCTATTCAGCTTGGTTTCCTAGAAAGAGGACTATTTTTGCTGTTTCCTTGTCCAAGTGGTGTTTAACTACCCTCTTCTTGTTTGGGGCATTTAAGCCCCTAATATTCTACTTTATTAGTTTCATTGCCTCTTGGGAAGGGCAACTCCCTTCCATGATCTCAAAAGTCTAGTTATTTTGACTTGCCCTTCTGCTTCACTATCCAAACTACATTTTTCTGATTGGATATCCTACTCACTCTTCTATCACCATAGTCCAAAGTCTTTTTGCTTGATGTCTTTTGTGATATTCCCAATTTAAAGGGATTACTTGTTATTTTTGATACCTTTATCAGCTCTTGTTTGTGATAACCTTTCTTCTCCCTCTCTCCTCTTGTCTTGCTCAAATTCATTGGAGTCTCCCTCCCCTAAACCCACTTCTCAATGCTGCTCCCAGTCTTCCTTTCTAATGTTCCCTATTTGGACTTTACTTGATTTACCCTAAAATTCCCAAGTAGAGTTTGGATTGTGCTTGGAAATGGTAGTTTATTTAGTCTCTATAATGTTCCCCACTAGGAGGCTGCCCATTTTTTATGTTTAGTGTACATTACTATGCATCTAAATCAAATTAATATAAGAAAACAATGAATGATTCATAACACGTTTGGCAGTTAACATATTTAAGCCCACTTTCTCACTTCTCTCCTAAACTCAACCCTAAGGAGGACAAGGAGTACTTGTCATGGGGCGCTCAAAAATCAATCTACAAGTGGGCTCCCTCTATGTTTCCAAAACACATGTTCATACCAATCTTGGGACTACTCCCTTAAGTTTTAAGAAATACATGCCCTTACCCTATCTTGAGATTCACCCACCTTGTGAGGAATCACTCCATCCGTTCCCTATAGCCAACCTATCCCCAAAAGGGGCTATAGCGAGAAACTAAGGAACAGCTACGGATATACTAACTTCAAATGAACCGAGTGATATATATATATATATATATATATATATATATATATAAATATATATAAATGTGTGTGTGTGTGTATGTATGTATGTATGTATTAAAATACATCACATCTAATATGTATACATTTATATATTTCTGATTTCACTAATATAAATTGGTAACAATGCTACAACATATCTACTAGACCATATATTGGCCCTTATTCTTAATAACTTTCAAATATAATACTTTGTAAAGAAGTATTAAATCATAGGTAAGTTACAACATACCCTTGCTGTTCTCGATGGTTGTAAGCATTTGAATATAATTCAATTCTCTTTTCGAGTATTCCTGATATGCATTCCTTTCTGATATGAGAAACACAAAATATATTTGTAGTCCTTCATTCTCTCCCTTTTTTGAATTGAGATTAAGAGCCTCCCTTCTTTTAAAGCCCACTACAGTGACTCTTCGTTTTCCTTCTGTCTGTCTCTTCATTACCCTTTCTTTTTGTCTTTTTATTTCCCTTTTTTAATTTTGTTTACAACTTTGGGAAATAATAATAAAACAACTTCACTAATTTTTAACTTCATTAAAGTCATTTTAATACTCTGTTAAATTATTAAAATTAAGTCGCCATTAAATGTATTATATTTTGACAACTTAAATTTAATTATTTAATTAATTTTCTTATATCCAAATAAAAGGGACATTACAATTCTCCCTTCTCAGAGATTGCTTGTCCTCAAGCAATCAGAGTTTGTATGCTAATACCAGGATCCCATGTCAACCTCAAAGACACTTCTTCACCAATCTGTTGCGCCACTTTGAAGATAACACTATGCCTCGAGTTGTGAAGCAACTCATTACGATCCATAAGAAACAGAGCACTGATCCTGTCAACACCCTGATCCATCCCGCTGTAAGAATAGATATAGATATTAGGCCACTAGATGCATCTGATGTACCTCAGTCATGTAATAAGAATGATGTCGATGGTTTTACCATTCCCAGGCAAAGCAAAGATATTCTTCTCATGTGCAATATCCAACAAATTGACATGTCTCCTCACACTCCCATATAGTTGAATCACAGATGTAAGCCAAGAAAATTCTAGAAGTATCATTAAATCTAGACTGGGATCATCACTAATCGATGAGCGATCCAAGAATAAAAAGTCACCAAGTAACAAACAGATTGCTGCCCTATCAAAAGGAGTAGATGACATATCCCAAGGTGCAAGGAAAATACCCTCACGACTAACTGCAATCAACTCTTGATTGGCTCATCCAGTCATTGAATCATCACCAAGATCACTATCAACGTCAAGAGGATGATCCAGTCCATTAAGGTTCACTATAGGAGGCAAATCTTCAATGATCCTCGGTGGTCCAACAAACAAATCCACTGGTTCTAACTCAAACTTACACACCATATTTGAATCTCGCATCTCACTTGTGTCATCAGATTCAAGAGGTGCTCCATCATCCAGCTCGAAGAGTGGATTATCAAATGTCCAATGAACAATCAACACACAAAGATGGTTATCTATAATCTCAAAAGAATTCCCTCTTCCCAACTTTGGCCTACTATCCTGTTGTCCTAATTTTGAAAATGCCAATTTAGAACATTGTTCCAAGTCCAAGAATTCCTGAATTTAGTCTATCTCATCAATCACCTGTTTGACTTCCTCTGCCATTATTTTATTTTCCTGCTCCCTTAATTGTTCATTGACAAAAAACTGATTTTTTGCTTTTAGGAGAGCTATTTGTGTATCCTCTAGTGTATCCTTAGTATATTTAGGCTCCATGTTGAGCTTATTGACTTCATCTTGTTTTCTTTTCAATGCATTAGCATAAACTCCAACAACCTTTAAGATGTGATCTCTATCCAATAACAGCCGCAAATAATCTGATTTCATCCTTTCAAAAGCTTCTTTGATTGTGTGCAATTGAGTCCTAGTAACTCCACTTGCAACTCCTTTTTGCCTCTTCAAATTGAGTTTTCAACATAAGATTTTCAATGCATTTGTGAGAATCATTTGCCTTTGTCAATACTTGCACAATCATCTCCTCTGTGACCAATAATCTATCCTTCAAATCAATACATTTGTGAGAATAATTTGCCCTTGTCAATATTGTGATATAGACATTTCTATGCCTATGAGTCACATTTGGATAAAGGAAGAATTTAATCATTCTCCAGATTTTATCCCATGTACTGGCAGATGTTAAATTCAAGATCATATTGTGATATAGGCTTGTCAGTGCCTATGAGTCACAATTTGGATAAAGGAAGAATTTAATCATTCTCCAGATTTTATCTTGTGTATTGCATCACATGTAATACTGTTATCACAAGTATTAGTGATAATTCATATTACAGGTTTAGTAATATGAGAAGTATCATGTGTACCATGATACTACATGCTTGGAAGAATTAGATAGATATAGAGTACAAAGCTATGCTTAGTCATCATAACAATGTTGCTAGATATGTTTCTCTCATTTATATTATCAAGTTAAGAGGGAGTGTTAAATCCCGATAACTTGATCATATTAATGTTCTAATTCTTTAGATTAGACAGATCTAAAATGCATGTAATTTCCTTTATATTGTTAAAATATGTTCGTTCGTGTTTAATAAAACGACATATTATATATACATATATATAATGAAATACAATATATATATTAAATTGAAGATATAATATATATATTTGATATATTAAATAATCATAATATATATATATATATTGCGTAATACATATAATATATAATATTGAATCGGTTTTAATATAACTGTCAAAGTATGTTGACTGTCGTAAGTGGTATTAATTGTATTATTTGCCGTAAGTATAAAGTCACGATATCTATTGTGACTGGCATATGTGGCAGTCACGATAATATCGTGACTGTTCACATATGACAGTCACGATAGTATAATGACTGTCGTAACTTTAGTGCAGTCAGTTTAAATTAAAAGTTAGTTTAATTAAAACAACAGTCGTGACTTATATTATGATAAGTCATGACTTTTAATTCCTGCCACCTTTTCGGTTCAATATAAATATTAAATATATGTTGTGGGATCAATCAATCACAACGGCAATTGTTTCCCACAGCATCTTAGTATTCTTAAGCATCTTCAGATCTAAATTTCTTAACATGGTATCAGAGCAACAAGGTTTTTAAGGAAGATATATTTATAAACTCTACATAATAACTGAGCACATTATTAAATTTTTATATTATATAATTATGGCTCAATGCATGAGAATGGAAGACAGATTAGAAGGTCCCTCAAACTTCGTATCTTGGAGGACTAGACTTACCTCTATTCTTATGGAACTTGAATTAGAGGAATATATTGAAAAAGACATTAAGATGCCTGAAGAAGAAACGGAGAAAACAACATGGAAAAGGAGAAACAACAAAGCTAGGAAGTTAATTATTGATTCCGTAAAGGATGCTATCCTCCCTAGCATATCAAGAATTACCAGTGCCTTTGAAATGTTCAAAATCATTCAAGACACATTTGAGATCAATAATGCCAGCAGAATTTTAACATTAAAAGGTCAGCTCCTTAACATGAAAATGAACAAAGGGGAAACTATCACATCTTATTTTCTAAGGATATCTGAAATAAGAGATCAACTTCTTTGTATTGGAAATACTATAGAAGACACTGAACTTACTCTAATCGCGCTAAAGGGATTACCTAACTCTTGGGAAACCTTCATTCAGTGCATTAGTACAAGACCACCCTTACCTAGATTCGAACAATTAAAGAACGACTGTACTCAAGAAGAATCCAGATTAGCATCCAGAGGAATGGGGACTAAAAATGAGAATGAAGTACAAGCCCTTCATGTTAAATCATCTCAGAAAAAGAAGAGGAAATTCTCAAATTCAAATAGTGGAAAACATCACTTCAAGAAGGATCTCTCCAAAGTAAAATGTCATAAATGTGACAAATTTGGACATATTCACAAATACTGTCCAGAAAGACAGAAAATTCAAGCAGCCCTAGCAGAAGTGAAAAGACCAGAAAACTCACTCTTTTATCTAGCATTAGCAAGTGAACTAAATTCAAATAAAAATACTTGGATAATAGATAGCGGTGCATCAAGACACATCACTGGATTCAGAGATCAGTTCGAAACCCTCTCTGGAAACTCTTCAGAAGAAGTAACTATTGGTGACAACTCCACGTATCCGGTAAAAGGAATTGGGACCTGTTTGATACAGATAAGAGACGGAGTCACTCTACAGTTACAAGAAGTATTATATGTACCTGGAATAAAGAGAAACCTAATCTCTATATCTGGAATAGCTGATCAAGGATATAGGGTAACTTTTAATGAAGAAAAGGTTCTTATCTGGAACAAAAATACGAACATAAAAAATGCAATACACATAGGGTCCAGAGAAGGCAGCTTGTTCAAACTATGTAATGAACAGAAATTAGCTCTAATTCACAACACACAACAAGATAATGAAATTTGGCACAAAAGACTAGGACACATTGGATATAGTGCCCTTCCTACCTTGCATAAAATCACTTTTGGTATACCTTCTCTAAAATCTGATCACTCTAGTACTTGTAAAGGATGTGCATTAGGAAAGAACATTAAAAAATCTTTTCCCACAAGTGAACGTAAGACAAATAGTGTTTTAGAACTCATTCACACTGATATGTGTGGCCCTATGTCTACTCCTTCCTTCTCTGGTGCCTTATATTATCTAATATTCGTAGATGATTATTCTAGGAAAACATGGATATATTTTTTAAAACTTAAAGAGTCATGTGAAGTTCTAGCAAAATTTCTAGAACTCAAAGCATTAGTAGAAAATCAAACCAATAAGAAAATCAAAACTCTTAGATCAGACAATGGTGGTGAATTTACTTCTGATAACTTCAAAAACTATTGTAAATCTGTTGGGATTAAGAGGGAGTATACTGTAGCTTATAACCTTCAATAGAATGGAGTAGCAGAAAGAAAGAATAGGACCATCATTGAAGCAGCAAAAGCCATGATGCATGATCATAATATTCATATATCTTACTGGGCAGAAGCTGCCAACACTGCAGTTTACATTCAAAACAGATGTCCACATGCGATACTTGAAAATACCACACCAGAAGAAGTATTCACAGGAGTTAAACCTGATCTTAGTCATTTAAGAGTATTTGGCTGTCCAGTATATATACATGTACCAAAGGAGAAAAGAACTAAATTGGAACCTTTTGGTAAGAAAGGTATTTTTCTAGGCTACAGTGAAGACTCTAAAGGATATCGAATCTATATCCCTAATCAGAAATCAGTAGAAATAAGCAGAGATGTAAAATTTGAAGAAAACTTCTCATCCTCAAATAATGAAGACATCAGCCTTATAAGCCCTGACAAAGATTTCTCAATTGAGGGAGAAAATGAATATAACAATTCAAACATGGACTCAAATAATGAAGAAGAAATCTCTAATTCTGAACCATCTGATTTAGACCATAATAAAAAGAGACCATTATGGGCCAGAAAAATGCTTGAAGAAAATAATGTGGAACCAACACAAATCTCTAGAGAAAACAAAAGAACTAGAACACAAAAATGTTACACTGCTCTTCTAACTGAACCCTCAGAATCAGAACCGGTCAGTGTTGAGAAAGCATTATCAAAACAAGCCTGGAGAGAAGCAATGATTGAAGAATATCAGTCCATTCTAAAAAATGATGTATGGGACATTGTTCCTAGACCTAAACATAAGTCAGTAGTATCATCAAAATGGCTATTCAAAATCAAGTATGCTCCTGATGGCAGTATTGATAAACATAAAGCTCGATTTGTTGCTAGAGGTTTTTCACAGAAAGAAGGTATTGATTATGAGGAAACTTTTGCTCCAGTAGCCTGATACACATCTGTCAGAACCATACTTGCCATTGCAGCATGTAAAGGATGGAAAGTACATCAAATGGATGTCAAGACTGCATTCTTAAATGGTAAAATTGAGGAAGAAGTTTACATTGAACAACCAGAAGGATTTCTCACTCATGACAAAGAAATATATGTATGCAAGTTAAAGAAAGCTCTTTATGGGCTCAAACAAGCTCCCAGAGCATGGTATGAAAGAATAGATCAGTACTTGAACAAATTAGAGTACTCTAAGAATATAGCAGATCCTAATATATACTTCAAAATTGAAAAAGGAGACATGATAATTCTAGTTCTCTATGTTGATGATTTGCTCATTACAGGAGAAGACCACCTAATTGATAAATGTAAAAAGGACCTAGTAGCTGAATTTGATATGAAGGATATGGGCCTACTACACTATTTTCTAGGTCTTGAAATTATTCAAAACAAAGATCACATTCTTCTTAGTCAAAAGAAATATATTTCTGACATTCTGAACAGATTTGGTATGGCAGAGTGTAAACCCCTAGCTACACCCATGGAGACAAATCTTCAAAAGTTAAAGGATGAAGCAGAAAATTCAGAACCTGCAGATGTTACACTGTTTAGACAGATAATTGGATCTCTCATGTATCTGGTGAATACTCGTCCTGATATTTGCTATGCCATGAATGTTCTAAGTCACTTTATGTGTGAACCTAAACAGATTCATCTAATGGCATCTAAGCACATATTGAGATATTTAAAAGGTACAAGTGAACTTGGACTAAAATATGACAAAACTGAAATTCAACTTCAAGGTTATTCAGATTTTGATTGGGCAGGGAGTTCCACTGATCGTAAAAGTACCACAGGAGTTTGTTTCAGTTTGGGTTCGGCTATTATTTCTTGGTTTAGTCGAAAACAATCAGCTGTAGCTCAGAGTTCAACGGAGGCAGAATACATGGCTGCATCTATGGGAGCTAGAGAAGTAGTATGGTTAAGGAAATTACTTTTTGACCTAATTGGTAAACCCCTATTACCTACTATTATTCATTGTGATAATCAGAGTTGTATCAAGCTCTCTGTAAATCCTGTATTTCACAATAGGTCAAAACACATAGAGATTCCATATCACTATGTAAGAGATATGGTAGACAGGAAAATCATTAAACTAGTCTACATCAGCACTGAAGAACAAAATGCTGATATTTTCACTAAATCCCTTGCAAGGGTGAAGATTGAGTTCTTCCGAAAGAAAATTGGTTTAATCCAAATGTAATTATTGATGTACATATTATTCATGAATATATATATATAAATTGAAATATTTCAAAATTGTGAAGATGACGATCTTCTGTGTATCGGTTACTATTTCAAGGTGACGATCTTGAAAATAGTAACCAGGTTTCAAGATTGACTCCTGAAAAGGGTTGAGCCGGATTGGTCCGGACATCTTGTTACTAGTGTTATCACTTGTGGTGTAACAGTTGTTAAGATAGACTCCTGAAAAGGGTTGAGCCGGATTGGTCCGGACATCTTAACATGTATATTGTTATTGTGTGTGATAACTTACCATGATATGAAAATTCTTCAAAGATGGTAAACTCTCTCTCAAGAGGGAGTGTTAAAATATGTTCGTTCGTGTTTAATAAAACGACATATTATATATACATATATATAATGAAATACAATATATATATTAAATTGAAGATATAATATATATATTTGATATATTTAATAATCATAATATATATATATATATATATATATATATATATATTGCGTAATACATATAATATATAATATTGAATCGGTTTTAATATAACTGTCAAAGTATGTTGACTGTCGTAAGTGGTATTAATTGTATTATCTGCCGTAAGTATAAAGTCACGATATCTATCGTGACTGGCATATGTGGCAGTCACGATAATATCGTGACTGTTCACATATGACAGTCACGATAGTATAATGACTGTCGTAACTTTAGTGCAGTCAGTTTAAATTAAAAGTTAGTTTAATTAAAACAATAGTCGTGACTTATATTATGATAAGTCATGACTTTTAATTCCTGCCACCTTTTCGGTTCAATATAAATATTAAATATATGTTGTGGGATCAATCAATCACAACGGCAATTGTTTCCCACAGCATCTTAGTATTCTTAAGCATCTTCAGATCTAAATTTCTTAACATATATATGGCCTCATGATAAATACATCTCCCTAGAACAGATCGGTGATTTGCTAGGCATATTTATATGCCTTGTATTTGACTATTGTAGTTAATTAATAATTAACTATTAGTTAATGGACAAGGGCACCGATTTGTAGAGGAATAGGTTGTTTCATGGAGGGCCGACCTAGAAGGGGTGTGTCTTATGAAAAGACAAGACCCTTGGTTAATATATAAGTAGGAGCAAGATTGTGGATAGAGGACACACAATACAATCTTAAGTCTGCTCTTTTGGCAATCTGCTCTTTGGCGATTTAGTGTAGAAATAAAATATAATTTCCAGAATTTATTGCAGACTTCCAGAACAATAACATTCAGCCCAGAATTGTAGTAGATTGATTTGTAGCAAAGTATTAATACTCCATCAGTATTATATCTTCAGAATTTGCAGAAAACTTACACTTCGATGACATACTCATTTACAGCAAGACATGGCAAGAACATCTGAGACATTTGGACAAAGTATTGGGCATCATGGAGTCACATTCTTTGTTTGCAAAAAGGTCCAAATGTGAGTTTGGGATGACCGAGATCTTGTACTTGGGTCACGTCATCAATTCTCGGGGGGTACAGGTGCATCAGGAGAAGATTCAGGCAATTTTGGACTGCCCCCACCCAAGACACTCTCAGAGCTGCGTGGATTCTTCAGATTGTGTAGTTATTACAGAACATTTGTAAAAGGATTTTCATAGCTTGGAGCACCATTGTCAAATTTGACAAAGAAGGGAGATTTCCATTGGGATGAGCAAGCACAACAAACCTTCAACAAATTGAAGTCATGAGTACGTGTCTGGTACTGGCACTACCTGACTTCACTTGACCCTTTGTCCTGGAGTGCAATGCATTTGGTGAAGGCATTGGAGCCGTGCTATTGCAAGATTGTCACCACATCGCATTCGAGAGTCAGAAGCTCTCCGGAGTTGAACGACTCTACTCCATCTATGACAAAGAGATGCTTGCCATCATGCACGCACTAGCCAAGTTTCGGTAGTACCTCGTTGAAGCAAAATTTGTTGTGCAGACAAACCACAACAGTTTGAGATATTTCGTAGAGAAGGACTTGAATGAGCGACAACAGAAATGGGTGAGTAAAATCCAAGCATATGATTTTGATATTGGATACGTGAAGGGCAATAATAATGTGGTAGCCGACGTCCTATCAAGAAGACCTGCCATATGTTCATTGTCATAGATCTTGACAGATTGGAAGGCACATTTGCTGGTCAAGTACTCTAAGAACTCTTTTGCGTGCAAAGTGATGGATGGACAAATACAACATGACAGGTACAAGGTGGTTGACGACATCATTTGCTACAGAGATAGAATTTACCTGGTACCTGAATCAAAGACAAAGGAGAAGATTCTGAGGGAAGTTCATGACTCGTGTCTTGCAGGGCATCTAAGTTTCCTCAAGACATATAGGTAAGTTCAGGAGAGGTTCACTTGGAAGGGCTTGAAGGATGATGTCCTACAACATGTGCAGGAATGTTCCACTTGCCGACAGAATAAGTCCAAGCATACCTTACCTGCAGGATTACTATAGCTCCTGCCAATACTTGATTATAAATGGGCAATCATTTTGATGAACTTCATCACTGGGCTTCCGAGAGTGCAGGGGAAAGATTTCATTTATGTAGTGGTGGACTGTTTAACCAAGTATGCCCATTTCTTTGCCATTCCCACAGGATGTCAGGTAGCTTAGGTGGTTGAGTTGTTTTTCCGAGAGGTGTTCCGCTTGCATGGCCTTTCGTGGAACATAGTCAGTGATAGGGATAGCTGTTTCCTCAACACTTTTTGGATGGAACTATTTCGGTTAGCAGGAACGAAACTATCTTCGAGTACGAGTTACCAACCGCAGACGGATGGTCAAACGAAGACTGTGAACAAATGGTTGGAGGGGTACCCGAGGAATTATATTTCAGCATAGCAGAAGGCGTGGGTCCGTTGGATGCATTTAAGGGAGCACTGTTACAACACTACCTAACACATGTCAATAGGTATGCCACCTTTCAAGGCAATTTATGGTTATGAGCCTTCGTCATTTGTGGATTTGGCATTAGTTGACAGTTGTGCACTGAGGGCCAAATATTCGCTGTAGGAAAGTTTGGATATGCTGAGGTCTCTGAAGGACAACCTGCAGAGAGCTCAGAATCAGTAGATGTATGCCGATCGACACAGGGTAGAGAAAAGTTGAGTTAGGAGATTTGGTTTACCTTTGGTTATAGCCATACAGACAATTTTCCTTGAAGAAAAGTGGTGTCGAGAAGTTGAAGGCACACTTCTATGGACCTTACAGAGTGGTTCGGAGGGTGGGTGAAGTTGCCTACGAGTTGGAGCTTCTTGAGGGAAGTTAGATTCACAATGTCTTTCATGTTTCATGCCTTAAAAAGGCAATCGGTTAGTGTGCCATGGTTTTTGGGGAACTTCCACCCTTCGACGAAGAAGGAAAACTTATATTGGAGCCCGCAAAGATCATCGACGTCAGAGAGAAAAAGTTGAGGTCAGACATCATCAAGGAGTACCTAGTTCATTGGAATGATCTGCCGATTGAAAATGTTACATGGGAAGGTGAACATATCTTGGAGCATTCGAGTCTTCAATTGCTTGAGGGCAAGCAATTCTTGGGCCGAAAGGATTGTAATGTCCCCGATATAATTAAATAATTCAATTAAAATTATTTGTTGTATGGCCTCAAAACTTAATTATATCTTTCCAACCCCTTTTTATTTTTTAGTTAGTTTATGTTTTCGCTCTGTCGGCCCATTTGTAAACCTTCGAGAAGTTTCTTGGAGCCCATTTATAAGGCCGAGTTTGGCATAGTTGTAGGTATGGTGAATTTGATATTTTATTTGTATTTACGAACTCCTCTTGGAAGTTCAACATTGTCTGTCATTTCGGAGGTGAAAGACCCTCCCTATTCAGATACTTACAGTTTCAGTGGGTTAGTAGCCACCCTAGTCTGCCATCTATGCAACTTGGTGAAATCTTCATTTGAAGACGAAATTATAATAATTCTTGTTATTCTATTTTGCATGCGGTTATTGATCTACTGTTCATTCTTGTGTCAATTTTGTGTCAACTATCTGACATCCACAAGACATAATGCGAACATAATACATTTGCATCCATTCATTGGCATCATAACCACAAATCCGTATCTGAGAGACCGTAGAGGCAAGTTGAGGGGTGTTGTACAGAGACCATACAAAAGTAGTCCTTGCCATATGGTACATACTATATGAAGGGTGCACAAACTAGGTCTCTGTATGGTGACATCACTGTATGGTGGTGTGAGACAGATTAATCGTACAAAAGCCCATATTGTAGTATGTACCATACATGTTGCTGATCGTACGTTGACCATACAATAGGAGTCAGGTTGTACAAATGGTGAGGGGCTATGAAAGAGGGCACTACTAGTGCAGTTAGACTATACACTATTAATACCAGCCGGTTACTGAGAGGGGGGGGGGGGTGAATCAGTAAGAACTAATTTTTTCTTCTATTCTTTATCTTGTTTAACACTTCTTTAAATCTAAGCAAAGTGAGAATTAAACAATCATAACTGTAAAAGAAGTACACAAATCAGGACAAGATATATACATGGAAACCCTCGGTTAGAAGGAAAAAACCACGGGGAGATAGAGCTCACAACTTCACTACTGCAGAATGAAGGCGCCCTATTAGGAGCTTACAAAGCACTGGTTAAGGTGCTACCCGGTTAAGGGATTTTATAAAAGATCGATCAAGATCTAAACCCTCTCAAGAGCTGCTTGGTTACAGGACTTTGAACATCAACAAAGATGTTACCCTGTTAGGGGATTTTTACAATGAACCAATTAGGTCCACACTGATAAAGGGATTTCAATTCGCTTTTACTACTGATAAAAGCAATGATCTGTTATGACACTGAATGTCTGATTAGATCATACCTCTTTTCCGGTTTGCTTGGCTGTTGATCTCTGCTACCTCTGTGTCTGTCGCTCTTCTCTCAGAAGATGTCTCTCCTTTGCTCTATGCAATCACCAACAATCAACAACACTTATCTTGCATCCTATGACTTGTATTTATACAAAAGTTCATCGTAATGAAACCCTTAACTCGTAGAACTGCCAGGCTGTAAACTCACCAAAAAATCATGCAACTAGCAAAAAGCTATGCGTTATGATCTGGAGTTTACCTTGCAAAACATCTGTAGAAATAAAGCTAACTCCTGTTAAAAAGCTAACTCCACTTCAGAGTGGTGGATGTCCTGTAAAATCCGGTGTTAACTCAAACTGCTCCACATAATCCGGTGTGGATCTTTAGGCAGTTTAGACCGGTGTAACCTTATACCCGGTTCAACTTTGTATGCACACTGAGACCGGTACTGTGTACTTAGATCGGTCTACTGGTGTGTTCACTTTTCTTTATCTACCGGTGCATACGCATTGTTCCTTGTCTACCGATGTCTTCTAAGTAATGTGAGTGAACGGTGAGCTCTTACCGGTGCATGGTGTTTGTGAATGTACACTAATGACAACTTAAATTGCTAACATATGCTTGGCAGAAAAGGCTGTAAGGGCAACAACATAGACCATACCTTGGGCACAAAGGGTCGTATGAGCCATAGTGAGGTCGTACGCAATTGCCTATCGTCATCTGCCTTCGGAAGGGACATTACAAATATAAGACAGATTTGATAAGTATCTTCCAAAGGGTCAGCAATGATGAAAAGTTGCGACCCTTTTGAAGGGTGGTAATTGCGAAAGGGTGTGATCATTGCAAGGGGAAAATACGGTGAAGAGATGTGACTCTTCCTTACATTGAAAGGTATAACGAGGAGAGGATTTCATTTGAGGAGGGCATCCAAGGGAGATAGAGTTGGGGAGTAATATATTATTGTCAAAGGTCGCAATGGAAAGTGGTGACTCAATTCTTATGAAAGGTGGTGACCCTTTCACCATTGTATAAAAGAGAAATTATTCCAAGTATTTAAGGATCATTTATATATCATGACTCATCAATACATCAAATCAACACTCCTCATTCTATGAATTCCACTTTCAATCAATTATGATTTGCTAAAATATCAAATCATCAAATCAAGACAGACGAGAACAGTGCTAGGATCCCCACTAGGTAGCCCAACTCATATGTATAACAAGGGCCCATGAGGCCAAGGGGGAACAATGTATCCACTCTTGGGCCTAGGGTAGGAGGTTTCTAGGGCACCTCATCAAATCAAGATAGAGGAGAACAATGATATAACCCCACACTAGGTAGCCCACCTCATATGTATGGCAAGGGCCACATGAGGCCAAGGGATAACATTGTATCGTCTCTTGGGCCCAGGGTAGGAGGTTTTTGAGTCACCTCATCAAATTACCCTACACTTCTATGGTTGGGTCACCTTAATGTTAAAGTTAGCACTTTGTTGATATGTTCATATTTGTTTTTAAAGTAATCTAACCATGATATTATGATTATGAATGAACCCTAACTATGTTGCAAGATTTCAAGTTACGGATCACATAATTGTAGAAACCCTATGTATGGTAAACCCTAACCCTAATCTTGTGCAATTGTGATTTTAGGGAAAAATTATAGGGAAAATTAGGGAAGGGAAATTACACGAGCAAAACCTTAATAATTTTGTTTAGTATTCATAATTGTTAATTCTTTTTCATGGCTTTAGATTTAAGAGTAGTTGTAGATCTTAGGGAGCTTACCTTGCTAATTTGAAGAGAGTTGAGCAACATGAGCAAACCTTGTCAAGAATCCTGTTTAGTGTTCATAATTGTTAATTCTTGTTCATAGCTTTAGAGTTAAGAGTAGTGGTAGATCTTAGGGAGCTTCCCCCACTAATTTGAAGAGAGTTCATCCATGTGTGCTGTTTTGTTTAGTGTTGTCTCATAAGAGAAATTAAAAAGTTAACATATTGGAACTTGTAGAATTGTGGTATAATATGACTTTCACATGTTTACGAGGATGGTTTATTTCATTTTTATTTACGGTTATGGGCTGCTAAGACTATGATTTCTTTTGTACTACTATCAAGATTCAAAGTACATGATATTAAAAATTGTTTCAAAGAGTCAAATGATATTCCACATTCTTAGGGAAACTATGGAATGACTTGCAATTGAGTTAAGCAATAAGCTTATCAACATTGGATAGAGCAAGAATGTGAAGGGTGTTGGGTATTTGTATGTCTACAACAATGCAACCAAACTTCACTAGAGCAAAGGGGTTGAATCTTTAAGTTATAAGTTATAGCCTATGTTTTATGTATTGTTCTGAATTAGAAAGAAGATAGGTCTTGCAGTTTATGCATTGAAGTTAGTAAGACCAAGATGTGCCCGCCATTATTTTCATGTATCGTTTCAGAAAAATTTGGGTACAAACTTTCAAATTCAACTTGTGTTATCTGTTTTAGAGAAGGGAAAAAAATATGTGCTTGAACATGGAGGTGTTCTCGAAATGTGTTGTTGGAATTTGCATTCTGGACATATCAGCAAAGATATAATGAAAGTGAAGAATTGGCCATTAGACGAAAGATCATGGGAGAGTATTTAAAACTTTCATGGTATCACATCTATATCTCTTATGGTTTGAGAACAAAGCATCTCAAGCAGGCGGGACTTGTAATAAACCTCTATTAATACTATCAAAGTATATTATATATAAACAAGTGTGTCTATGGCATGTTTACCTGTATATTGTTGGGTTGTCATTTGTATATATATCAATAAATTAATAATGTATCACATTTTAGTCTATTTTTTATGTCACTAATCTTTCTATTTTATTAATTTTCTTTTGTAATTAATTGCACTTTCTAAGTCCCATTGACCTATTTTGTTTTTTAATGGACATCAATATGATATTTAATTTCTTTCTTCTTGTACAATTAAGACATCTGAGACTTACTATGTACCCACCTGCATTCATAATCAAGTCTACGAGGGAAGATGCACATTAGGAGCTGATTCTTTTGACTTGGAGGACCATTGACATTGGATGTTAGGGAGGACACAAAGTCACATGCTGCATCTACCGTTTTATGCTGCTCGATGAAGATGCATTTCCATGTTTGCTCAGTATTTTAGTTTTGAATATCTTTATGGTAGATGTTCTGAAGATTAAATTCATACAAAAATCCCTTGCCTGATTAACTAAGCCATCAATTGATACATGATCAAATAAACAATTTTCTTAATTGATATTGTTGACAATTCTAGAATGCATGGTTGTTATAATTGCTTTATGAAATGTTTTTTAAACTAAAGGCTTGTAATAAATACCAATTTTGTTGTTACGTTTAAATTTGTTTTCATGGGGAACTTTTGGAGTGCTGTATCAAAGAGTGAAATATTTTACAGATTTCTATTCCAAAGAAATGCTGTTTTTTGAGATGTTAAAATGTTCAAGAATCTTGGTCATTAAGAGGCATTTGTAATTTTTCTGATTTGTAAGGCCACAAATATTTTCCTTAGTCTAGTCTTTTTGGATTATATGTATAGTTTCATTTTATGTATCTAATCCACACTAGTATATCCTGACAGAAGTGCTGTGCTCAAGGGAGGTGCCTTCTATGCAAGTTAATCGTGAGTGCTTCAATTTTAACTTTTTTTTTTCTTGAACTTACTTTCACAAATATTTTTTTAAAGTGTTATACCATTCATTTTGTCATTTTTCATTATAGATGAAATAAATTTTGTAAGGTGAATTTGAAGTTTAGTGGTATTGATTCAATAAACTACTGCAATTCAAAGTCTACAATATCTACCAATTTGTATTCAACTCATAATATATAAGCAAAATCACATAGGTTGGCTTGAACAATTTCAGTAGCAAGTAGGAATCAAGTTATCATTTGCCCCGTTTAACTTTTAATTAATCACTTGTTTATGATTGTTTACAATATTATGCTTGCTTCAAAATTTTATAATGCAATTTATTCAAGATAAATAATGCAATTTATAATGCAACTTATTACTGAAGTTCTATGCTAAAAACATTTTTCTTGCACATATTGTTGAAATGATAATTGATATTCAATTTATAACAAAGGAGATAACATAAGATAAATAAAATTTATTAGTGTCCAATAAGAGACCACAAAAGGGGTCAAAGGGCTGCTGAGAACAACAAAAGGGGCCAACCCACAATAGGTACAACAAATGGTGCCTGAAGAAAGAAAGCAACAACAATTGAAACAAAAACAAAGAGAGTGGTCCCGAAGAAACCCTCCCGAACATCGCCAAGGATTCTGAACAAGCGTGAAGAACATCAAAACTAAAGGATAGGCAATAGAACCTGTCAGAACCTTGGGCTGCTTCAGAGTGATCTTGGAAGAGGAAGGCTGCTACTGAGAGAAGCCCATCTTGGGCTTCATAGATCTGGAACATGGGGTAGGGCCAAGCTAACGCTTCGTGTTGCATGCTAAGTGAAGCCCTATGAAGAAGGAAGTAATGAGCTCACAAGGTTGAGGGGTCACAAATGTCGGTGTTGGAGTGTGTGGTCTTGGAGGCTAATGGCTTCCTGAAGATAAAGGGCAAGACACCTCTGGTTTGTATATCTGAAGGTGGAGAGCAACTGCACCTCCTTGAAGAGGCAGTAGAATATCCCTTTGATCTCGTAGTATAAAGGGCAGCAAAAGATGAAACGCTCCTCCGACTTGACCTCCTTTATGTTGCAAAGCCGACAAATGCCATGCACTCTGTCAATACGATGATCGGTCTCGCATCGGAGTTGATGCCAACCCACTCTGAAAGAACCAAGGGGAATCTTCAGGGAATGTGACCAATGGTGGGATAAGTAGGAAGGGTAGACAATGAGTTTGTACTTTAACTCCAAAAAGTTCTCTGCATAAAAGGCCATCTTATGGTGAAGACCCCCGTGGGGGTTGACCCAAATAGTGTGAATGAACTGCTTGTATATGTCATCTTTGATGTAGCTATTCAACTCATGCTGAGGAGATAGAAGATGGGGGGGCCATCAAGAGAATATTGGAAGGGAGGTGATTCATCTCAACCCAATGGACCCAAGAAGGGCCAAAGTCTTAGCAAACCATCCACGAGCTTGACCAGAGGAGACAACAAAAGCATTGATAGGCTCCGATGAGCAGTAGGCAAGCTAAGGGCATCTATGATGGCATTCACCTGAATTAGCAAAGCCCCAAAGGCAATGAAGGGACCAGACCAGATCAAAGATGGCCTCAATCTTGAAGGGAATGAGCCCCAAACTCTACAAGAATAATGTTGTGTGGGATGGATTGCTTGCACTAGATGATGTGCCGAAGGAGGAGAATTTGAACCCACTCGATAGAAGCCCAATCAGAAACCGATAATGAAGGACGTTGCACCACTGAACCATAAAGAACAGTAGGTCTGATAAATGTATCCATAAGTGTCATCTTGGATAGAGTGTGCTGGAAGTGGTGCTGAAAACACTTTCGCTCGAGGAGGGCCTATGAACCATATCCCTTATTTATTCGCAGCTGAAGAGTGGGTCTCATGGTAAAGCAGAGGCCGGAGAACTTGAGCCCTAGGTATATGTATAAGGAAGAGATCTCCACCTCCAAACCTCTAAAAAAGAAATGGAGGTCAGAAGTCTTAAGTGCATTGAAGACCATTACCTTGGTT
The DNA here is from genome assembly GCA_027943335.1 of Chamaecyparis obtusa. NCBI lineage: Eukaryota > Viridiplantae > Streptophyta > Pinopsida > Cupressales > Cupressaceae > Chamaecyparis > Chamaecyparis obtusa. The sequence goes on from BSBK01001513.1 coordinate 293,058, forward strand.
TTCCCCAAATTAACTGTCAAATGCCGCAACTCGCAAAACGATGCAAGACCGTCTAGTTGTCTTTGCAAAAAGTAGAATGGAGATCGGAACCTGGTGAAGAAGGCAACCACCCCCCTAGAAGAGTATGATCCTAGAGATACCTCTCCAACTCATTAATGTAAATACTGAATAAAGTAGGTGACAAGGGGCAGCCCTGCTTAACCATAGTAGTATTCCTCATGTAGTTTGAAAACCCAGAAGAGGTCTTGAGACGACCCAAAACCATCTTGTAGAGTCTCATGATAGTTGCTAGAAGAGTCTCTGAAATAACAATGTCGCGAAGCCTCTGAAAAAGGGTTGTCTTGGGGACAAAGTCAAAGGCTTTGCGGAAGTTCACAAAACAACAATAAACTCTCGAGGAGCGATGACACGCCTCGATAATGCCCTTAAGAGTCAAAATGTGATCCATAGTCTGATAGTCAGATTTGAAACCGACTTTCCCCTCAGAACATATGTGACACTGATCCAACTCTCTAGAAATAAGAATATGGAGAGTCATGGTGTACAATTTGGAGGTGTGCCCAACCATGATGGTCTTGTAATTATTAGGGTCTGAAGCAGGACTCGTCTTGTGGATCAGATGGATGATGCGATGCGACTAAGGAGGAGGGAAACTTGTGCGAACAACATGGTTGAAGAGATCGGCTAAATAAGACCTCAAAATCATGAAGCCGAGTTTGAAGAACTCGACCTGTAAACTTTCCTCGTCAGCTACTCTACTAGAGTTCATAGTTCTGACTGCCTCCCTGATGGTGGTGTACGTGAAAAGGTAACAATTTGGGGGGGGTTGTGTGACCTGGAAAGGGTGCTAACCGGGGATGTCATAGAGCGTAGAGGTATGGGATACTAGTAAAGTGTGGTCAAGATGAGAGGGAAGGTGGGTGTGGCAGGGGAAAAGGGTATGCTAAAAGGACTTGGCCGAATGGTGGAAGGAGGCCTGAAGGGTATGTTTGCATTGGGAAATGAAGAGCCATTGCTCATGGCAGAGGAGATGGTGGTAGGAGGCCTTTAGGGAGGTGTAAGAAGGGTGGTGGAGCATGAACGCCGACCACATGGTCCGATGAGAGGCCTTACAATCTTCATTGTACCATTTGTTCATAGGGCATTGTTCTTAGGCCTCGGTGAGGGGAGTTGGGGGTGGACAAATGAGAGAAGGAAGACAAGGCGACTTCCCAGATAGTTGTGGGAAGACAAGAGAACTTGGTGGCAATGCACCCCAAAGTGGAGAAGAGGGGGTTTGGGGGAAGAAGTTGTCTGAGATGGTGGACAAAGATGTCAAAATCGCCATTGTCAAAATGAACTGTGGTGCATGGAGGGAGGGATGAGGGGTGGGGGTGAGAGGGGTAGGGATTGAGGGGATGAAAGGGATGGAGAGATGAAGTAGAGCATGATCAACAAGAGGGAGGGGGTAACGGAGAAGTGGCTGATGAAAGGGATGAAGGAATAGCTGGAGAGAGCGTAATCCACCACGCTAGCACCACCACCATTAGGTTTGCACGTGAAGAAGTGAGATCTAGGAAAATAGGTTAACCCATTAAGTACCACCGGGTCCAAGGATTCACTGAGGTGTAGAAGATGTCTACCATATTTGGTCAAGGGACCATTCGCATCCTTAGACAACCTTTGGAGCCCCATAGAAGCTGTATCCAGATCCTGAATGCACAAAGAGTCAACTTCTTGGTTTTGAAGGTGAGTCTTTACAATCTGAATCTTGGCATTGAAGTGCCCAAGGAGGAGAACTTCCTTAATCATAGAGAATCGTTGGATGCTATCATATAGCTCAAAAAAGGGGTCCCTGTCGGGGCCACTGTGGATAGCATAAGGGGAAGATGCTAGAGGAAAGTAGCAAACCCCAAAAAAGATGTCTCTGACATGAGGGGTAGTGCAACATAATCGAACCCACATGAATCTAGTAGAGGCATCTGATAAGACAATTGAAACCAAACCACAAAGTCCGTTACTAGCAAGGTAGGCAACCCCACCAGACCCACAGACCCCACTTGAATTCCTAGCCTCATTCCTGAAAGATGACATCTAGTGAAAACCAACAATTGTTGGAAGAGGGTGTACAGGGCTCTTGTTAAGGTTTTTAGGATTGTTGCAAATGTAATAGCACTATTTGATTGTATGCTTTTTCCAAATGCAACAATCTCTTGCATTTATATTGAGAATGAGCCAAGAAGAGACATGTGAAGGGACATGTCTATTCATTATTATGTAATTAATATAATGACAATTATGATTATATATATATATATATATATACATACATATATATACACACATATATATATATATATATATATATAATATCTCTTGATTATTATATTAATTTTTCTAATATTTACATAATAATAATATTTATATATATACATATATATATTTGGGTATACATATACATCTTATATATACTAAATATATATATATATATATATATATATATATATACATATCTTCACTAGTATTGACTCATAGTATTTATCTGACTGAAGCTACAAAACATCAACACTCCCTCTTAGCTAGGGAAGATTAAACACATGATTAGGATCTAAAAATATCATTTACCGTGATATCAGAGATATGATTTGACTAGGAATATCAAGTCGCATGATATTCACCATAACTCATAGATTCATAAGAATATCATCTCATGATATTAGGAGTAATAGCCATAGAATATCAAGTCACATGATATTTGCCATGTACTCAGAGTACTCGCCTACCAACATCAAGTCTCATGATGTCCACTAGGTACTCAACAAATATTTTAGATATCACCTCAATATGATATTAGAGATATGGTCTGACCAAGAATATCAAGTCTCATGATATTCACCATAACTCAATAATGTTTTAGATATCACCTCAATATGATATCAGAGATATGGTCTAACCAAGAATATCAAGTCTCATGAATTTCACCATAACTCAAAAAAAATATTTAGATATCACCTGAATATGATATCAGAGATATGGTCTGACCAAGAATATCAAGTCTCATGATATTCACCATAACTCAAAAATGTCCTATAGGTAATGTACACATGTACCCTCAATAATACTTACCATAGGAACATTCCTATCATCTATCATGATCTGTTTCAGCCATCATAAGATGTCTATCACAATAGAAGATCATGGCCTGTTTAAGGAACTCAATCCACCATGCAATATATCATCTATCATGATTTGTTTCAGCCATCATAAGATGTGTATCATGATAGAAGATCAAGTTATTGTAAGATCGTCACCTTCCAATAACTTTAAAAAATACAAGTGATAATCATTTGGAAGTCGTCACTTCCTCATGATTTACACAGGGCCCAAAAGGCATTCATGATTCCTAGTCCTTTGACTGTTATAGATTCTTGATCGCTGGAGAATCCATCTTAGTATGGACTACTCCCTCTGAATCAATACGACCAAGATTATCAAAAGTTGATTTAACCATATCCTCCATTTGCTCCCTTTGAAGCTCAAGTTCTTGTATCAACCTCTTGTCTTCTTTTGAAATGTTAGAGTCCCTTTGCATCTGGTCTAAATCATTAATTCATTTGCAAGCATTAAGTTCTTTCTCCCTTGAATGCAATTTTCTTGTGCTTCCATCCTGAAGGTATGTCAGAGAGAGATTGCAAATAGCTCACTAAACTATCTTGACCGAAAATACCAATGATAGAAGCATACAAGATTGTACTAATCAATAGTATAAGGTGAATTACAAACTTAAAAAAAATTATGTGCATTAATAAAACATGGAATACTTATCTTTTATAAATTTCAAGTATTTCATGTCGTTGTTCTCGAACATTACTAGAATTCTTCACATGACTTGTCTTGAATATCCAAAGGTTCTATACACTATGACAACCTTCAATCTGATTGGATCTCCCTTCAAGTGGTTAGGCTTTTAAAGAAGGAACCTCACTCTTTTATAGATTTCGCATAGACCTGTACACAGTCAGTCATAACTTTTCAACCCAACACTTTGTCGCCATCGCTCCGGTGAGATTCTTCTAAATTGGTTTATCACCAACATATCCAAAATTCAGCAAAATCCAATGGTGTATTTGTGAGATATGGTCCTCGTACTGCGACTGTATTTTTTGAGACAGTCACACATTCACCATCAACAAACTACTCTCTTACATTTGCAACTTGGCTCTGATACCATGTTAAGGTTTTTAGGATGGTTGCAAATGTAATAGCACTATCTGATTGTATGTATTTTCCAAATGCAACAATCTCTTGCATTTATATTGAGAATGAGCCAAGGAGAGACATGCCCCTTCATGGGACATGTCTATTCATTATTATGTAATTAATATAATGACAATTATGATTATATATATATACATATATATACCCACACACACACACACACACACACACATATATAGATAATATCTCTTGAGTATTATATTTTCTCTAATATTTACATAATATATATATATATATATATATACATATATATATATTTGAGTATATATATACATCTCATATATACTAAATATATATATACATATCTTCACTAGTATTGACTCATAGTATTTATCCGACTGAAGCTACAAAACATCAACAACTCTCAGTGTGGAAGAGCATATTCGAGGATTCCAAAGCATCCTGAAGAAGAAAGGGTGAGGACAAAACTGAATTATTGCGATTCTAGTAGCTAACTTGTAAAGCCTATTTCTCTGGAACACCCCTTGCAACCCGACACCTGGAGTGTCATTTGGTCTTCCAGGTGGGAGGAAAGCTGTCCCTAATCACTACCTTTAGATTCTTGATCACGACCCACTTGTTGTCACGCCGTGCAAGAACCACAAGATCTCTAGCATGCTTGAATTCTGGGACCTAGGATTTAATAAGTTCCTTGTGGAGAAAAATCTTAGATGGCAGAGGGAAGAGTTTCCTACATGCTTTGAGTATGTGTAGTCTGTTCGAGGAATTGAGGAATTGCGAAAATAGGGTGGAGTTGTATCCAACTTAGGCCCTATCAAGAGGCATATCTAGAAGATCAAGTTGATCGTAGAGGAATGCGTATGCAACATCTAAAGAATCAATTGTAGTGGATGGGAGGCCATGAACCTTCACGTTGAGTTCCCATGTTCTTACACATTCCTCAACCAATTTAGAGTGGACCAATTCTTCAAAACTAGCAAGAGGACCACCACTACTACAAACTGATGCCCACACTTCAGCTGCCTCTCTGTCTCAGATTTAAGAGTTCTATTTTTTGTCAAGCTCTGACTATTTAGCATGCAATTCGATAATGATTGGATTTTTTGCTCTCTATTCCATGAGAAGACAAGAAAAATCAGTGTTGTCTATTGTGATTGACGAGAGTTTATTGGTGATATCATGGACCGATACCTTCAATAGTTTATTCTCGACCTCCAACTTGTAGAATTGATCCAACAGTTCTGTCAATGCAATATCAGTTGATTTCCTCTGATAGGTCTGCAGAGATGGGGGGAGGGGGATCAACCTCTGATGGATTCATGACAGGCAAAGAGAGAGACCAATCTAAATGTATCATAGGATGCCAACAAAAGAGAGTGAAAAAAAGTGTTAGCTTGGGCTCGTGAGACTACAACTAAGAATTCCTTTGCTTGTCAACCATGGAAGCCTTCCTTGCATTCCAACATCACGGTGGCAGACCGTGCATAGAGTGAAGCCCCCTCTATCAAATTAGATCAAGCAATCTAATGCAACATAGGAGGAACACTTGTCGTTGGTAGCTGGTTGTTGATATTGCAATATATCACAAACAACTAACAGTTCACTAGTTGCTAGGAGCAAGGTGCTCATTGCAATATATATCTTGCCAGTTGCTGATGGCTAATAACCAATAGTATACTTGTTGTGGTCGTGGTCAACTAATAGTGGTCGACTCAGAGTGCCCTTGTAGTGGTTGTTGGAACAACCAAAACAAGAACCCAAATGCCCATCATTGATAGTTGATGAAAGCTTGCTTTGGTCGTTGGTCGCAGGGACAACACGACGATGTTGATCTTCACTAGTAGATGCTCGATGCTCACTATGGTCGCTTTCTTGTCGTCGAGAAGGATGCACTCCCCCAAAATCGTGGAATACTCCTTAAATGAGCAATTACAAGATCTTTCCATAACGGAAACAATCGAGAACTTAGATATAATAGAAGGTTATCAAACTATCTAAACAACTTAAAGAGCAAAAAGTTACTAAAAACTAATTGATTGACTTAAAACAAAGTTACATGACCATTATATTAAATATTACAATATTACTTTAATAACCTCCCTTAATGGTCATTCTACTAATTCCTTAGGTCATTTGGCCACAAAAGCATAAAAGGTTGACTCCTCTTCAGAATGCTCTGTGACATGAGCCTAATGCTAAGACGCTCCCTATTTGGACTTTTGATTAGCCAACTTTTTGCAAAACTTTTGTACATGACCAAGTTCAGTGTCTTCCAACATGATGTTGGGTAACCAAGCCATCCCTTTCATTATCTAGAGACATAGAAATCAAAATCAGCTTTAAAAAAAATGATTTTTGTTGATAAAAAATCAGCAAAAAAGTTTGAAACCCATGATTTTGCCAGAAATTCTGAAAAGAAGATGCTGCAAAACAACATCATGATTTTGTGGAAAAATCTTCAAAACCTCGATGAAATGTTGAGATCACACAATTTTAATCGTTAAAAAGTCCATTACATTAGTAGGAACATCATTCACCCTAGAAACCCTAGGAGTGACTCGAAACAAGTTGCAATAAACCACAATTTTATGCAGAAATCATCAAAAAACGATGTAAGACATCACCTTGATTTTTTGGAAAATTGTCAAACCCTTGATGCGATGTCGAAAAACTTTCGAGATTTGCAAAGAAAACCTTTGAAATCTTTAGAGATATTCCATTTAAAAAATTCTTGCTTTTGAAACCTTCGATTTTCATTAAAAAATTGGAGAAAAAAAGCTTCTAAATTTTTTGGGGATTCTACACAATTTTTTTGTAAAAAAATGTTAAAAACTTTTGGAATTTAAGTCTAGGTATGAAACCACAAAAACTAACCTATGAGCTTTGATACCATTAAATGATAATTGATTGACATTCAATTTTAAACAAAGGAGGGAAATACTCCCTAAATGATCCTTCCATAATGGAAACGATCCAGAACTAAAGATATAATAGAAATTTATTAAACCAACTAAATAATTAAAAGAACAAAATGTTACAAAAATGAAAAAACTAATTGACTGACTTAAAAGAACGTTATTTACATGACCATTATACTAATTATTACAATATTACTTTAGTTAAAGAAAGCCTTAAATAACTTGTCTAAATCAAGAAATCTTCAAGTAGACTGTCATGAGAAGGAAATTCATACAAAGAACTTGTCTTGTAATCATCCCTTGTGCAACTTGTGTCTTTTGCAAGGTATTAGGAACTAGAAAACAACTGTGATCCTTAGATGCTTGTGTACTCTCATCTTCCTTAGAGAATATATGGCATATTGGTGTAAGTTTGCATCTTTGGTATAAGAGTGTGTTCTTAAGGAAGGAAAAAAGAGCTTGAATCGTAATCACCTCTTGTGCAACTAGGATATTTCTGCAAGGTGGCAGGAACTAGAACACAACTTTGACCTTTAGATGCTTGTGTACTCATCTTCCATAGAGAACATTTGACATTTTAAATGTAATTTTGCATGTGTTTAGTATAAGGGTATGTTCTTCCTTAGGCAACAATCTTTCATCCATCACAAAAGACATGAAGTAAACCTAACAGAGCAGACAAAGTATGCTAGGGTTTTTCTAGATAGGTTCAAGATGGCTGATTGCAAGTCTTCATCTACACCTATGGAGAAAGGGCTGAAATTATCAACCAAATCAGATTCACCTGTGGTGAACGAGTTAGCTTTTACACAACTTGTGGGCAGCCTAATCTATCTTACAATCACTAGACCTGATCTAAGTTATGTTGTGAATTACATATATTGTTTCATGACAGCCCTGAAGGTAGAACATTGGGTTGCAACGAAGTGTGTACTGCGATATGTGAAAGGGACACCAGACTTTGACATTCTGTACAACAGAAGGAAAGATCCTCAATTGATTGGTTTTATAGACTCGAGCAAGTTCTATTGATGATAGGAAGTCTACTTTTGGGCATGCCTTCAATCTTGTTATAGGTGCAGTTGTAATGAAATAACTTGCACAATAGCAGATATAATATGAAATATGCTTGAAATATCTGATAATAATATGCCGAAGGAGTGTGACCAAACGTCACCACCTGAACCAACTGCCCTTCGGTAATAACTAATTACCGTTGGAACAACATAACTAATACACGACATATAATAAAGTAGTCTTTCCAGCTAACAATCTCCTTATCCACTTCAAGGGTGACACCTCCAATAATCTTTAATAAGAATTCAATGCTCAATATGTTGAAATAAGGCACACTTCCTCCTATGCATACCCTTCTATGGCTAAAATAACACTATGGCCAACCTAAATATGAATATATGTGTATGTCCGACCCAAATAATTAAATAACAATGTACTACTAATGATATTATGACTGAATTAGGAGTTAAGATAGCCATAAGTTGACTTCTATGTTACATGGGGATGCATTTCCTGTCCCTAGGGGACTCATCCCCGTCCCTAAAACGTTTCAGGGAAAATGGGATGAAAAGGAAACATTCCCTAGTTGTCCCCAATTTCAAAAATCTAAGAAATGGCAAGAAACGTCCCTTGACATTTGAGAACAACTAGCCGTCCCCGAAATGCCTAGGGGATGCCCGAAATGTCCCCTATCCGTCCCCGAAATGAAAAAGTGCCCCCTACACATTCGAATGATTATTGGCCTTAAAAAAAAACATTTTATTTTAAATTCTTTTTGCCAAAGCGACAATGTGGGGGGCCCACAAGGTTTGAATTTGTGCCCATGGACGATAAAATTCAAATGAAGCTCGACATGGCAAAAAATTCGGCAACAAAATCATGATTAAATATGTTTAAAATTTTAATTTAAATAAAATTAAGAGAAACAGACTTCAAACCCAACTGAAAAGCTTGTTGCAATTCATAGTGTTTTGAGACTTCAGGATCGACATACTACAAAGTAGTGGCAGACACTAGTAACACAATGGGATGTTGATCTTGAAGATGTTAAGCAGATTGATGAGGAGGAGGTGCAACTAGGACTGGTTGGGCTACTGTTGGATGATCCACTTCTACTAGAGGGAGATAGTGACTCAAATGATTCTGAGCCTTTGGATATTGATAGCTAGAATGAGGCTTAGTTTCATAGGTTGTGCCTATGGCTTGTTATATTTTGATGTTTGATGCTTCTAGATACATGTTTGAGACATTTTGATTTGGATATCTATATTGATAGACCATGGTTTTGATGTTTGAGACTATTGTTATAGCTGTTATATTGATTTATACTGCTGCTATTATCATTTATGTTATACTATTGTAACTCGTGAATCCGTGATTTATTTGCATATTGTCTTGTTGTTATCAATTATTGACATATCTCTCTCTTTCCCTTTCTTTGTCTATAATATCTTAATATATTTTGAAAAACACGCACACACAGATATATATATATTATAAATTTGTATATTGTTGTCCCCTGCCATCCCTTCGTCCACGTTCACGAAACACTGTGGAACATAGGTTGTCTACTCACAACCATATGTATACTCTAAGATCAAGGGCATAACATGCCCCCCTTCATTAGAGAAGAAGCATTGTCCTCAATGCTAACTGAGGATTCTTTTGAATAAACTCTTGACCTTCGCATGTGGCATCTTCAACTAGTAGATTCTTCCATTGAATAAGATATTCTTTGAGTTTCTAGACCTTATCTTTTATGTACATGTTCTGGAGAATAAGTTCTGGCTCTAATACAATCCGTCCTTCTTCATCAAGCTCTAGTAATATTGTCTATGCAGGTATGTTGTTTCCTATTACTTTCTTCATACAAGAAACATGAAAAACTAGATGTATCTTTGTTGTTGGTGCAATTCCAGCTTGTAGGCAACACTACCCATCTTTTGCATGATTTGGTATGGACCATAGTATTTTGGTGACAACTTATTATTCTTTGTTTGTCGTGTTGTGACCTTTTCACACCATCACCCCCATTGCAAATGGGGCCCTCTTTTCGCTTGCTAGTTTTAGAGCTTTGGCAGTAGATTGTCGGTTATGAGCTTCAAGGATTGAGGAATGAGCAAATCTTCAAGTCACCAAGGTCGCAAGCATAAACATGTCTCAAGGGTTCAAAGTCATTAGGGTCAAAAGGTAAAAAATGTCAAATCCTAGGGGAAATTTCCTAAGTGTAGGGATGTTTTGGTTAGTCAACTAGTCTTCATAGTGTATTAATGCTCTATTTTACTTGTGATTCTGGACTTAAACGATGAAGTCTTGCAAGCAAAGTGCAAAGTCCCCATGAGGATCAAATTTCCACCAAGTTCGGACCAAAATCCCCTGTGGAAATATATTTTCCGCTACGTCCTGATGAAAAGTCCCTAGGGAGGTCGATTTTCCATTCCTAGACTTAAGGATCAAGGTCAAAGCACTAAAGTCCCAATGGAGGTTGTTTTTCCACTAGGCATACACTTAGAAAAAATTTGGGGAAAGAGTTGAGGTGGAAAATGCCTATCCATGTGGATTTTCTACTTTGTACTTATGCAGATTGATTCTCCACTTGTCCTTATAGAGCCTAAATTTCTATTTATATGCTGAGGACCAAGTTTGTCAATATGAATAAGGAATTTCCGCTTGTCCTTATTATTATGAAAATTTCACTTGTCCCTATAGGGGTCGAATTTTCTTTTGAGGATCAAAATGTGTTTAAAGAAAAGTGTCCCTATGGGGGTCGTTTTTCCACTCCCCTCAAAATGAGTAAATATAGTGAAAATGGGATTGGGACAAGTTTGTTCCTATGGTGGTTGATTTTCCACCAGCAAGCAAATGGATAAGAGTTGGCTGAGATGCATGAATTACATTGTCCCAAGGGTTATCGAATCTCTACTTGGACGGATTGGTGAAAGTTTTTGAAGCAAATCCAAAGATCGACATGAGGATTTATGATGTCCCTATCCTCATCAATCTTCCACCAAGAGAAAATGCAAAGTTAATTGGAACCAAATTTGCCCCCATGACCTGTGATTTTCCACTTTAAAGGACTTAGTGAAATTTTTAAAGGCAAGGTGAAGGATTTAACAAGTCGTTATGTTGATCGATTTTCCACCTTGGTGTTGGGACAAAGAGGAACCAAAGAAAATGAATTAAAAAAATACCTATACTGATCAAACTTCCACTAAAAGGCAATTTTTAATCCCACATTTGTTAGGAAATGGTCGAAGTACGACAAAGCTGCAATAAACTGCTACCGAGCATGGTAATAACACACAAGGTAAATCAGTTGAAAGCAATATCAAGGCCTTGGGAGTAAAAGGGTGGTGTCTTTATGGGATTGATATAAGAGAAGCTTAGATGCGATTTCCCCAATTGCAAATATGCCCAGCAATTCAATCAGGATAGAGCAAGCCAAGTAAATACCAATGAAGTAACCTTGAGACCAACAATTTTTAAAGTAACCAGTGAATTTGTGAAAAAAAAAGAGTTTAAAATAAAAAATCTGCATAGGGAAAGATGCAAACTGCAAGTGGAAGCTTAGAAATCAGATTCAATCATCTCCATTGGAGTTGTGAGTCTAAAAAATCAGAGATAAGTGCGAATTGTTTGCAAATCTTGGCAAATTAAAATCGGATCCAATAGACTCCAAGTAGATGCAAAAGGAATTTGCAGACCAAGGAAGATGAGCTATCATCTAATAAATGGCGATTACTAATCATATTGGGTGTGAATTTATCAACAGCAGATGAGTTAAATCAACCTGGAGGTAAATCAAAGACGGAATCAGAACAACGAGGTGCGAAAGCTCAGAAAATCTAATTACTCGGCAAGTAAGAAAGGGGAATTTGATCATGCATGAGGATAGAACAATGATTAAAATGGTGTAAAGGGTTTGTATTCTCTGAGTGAATTCAAGGGGGATCAAACTTGAATGGGAAGACCAAATGCAGGACAATCTATCATTAGCAACATGGGTAACATTAAGATTGTGAACAAGTGGAATTTCTTTTGCAACTGCAATCCCAAGTTGAAGTCATGTTATTAGGAGAGGATAATCTATCATAAAACATTTTAATTTTGTTCACATTCTTTATTTTATAAACTTAACCCAAATTATTTTCTTCTGTTTTACAAGGATCAATATGTGGAGGTAGATTTGAGTTAACCATGGAAGGTGATGCTTAAGAAAGTGCACAAAGGATGGACATCTTGAAGGTCATGTTTGAAAGGAGAAGTTCCAAGGGATGGATGATTTTCAAGGATGGAATTACAAGCTTGAGGAAATGCAAAGGTCTGGGATTCCGCAACATCATGATCAAGCTCACAACATGGACGATTCAACTCAAGATTGATTCTTGCAAGGAAGGTGAATCACTTTGCAATCGAGAAGACTACCACAATCTTGGATTTTCTTTGGAAATCCATGATCAATATGAAGGATCCAGGCATCACAAAAGGGTCAAGAAGATCAAGGTTAAGAAGGTTCAAATTGAAGATGTAAAAAGATCACCATGAAGATGAAGATGACACGGAATATCAAACAATGCAGGTGAAAATACAAAGGATTCAACTACTACAAAGTTAGGACATCCAAGGGCAAGACTTAGAAGGACAATGAAGAAGTGAAGTTGAAATGAGGATCACAAGACAAGCATGCTAAGGGGGCATCCACTCATCCTCACCCAATCAAGTTATCCCAAGTGGACATGTGGAATGCAATATCAAATGGATGTGTATTTCAAAATAATGTAATTTTCTCATTGGCCCTTGGATTGGTGCCTTATTGTCATTGGTTGTCATTTAATGTTTGTAGCAACTCTACTAGGGTTTCTTTGGGATAATCTTGGCCATTGGTTTCAAACCAATCCAGGCCATCCATTGTATTTGAAACTCCAATACAAACCTTACTCTGATTTGTAAACGGAGTTTTTGGAGAATTGTCGCTTTGACGCTGCCATAATTAAAATGAATCATTGAAGTTAGGTGATTTAGTGAAGATTGTGGAGTGTTGTGTGGTTCTTTGATTTCTCAAACATAGTTTAGTATTGACTTTAAGTTTAGAATTTTCTTTAAATATTTTAGTTGAATGAAGGAAATCTTGGATGAAACTTTGTGAAACTCACATAATCCATAATACTTATAATTTTCTGATTGCAAATTGCTTTGTGTGGTCAACTAAAATTTAATATAAGCTCAACTTCAATTGTCGCTTACCCTTCGATATTTATCCTATTGATGGTGTTGATATTGTTAGTAATGATTTAAATATCTATCATCTACCTTAGAAGATTGCACTAGTTTGGCGGAAGTTGATGACAAAGCTAAGTCTAGTGGAGTTCATAAAGACATCACTATCTCTTGCTTTCTAGGATTAGAATAGGATCCCTAGACCCTTTACTATTTGCACTTTATTTCAAAGCTTTGTTAGAATTAGGATCAAGTGACTATATTGTCATATCATTCGCACAAAGTTGATAAATCTAGAGTGAATAGCATAAGTCCCCTTGGACTACCAGCATACATCAAGCCAAAAGAGCTAATATCCACCTAAAGTCGCAAATTTGCAAGTAGGAACCTTGGAGTCACCTCAATGATCTTTTTGCAATCTTAGCATACGCGGTGTCTTTGCTCAAGAGAGGATAGAGTGCCCTTTGGCCTTTATTCTATGTTGGTGTGGTCATAAAACACTCATCAACATGTTGCTTTAATAATATTTGCTTGTAAGGCTGCAATCTCAAGAATACCCAATCTCCTACCTCAAAGCTTCTTTCACTACAATGTTGATCTTCTTGTTGTTTCATTCGATTTTGTGCCATGGTTAAATTCTCCTCGAGTCCTGAAAGTACTTGTTGATGAAGCAAGTGGTCCTCCACAACTTGAACTTTTGGTAGAACTTACAATGATGATATGATGGAAGGAGGATGATATCCATATAGTTTCATAAAATGAGACATTTTTGATGAGCTATGGAAGGAAGTGTTATACCACCATTCTGCTAAAGGTAGCCAATGTACCCATTGTGATTGCTTATCTGTCATGTCCCCATTCTGGCTGACATGGTTTAGCGTGCCGGATCAGTCTATCACAGGCTCTCGTAGACTGGTGGCGATGTGGAGAGAGTCATTTTGTAGATTAGTGGTCGTGTTTGCTCTTGGAGAAGTGATTTAGAGCTTATTTTTATTATTATGAGTTATGCGGGCCTCACATGTTATAATTTTAAGTTGAGTTGCACTTTTTATTTTATAAAGTTATATTATTATAAAAGTGCATTATAATGGGATTTTATAATGGATGCTTCTAGAAGTTCTTAGTAACTTCTCAAAAAGTGAATAAATAGGGGGCTTGGGCATTCATTTGGACAAGCTGATTTGAGGATTCTTCTACTTTTCCATATTGGAGCAATTTGTAGTCATTAGGTCTACAAATTTTCATTAGATCTTTGGGAACGAAAACTCCCTTGGATTTGTATAACTGAGGAAGTGAGATATCTTCTGAAGGGTTGCACATTGGAAGTGGTATTCAGCCATTTCATGTTGAGCTTATTTGGAATCCTCAGATTTACCTGAGGGTTTGAGTTTTGGTTGTAAGAGGAAGAAAAAGCAATCCGAAAAAGCAAAACGAAAAAGCGGATCCGAAAAAGCAGTCCGAAAAAGCAGATCCGAAAAAGCAGTCCGAAAAAGCAAACCCGAAAAAGCAGACTTGAAAAATTGATATTGAGGGTTTGTAATTGGTTGAATAAGGGGTTGATATTGATTGCATAGGAGTCTTGAATTTCATCTACTCATTGGTGAATTAATTTGGCAAAGGATTGAAGACAAACTGGCACATTTTCAGAATTGCAATATCAGGGTTTGGAACCAATAATTTGCTCATATCTCCTAAACTACCTGGAGATTAATTCTATGCTTTTGGGGGAATCATAATACATCATTGGCGATTCAGAACATATATTTTTGAGGGCACAAAACCCTGCCCATTATTTTATAACAGTGCTGTACTGTACAGCCCTGGTACAGAAGCCCCAGCAAGGACAGTTTGCAAAGTTCGGTTGGCAGTTTGGTGTCTTCATTGCATCAGTCTTCATCACCATTTCATAGCAGATTATAAAGAGCGATAATCAGGTTCTTTCTATGTGTTTATGAGTACTTTGTGCAAGTCAATAAATTATGTAAAAGTCGCATGTATTCAGACTTATAGTAACTGTCCAGATTTGAGAGTTGTTAGACCCTGTTCTTTGGTCATAATTGCATGGTTACTATTACTGTTATAGCAGTCTCTGTTATAACTAAATTGTCATAGAAGTAAGAGGGTTTGTGGGTAACAGCACTGCCATATATTTTGACATGTAACAGTCCCATGTAACAGTCAATGTATTCAAACTTGTTATTGGTTTGGAATAGGAAAAGTGCATTGATAAGACTTGTTCGTGAAAGATGGTTCATATATCTCCTGTCTTAGCTATTGTGTTGTAATCAGTCCATAGACAGTGCTTACATTCTATTGTTGGAACAGTCATTCATTGCAAATCAGATTTGAGAAGTTCATGATATATTGGCCTTGCATTGTCATTTCATTTTA
Organism: Chamaecyparis obtusa; assembly: GCA_027943335.1. NCBI lineage: Eukaryota > Viridiplantae > Streptophyta > Pinopsida > Cupressales > Cupressaceae > Chamaecyparis > Chamaecyparis obtusa. The sequence continues at coordinate 308,819 of BSBK01001513.1, forward strand.
TATTGGTATTGTTATTTCATTTGGTGCCCAAAAAAACAAATATCAATCTGAACACATCATTTGAAACAAGAACATTCAGTGCATGCCAACTGTTTGACGAATTTACACGGATCAGATTTGGGGTTTTTAGTGATCCTACTAGTGAGGGTCATTACATTATCTGAAGTGAAGCCATGAAGATATCCTTCCAAACATTTATTAAGAACCTTAGTTTGTCCATCAGATTGAGGATGATATGAAGAACTATGAGCTAATTGAGTTCTCAAACATGAGAAGAAATCTGTCTAAAAGTTACTCGTAAAGATAGGATCACGATCACTAAACAATAACCTTAGGTGTACCATGTAGCTTTTGTATATTCTCCAAAAATGCCTTTGCCACTGTACTTGTTGTAAAAGGATGTGATAATGCAATAAAATGAGCATATTAGTTGAGCCGATACACCAGTGCCATAATGACATCTTTAACTTTAGATCTTGGAAGACTTGTAATGAAATCCATGAAGGCCTCTTCCTAACGTTGGCTGGGAATTGCTAAGGGCTGCAAGAGACCCAATGTCTTCATTGTCGCTCCTTTATTTCTTTCACAAACCAAACATTCAGCCACACATTTTTGAACATCCCCTTTTAGTCCTTCCCAAAAGAAGTCTTTCTTGACTTAATGATTTTTCTCCAAAAATCCTGAAATTGGAGAATCATGAAGTTCTATGAGAATCTTTTATTTGAGAGTGGAGTTGTTGCATAAGTACAATCGCTGTTTGTACCATAAAGCATCTCCCTTCGAACATAACTTATCTAAACTACTTGGATCACTCTATAATTGTTGAATGAGATTGCTAGTAGCAACATCATTGTTCCACTCATATTTAACTTCTACCCAATTTACTTGCAATATTGAAATGTCAATTATATTAAATGACTATGATATGACGACATAAAGGGGGTTAAAGTGTATTTAAGTCGTTTTCATAAAGGGACTTTATTTTGGCATATATGGAGCTATAAGGTTTAAAATAATTTAATAATGTGTTTTATGGAGATAGATGCCAATATTGAGAGATATAAGGTGAAAATACAATTAATTCATAAAGTCACTTCAAGTTAATTAAAATTATATAAGGGGTCACTTTATTATTATTCCCACTTGCAAGTTAATATGAATATTAAAAGGGAATGAAAAAAGGGTTTCCGGAAACTTCATAAAAGGATTATAAAAGGGGATTTGAGGAGTCATTTGATATACTTAGACAATTTTAATTTCTCTCTAAGAAGCTTGAGAGCTTTGGCTTTCATTTCTAGGAAATTTGAGGATAGAAACCCTCAAAGTTTCTCTGTTGTGGGGACGAAAACCCATTCAGCCTATTGGGCGGATTCATTCTAGAATTCAAATTGAGCTTATTGCAAGTTGAAGGCAATACATTTCAGTTTGGGACGGCTTGGGCATATTTTATCATCAAGGTTGCAGACAAGCATGTGAGAGTTTTTGGTACAGGTTTGAAGGGTTTTCATGGTAAAAATCTAATCATAAGAGTGACTGAAATTTATATCAGAGGTTCGCAATTTTATTATTGTCAAAGGTTAATGGTTGTTTTGTCACTTTTGGGGAGCTACAAGTTCATTGGTTCATCCTTATCCCTAGCAGGCTCATTCTAGGGTCTAGCCATTTGAATTTGTGGAGTTTTGATCAACATTAACAAATGGCTTAATCAGAAATCTATAGACTTCCAAGGCAACGCTTCCAGTTTTGCGTCGGTCATTAATCCATCATCATTGGAGCTGCCAGCAAGTGGGTTATTCATTGCAAGGACTAAGGCAATATTGGTTGGCGTTTGGATGAATTGAGAACTTAGTTCATTGTATGCAAAGGTATGAAATATACATATCAAACTGCCATTTTGTGATAAGACTTTGCCATTTTAATGTAACTGCCACCTTGCTCTAATCCGAGTATGCCCTAAGTGTTTTATGATTTAATCTAGATTATATACACTGCTGTTATTTTATTATTAGGTCATTATTAGCAATACGTGCTTGTCAATTTGTTATCTTTTCATCTACATGGCATGATAATATCATAAATGAAAACATAACAACAAAAACCCAATCCAAACTCCATAAAACAAACTTAGAAATAGAACTTGGATATTTGCATGCAAAGTGTTTGACGGAATGTTAAACCTATCTAACTGAAAAATAAAGGTCAGAATAAGCAGGGATTCTTACAAGTAAGCCATCCTAGCTTGTTGGGTTGCAAATTAGGCATGGTTAGCTTATAGCTCTCAACAATTTTTTATGAAAAAAGATTCTTCATGCTATTCTGTAATATCCCATCCCTGATAGGTTTTTTACTCTTCTAATTTTTGCTTGTCTTTGATTTGGGTTTTCTGATTTTTGATACATTTGCAAGATAAGAAAATCTGATATTAAGAAGATATATACCCAAGCACTTAGCAATTTGAATCAGACTTCCCTCTCAAATGTCATGAACTCATACATAAGCATTTTATCAAACACTTGTAAGCTCAAATCAGTTTGAAATATTCATTTATTACTCAGAGGCATTTAATCGAACACTTTGCATATAACCTTAGCTTTGAAATATATCTTTGTCTTAAACTAGAAAATGAACAGCTTGTTGCAACAGAACAGTAATAGAACTGTAACATGCCAAATCTTGCTTATATCTCATTGCAGATACAAAAAATAGGCACTAAACAAATTATACAGTTGATCATAACATTTGAAGTCCTCATTGATTCATCATTAGCATTTCAACAAACACTTTGCATACAAAGATAAGTTCAGAACTATATTTGATTTAGATCACTTACTGATTACAATCTGAGGTTTCAGCAGCTTTCATAACAGACATATCAATCAGAACATTATTCTTGTAAGATCACACTACCATAATAATGCACAGAACTAATGGTCATGTTGAGCCTCTAACAACACCGCAAAATAACCCATGGCACACTCCTTGCTTGCCGTCCAAGCACACTCAAATTCGTTTGATGATCTAGAAACTCCTGAACGCTGCCCAAGGTAATTTCTAAGAATAGACTTTTCAGTTGGCTCTTAATCTGGACTTCCACTTTGGCTCTAAGTCTTTTCTTATTTTGTGCAACTTTTACATTGAAACTCAAATGTGAACTTTGAAATGAATTCACTCTTAATGAAGGAATGGGTTTGCATCCAACCTTCAACTTCCTAAAGGTTTTTTGTCCTTAGAAATTAGTTACTGACTTTCAGCAACAAGAAGAAATGGCTTCCATATAAAATTATCATAACATATCTCAAGTGAAAGGATAGCCTTGCTTATACAACTTTTTAAGTTGGTGAATGTTTGTACTTTTAGCAATGTGGGTTAAAACATTCTTCACTTTTTAATTCCTCCTTATGAAGTAGCTTCTTGAACAAGCTGGAGAGCTTTAATAACTAAAGTAACTTTATATTATAGCTTCATTATAGTCACTTCTTAATTCAGTTAATGATATGCACGTTATTATTAAAGTATAACTTTAATAATAATTATAATATTATAAGTCCATTAATCATCACAAATCAATTTTGACTTCTGTAATGTCCCTTGTCAGGACCTTACGTAAATTTCTCATTTAAGCTTTTTGCAAACTAATTTTCTATATCTCTTTTCTTAATCATAGATGAATTAATAATAGATTTTTTTATTTATGATTAATTTTCTTGTTAATTTAAATGTTGATATATGTATATTTCGGTTATCATTTATCTTTAATATTCCCTAGTATTTCTGAATTTGCTTCCTTAAGAATTAACCTGCAAGAAAGACGTTAGTAACAATCATATGGAAACATGAGTATGAATAGAAAGCTAACTAATTAATTATCTACCCCAACTAATTAACCCCTCCAAAAGAAAGTCTACCAGGTCGGGCACGTTAACCTTAATAAGAACCCTTGTGTCCTTGATTAAATCTTGCCGTCTTCCTCTGGAGCGCATCCTTAGGGACTTCCCGAGAAAAGTCTACCAGGTCGGGCGCATTAACCTTAATAAGAACCCTTGTGTCCTTGATTAAATCTTGCCGTCATCCTTTGGAGCGCATCACTCGGGGCTTATAGGCTGACCATACATCCATTCCTCTTCTTGGAAGAGCTTTCCTCTATCCAAGGCTTAGTACATATGCATATGTGGGTCATCAGTGTACACTGGCTTAGTGGAGGTTTTAATCTCCCTTGAGAGCTCTCTTTTATTATTACTTTTGATAAGAAAATTACATTGTCAATACTATCATTAATGAATTATCAGTTATAAACTTGAAATAACATTATTTATGAAATTATCCTCTATTGAATATTATATACATTGTGAATGATTAACTTGGTCATAGATATATATATACCTTTTATTATATTCAACATCATCATTTTATATTGTTAAAATTGAAATATCAAAGAATCTGAAATAATATATATATATATATATATATATATATATATACATACTTACCCCACGTAATGCTTATGGTCTTCGTTGCTGTCTTAGACTGTATATTTCTTTTTACTAATGAGTTATTCTTTCTTTGTCACGTTACTATCGTGCTGCTCTGTAAATATCAACCATATTGTTTGTTGTTGTCCTTAGTCGCTGCAAGAGACTTCATTGCTGCTGGTAAAGTCTTAGTTGTTGATATAATAATGATTTGTGTCTTCGAGACTTCTTCCTATTCTCCCTTTCTCTTCCAGCGATATGCGACTAAATATGAAATGAGGAACCATTCATCAAAGGTGGCATCCTTTCCATATCAAACGGTGAATACTTAATGGTTGGTTAGCAGTCGTATCCCTTGCAACATAACAATCTCTTCTTATACTTGGTCAACTAATTGCATCTCATAATGATGATTAGCTTCATCCGCACCCATATACATATATCAGTGTTGTTCCGTATTATATTTGATAGTATCCATATTATTGAATATTAATGTCAATATCATATTATTGTTATTGGTTAACTTATAATATTATATTTAATATTATGAGAGGCTGGGTCAATGTACAGAGCTTGGTATCTTAATAGATCATTTCATCCTTATTGTCATCGCTGGTCCTGTTACTAATGACGTGGCAGTTCCAATACTTCTCTATGCAGCCAATGCTGATATTTTCTATGATCTGCCGATCTAGTAATCATTATCCTCATGATAATCTTAATCGTTGATGATAAAGTAGTTGTAATAGTCGTGATGCTTATTCTTGCAATGACTACTGTTTATCTTTCACCATTTTGGATACTTAGATCGCTGCTAGTATATCTTTAACGACAACATACTCGACAATTATTATGAAGACCTTTATATTCGTAATTGTTGTTATCATTGTTTGTAATTATATCATTTTGTTTGATTCTATGCATGGATAGTGGAAGCCAATACTCGTCCTAGCTCATTTAGAATCGTCGTTCCCCTATGTAATCCTTACTGTTTTGGAGACTCATAGTTGCCTTCTCAGCTATGATTTGGATCTCTAGTCATATCTCGTTTCTTATAGGATTCACAAAACGTTGGTCTATTTCACCAACGTGAATCTATGTTTTTTAACTATTTATTATTATTATATTATTGTGTTAATATTTTAATAATAGATTATAATATTATCATGTGGTTAATAGTATTGTCATATTAACATAGTATTTATTAATAATATATTATTATTTATCTATTGATAATAATCATATATTATTATTTATTAATTGTTATTATATTAATATATTATTAATATTCATCATTAATTTATGAATATATCATCACTTTATTATTAATATATAATATATTGATACATATATTATTATATTATATTATAATAATATTAATGTTCGATATATCAACTTTTATATTTCGATTATTATACATTCAATATTATATTGATTAATATATTATTATTTTATAAATTATATAATACATTAATCATTTTGCTCTCATCCTATTGTTAAAGTTCTACTTGAATTCTATTATTGTCATTTTGTCTTTAGAGATTCTACAAAACAAGATGAGGATATTGTCCAAAAGGTCTTCAAATAGAGAGACATGACAACTTCACCAGGAGGTAGCCCATTGCATTCATTGCTTACCAGTGTGCCTTACTAAAAATAGTAAGGGTCCATCTCTATCACCTTTGATTTACTAAAATTAGTAAATCCCCGAATACCTAATCAAAACAGAGGTGCTTAAGATCATCACTGTAACTAAGGCCGGTCTAGGTGCCTTGCCAAATATAGAAATTTTGGATAGATGACTTACTCTAAATAGTAAGTGTACCAAACTAAACCAAAGGAAGAGCAATCTTGAACACTTTTGTAGTCCAGAAGGGAAAGAGTCTCTTGTTTTGCCAACTGAGAACCCTCTAACCATCTGGCTTTGCCTACAAGGGCTAATGATAGGCTAATCCAAACAAATTTTGATGCTCATGAATATGAGGACATTATAGTCCGCCCTTCCTAAGATTGTTGTAGTACGTAATAAAGTAATATTGTAATTAGTACTAGTTAAAGCTTTGTTGGGGTTGGGTAGTTAGGAAGTGAGGGGATGCATCCGTTGGTTTCCCCAACCAACCGACCATTTTATGAGAACTTTGGAATATGGACAATGTATGTGTTGTTTTTGGTAATAAATGAAATAATAACATTTCCTCGCCATATCTTGGTATTGGTATTGGTAATGAATGTCATGTTGGTATCATTGATTATGTTGCATATTGTGCTTTGGTAATCACTCTACATTTTGGCACCGTTGCCTAAGTCGGAACTTGGAGGTCGTAGACTGGGCAAGATGGAGTGATGGGAAGGCCTTTCCTACCACGTGTACAAATAACAAATAGTGACGGAGAAGGCGAAGAAATAACAAGAGAAGATCAAGTGACACAAGATGTGGTGGTGGCCTGGGAAGTTTCAGTTGACCAGTACGTGCAAAGGGAAGCTCGAGAGAGAGCGGTTCTAGAGAGCACAGTATGGGACGAGCTTTCGGTGCCACCAGCGGTGTACGATCTACTTGGACAAATCCCTCGACTATTGGCAATAAATTTGGTACGCGTGGAGGAAGAAAGAGCCGAAACTGAAAGGGAGCAGAGAAGACAAGTGCTCCACCAGTTGGCCGAAAGAAGTACACGGGAATTGGTAGAGCGTGACAATCCAAGGAAGATAACCAAGCACTAAAACAATTCATGCCCCTGCTTCCAAATAAATATCCTAAGCGAAGACCAGAAGAAGAAACTGAAGGGGAAGCCGCCCTGTGGATCCTAGGTCTACACCAATAGGAGGAAAGGAGTCGCCATTTAAGAGGCTTGGTGAACCAACCTCAAAGTGCAAGTCAAATTGAGGAAAGGCTGATTGAAAACACAATAGAAGGTATAGCCAACTTGGCTATTTCGGAAACATCAGGAAGGAAGGAAGGGTGGAAGAACCCTGAAACCCCCGCACGAAGAGAACAACGACAGAAACAAAGTCCGAGCCAGACAGAAGAATCACAAGGGGAAGGAGATATTACTAGCTCAGCAGGAGGGAGCATCCTGGCAGGAGGGAGGAGCGGAAGGAGAATGGCATTAGTCAAACAAAAACTCCCGATTTATTGGGGAAGGATCGGAGGACCTTGCTCTTCATTGTAAAACATGTATAACTATATGGCAAGCCAATGGAGAAAATGATGCAGATGAATGGTTGAAAGCTTTCCCTGCCACACTAAGAGGTATAGCTATTGATTGGTATACAAAATTGGAGGCCGGGAAGAAGACCACATGGAAGGACCTCCGTACCGCCTTTGAGGAAGAATTTAGACTTCTACGTGATGATGACGAGATAGTCACAAAAATTTATAATACTAGGCAAGGGAAAAATGAAACTATTAGGCCATATAGCAGGAGACTCAAGGAATTGATAGGGAAGTTAGACAACAAACTTGCTGATGGATTAAAAAAAGGTGGTTCATTGAAGGGCTAAACTCGTCCTTAAGACGGAAAATGAAGATAGTACCACCATCATCCTTTGTCGACGCATGCATCCGAGCAATGGATATAGAAAGTGAGAACAAAACTTCCAAAGCAAAGAGGCAAGGAAGCGAGAGTGAGAGTTCAGAGGAGAGCAAGGACGAATCCAAGACCATCCAAGCTTTGAGAAAGGGCATGATGCAGCTAATGAAGGAAGTAATAGGAAGGAAGGAAGAGAAAAGAGGGGAGGGAATTGTGGTGTACAGATTGTGAAAAGGAAGGATACACAAAAGGAACATGCCCGCGCAAAGCCTTCTGTGACATCTGTCAGGTGTTAGGCCACACAATCAAGGACTGCCCCTACAATCTGAAGGCCAGGAGTGCTCAAGTGTTCTTCACCCAAGGAGAACAATCCACACCACCCTCCACCCCTCCATGTAACACAAATACAGAAACCTCACCTGGAGGGTATAGGAACAATAGGCAGGGAAGCAACAACAACAACAATAACACACCCAGGAGAGCAATCCAGTATGATTCTAAAGGCAGACCCATGATTCAATGTAGGCGATGCAATGAATGGGGGCATTTTGCACGGGACTGCCAGAGTAGCGGAGGACAAAATGCAGGAATGTTGTGTAAATGGTGTGGACCAAGGAACCATGAGGATGCCAATTGCCCTAGACAAAAGGGGGTGAACAGGCTCGACATTGTAGAACCAGAAAACAAATATTGGCCATCACAAGAATGCAGGCCATGAAACTTGTATATCCAGAGGCAGCTACAGAGAAAGAAAGATTTCAAGAAGCTAGAAAGGACATTAGAGATCACATGGGAGAAGGGGGAGTAAGTATGACTAAAAACCGGTCGGTACCAAACATCATGAAACAAGTACTGGAGACCACCATTCCGGTGAAAATTGCGGATCTAATAGAAACGCTACCTTAGTTGCGGGTAGCAATAACACAAGGAACAAGTATCAAAGAGAAACCCCCAAGGAGGAGAAGAAAGAGGAAGCCGAAAAAGAGACCAACACCCTGTTCACCATAGCAATGGCGAGGACACCTGCAATGGTCGAAATGGAGATAATGGGATATAAACTATCAAATACTATTGTTGATGGAGGTTCCGGTGTGAACGTCCTACCTGATGAGACTTGGAAGGCACTAGGGAAACCTACACTTTGGCCACCCACATTGCAATTGGTAGGTGCAGACCAACATGGAATTAAGCCAATAGGAACTTTGATGGGGCAAAAGGTAATGATTGGTACGCAACAGTTCCTCCTCGACTTTGTGGTGATTATCTTGGAAAAGAAAGGGTACGATGCGTTATTAGGGAGAGGTTGGCTGGTCACAACAAAGGCCACCCATAATTGAAAAAGGAATACCCTGTCCATAGAAGTAGACGACATAAAGTACACAATAGATTTAAGGAACCAGTCTGTAAGTCAGGATCTCGCATCTGATTCAGAGGGAGAAGACCGGGAAGGAGTGGAACCAGACGAAGGAGTGCTCCCACTAGGGGAGTGCTTAGAAGACGAAACAAGCTCTCTCAATGGCCTATTTCACTGGCAGATGGGAGACTATGAGGTATTCCAGCCATAATGTAATATGTTGCAAATTCAAGAAGCCAAATCAAAAGAAAGGTACCCAGAAGTCTATAAAGAATACAGGGAGGGTATGGCAACCCTCAATAATAAACCAACACATATATTTGATAAAGAAGTAGAATACAAGGAGGCTAAGTTACAAATAGTAAACTTGGGTGAGAAGGACAAACCTAAGGAGATCCTCATAGGAGATGATTGGGATCCAGTGTTGAAGGTGACAACTTTTAAGATCTTTCTTGAATACAAGGATGTATTCGCGTGGACGTACAAGGATCTGAAAGGGGTACCACCAGAGTTGTGTATCCATCGAATACCGTTGATACTAGGAGCAAGACTGGTGCATAAACGACTGTACCGTATGAACAAGAACTATGCAGCCAAGGTACAAGAGGAAATCACAAAAATGGTGGAGGCAGAAATCATATTCAAAGTACAAACCAGTGAGTAGGTATCTCCGATAGTCATATCATTGGAGAAGGACAGGAACCAAATTCGGATATGTGTGGGCTTTAGATGCTTGAATGCGGTAACTATAAAAGATCCTTTTCCAATTCCTTTCACTCATAGTATCCTAGAAGAGGTGGCCGGCCATGAAATGTACTCCTTCAGGGATGGGTTTTCAGGATATAACCAAATTACGATTGCTGAGGAGGATAAGCTGAAAACCACATTTGTAGTTGAAGACGAGTGTACGCTTATAATAGGATGTCGTTTGGACTGTGCAATGCATCAGCCACCTTTTAAAGGATCATACTACATATCTTTCAGGTTATGTCTGTAGGGAATTTCAGAGCCTTCCTGGATGACTGGTCAATTTATAGTGGAAAGGAGCACCACCTCAACGTCATTGGCGAATGCATGGAGCGATGTAGAAGGGCCAGACTAGCCTTGATCCCCAAGAAATGCAAATTGATGGTTCCACAAGGCAGACTGCTTGGCCATATAGTATGCAAGGAAGGATTGAAAACAGACCCGGACAAGATCAGGGTCATTATAGACGTGGAAGCTCCATCGGATATAACTGGTGTCAAGTCCTTCTTGGGGCATGTGGGGTACTATAGGATATTTATAAAAGGATTTGCGGGGTGTCTATCCCTGGAAAAACTAACCAGAAAAGGAGAATGGTTTTGTTGGGGGACAGAACAAGAGGCCTTCCTGGAGTTGAAAAAGAGACTTGTGAATGCCCCGATTCTCATATACCCCAACTGGAATAAGGAATTCCATGTCCATGTGGATGCATCTAATTATGCAATAGGCGCCACCCTAGCACAAACAGGAAAGGAAGGATTGGACCATCCAGTATACTTTGCAAGCAGGTTACTATCAGGAGCAGAGCGGAATTATAGCACCACTAAAACGGAAGCTTTAGGTATGGTCTATGCAGTTTAGAAATTTAGACATTACTTATTAGCTACTCCTTTTACATTTTTTGTTGATCATCAAGCACTCATGTATCTGGTAAACAAGCCTGTGATCCAAGGGAGGGTAAGTAGATGGCTAATCCTTTTGCAAGGTTTCACCTTTAAAATCATAGTACGCCTAGGGAAAAGTCTTAATCGCAAACCAGTTATCAAGAATCAAGTTTGGAGAAGCCCCTGGAAACGGAGTTGACGAGGATTTTCCAAATGCCCATTTATTTCAAATTGTTGTACTACCTTAGTGGTATGAAAGGATTGGGTAGTACCTCTCAACTGCTACCATTCAGAGGGAGATTTCAGCAATGGAAAGGAGAAAAATCGCACTCAAAAGCACGATGTTTCAGTTGATTGAGGGGTTATTGTACAAGATGGGACCAGATGAAGTGTTAAGTAGATGTGTCATGGAGGAAGAAATATCGGGAGTTCTGAGAGAGTCCCATGAAGGGTTGGTAGGGGGCCATATGGGACCTGATGCAATAGCTTGGAAAGTGTTGTTGGTTGGACTCTGGTGGTGCACACTGTATGCAGATGCTCGAGAATGGGTCCTGAGCTGTGATACGTGTCAGAGGGCAGGCAAACTCCTAAAAACAGACTTCATGCTACTGTTTCTGTCACAACCATAAGAATTGTTTGAACGATAGTGGTTGGACTTTGTAGGGCCCTTGCCTGCTAGCAATAACCACAGATGCAAATACATAGTGGTGGCAACAAAATATCTTACAAAATGGGCAGAGGCACAAGCACTTCTGGACAACACAACTCTCAGTACGGCCAAATTTCTCTATGAGCAGATAGTAACAAGGTTCAACATACCACTTTAACTAACGAGTGATAGGGGGTGCACTTTGTGAATCAGACAATAAGAACTATGACAAGTGAGTATAGAATTTTCCATTCGTTTTCCAGTCCGTACTATCCAAGGGCAAATGGTCAAGCAGGGGCCACAAATAAAATATTGGTAACAATTTTATACAAGACTTGTGGAGTCGAAAAGGGAGATTGGGAAGAAAGACTGCCAGCAGTCCTGTGGGCTTACAAGACTACCTACAAGGCTACCATTGGGCAAACCCCCTTTCACTTAATGTACAGGCAAGAAGTTGTAATGCCAATGGAATATGGAGTACCAAGCCTAAGAATAACAGTCGAGCACAAACTAGGAGATGCGGAAAGCTTAGGTGAAAGACTCAATGCTCTAATAAAGCTAGATGAAAGGAGGACATTGGCTCAGTGGGCCACTGAGGTGGCACAAGGGAGACAAAAATTCTGGGACGATAAGCACTTGAAGAAGATGAATTTTAGACCGGGCCAATTGGTACTCAAGTATAACGAAAAAAATGAAATTAAGCCAGGGAAGTTCAAAATACGGTGGTTAGGACCATATAGAGTAATGGAGGTAAGGGAGAATGGAGCTATAAAATTATCAACACTTGATAATATCCCTTTAAAAGACCCAGTCAATGGATCAAAATTAAGATGGTACAATGAAAGAAAGGAGATTCGTTCTATATGCCTCCTGGACATAATAGGAGAAATCCATAATAAGGAAATAAAAGAAGAAATAAAAAGTGACACTATGGGAGAGTCAATAAAACCAAACCCTAAGATCCAAGGGAGTAATAAAGGACTTGCTTGCGACATACTAGCTGGAAGAAAAGAAAGGGACATTGGGAGAACATTGTTCGAAATTAGGAGAACACTTTACTAGAGCGTTGTACGAGTATGGAATAAGGAGGCAAGGTCATGTACGAGTCCTTGGTTAGTATGACATATGCATTTGGAGGGAATAGCCTTGCATACGAACTGGTGGACCGACGGAGGAAGGAGTCCTTGCGTACGAAGGAGGCTGGGAGAAGGCGTACGAGGCAGCCCAGGAGCTGTATGTATCCTGCAGTCGTACGCATTCTGCAAGCAGCTATATGTGCCCTGCAAGCAGCTGTACCAGTCTTGCAATCGGCGTACGGGGAGGCAATCTTTGTACCACACATACGAGTGGGTGTGGCTAGAGTGGTAAAGCCACCGTACGAAGGAGGTGGCCCAGACCGTTACAAGGAGAAGGAGTCAATGCGAGAAGAAAGGAGACCCAAAATGGTTGGAATATAAACCGAAATTCGGCCACCTGGCGATTGGTCAAGTCTCATAAAATGGTAAAGATTGTTAATACCAATCGGTTACTGAGAGGGGGGGGGGGTGAATTAGTAAGAACTATTCTTAACTCTAATTCTTATCTTGTTTAATACTTCTTCAAATCTAAGCAAAGTGTGAATTAAACATTCATAACTGTAAAGAAGTACATAGAATAACACAAGATATACGTGGAAACCCTCGGTTAGAAGGAAAAAACCACAGTGAGACAGAGCTCACAACTTCACTACTGCAGAATGAAGGTGCCCTGTTAGGAGCTTACAAAGCATTGGTTAAGGTGCTACCCGGTTAAGGGATTTTATAAAAGATCAGTTAAGATCTGAACCTTGTTAAGAGCTGCTTGATTACAGGACTTTTAACATCAACAGAGATGTTACCCTGTTAGGGGATTTTTACAACGAACTGATTAGGTCCACCCTGATAAAGGGATTTAAAATTGCTTTCACTACTGATAAAAGCAATGATCTGTTATGACACCGAATGTCTGATTAGATCATACCTCTTTCCCGGTTTGCTTGGCTGTTGATCTCTGTTACCTTTGTGTCTGTAGCTCTTCTCTTAGAAGATGTCTCTCCTCTGCTCTATGCAATTACCAACAATCAACAACAACTTTCTTGCGTCCTATGACCTATATTTATACAAGAGTTCATCGTAATGAAACCCTTAACTCATAGAACCGCCAGGCTGTAAACTCAACAATAAATCATGCAATTAGGAAAAAGTTGTGCATTATGATCTGGAGTTTACATTGCAAAACATCCGTAGAAATAAAGCTAACTCCTGTTAAAAAGCTAATTCCATTTCTGAGCGGTGGATGTCTGTATAATCCTATGTTATCTCAAACTGCTCCACATAATCCGGTGCGGATCTTTAGACAGTTTAGACCGGTGTAACCTTATACCCGGCTCAACTTTGTATGCATACTAAAACCGGTACTGTATGCATTCTTGATTGGTGCCCTCTTTGACAGATTTTGTAGAATCTCAGCATATGTGCCAAACCGATTTGCGCCGAGATCCAGGTTTGCATCATTTAGGGCATTAGCATATATATGCCTTTGCAGTCTTGGCAGTGATCTCATACCCTAGCTCAGTGGCATATACTTCTTTCGGTTCCACTGCTTGAATGATGTAGTTGTGGGTGGTAACCATAAAGCATACATCGTCCTTTTACAGGTCAACTATGGTTGATGGCACCCTCTCTCTTTCATGCATTTTTAATTGAAATGCCTCAAAGTGTTCAGTCATTGTATTGTTTAACTGGTCTCCCAGTTGATTGGCCATTTGAGCGATTTGATGCATGACCGGTTTATCGGTTCTCCAAGTCACTTTACCGATACTCGGGAAGAAGTTTTAGTAGAAGTATAGGCACACCAGAAGGGTTCCATACTTCATGGATTTCTTTTTCACAACTCCAAGCTTCTTCATGTTTTCAAATATTTGGCTTTGAAGCATTGCACAAATGTCGTATTGGGCATTGTTATGCATTATGCGATATGCGGCGTGAATAGCTCCACCTGGTATGCTATTCAAATTGATTGACTGATAAACCTTGTACCCAATAACAACAGACGCAAAATGTACTCCATCTTCAATGTCGTTCATGGTCATAAGTTGACCATCAGATCTTAACTTGGTCAGCTTGTTGACGAGGACATTGGCAATGGTCCGTAGGGTTAGTGCTTCCCCTTTGTCACTATATCCAGTTACTCTGTGGAGATCTTCTTTGGTGATCTCGTGACAAGCACCTCTGGTGAGCCAGAAACCTGGTTCGTGAAGACGGCTCAGCACCAGTCTGATTTGGTCTTCTCGGAAGATTGCCGGGTAGCATACTTCATTTATCAATCCGGATGATACGAGCTTGGCATACTTGTTAGGAAGTTTCCCTTCTTCGCACAGTGACAGGTACTCGCCTTGAATATACGTTTCACCCAATTCTTCCTGTTTGGCGTGAATAAACGCTGTGACATCTTCGGTTAAGAAGACTCCTTCTGGTACAGATGAGAGTGCACCAGCCATGTCGTTTTCTCTGTTCTGAACTGGCAAAATGTTGTATTCTGGCCTGTTCGCCTGATCTCCTTTGATCAACTTTACGGTAGCAGATGATGAGGCCATTCTTGCTAACCGGTAACTTGCAGAAAGTAGCTTAGATCGGTATTACACATAGTAATTCTCAGTGATCAAAGCACGAGAATGTTACTTAGCACAAGCGTTCGTAAATCACATAGTAAGCAAAGTGAAAACTTGTGAGTAATTCTCCTTTCTTTTATAGGGTTAGGTTATAACGACAATTACCAAATGGTAACTATTCGTTAAACGACTATAGTAATAAATGCCTTACCTAACTTTTCTTTCTGTTTTTCCCTACTGGTTGTCCTGCTTTTTTGGTTAGGCAAACCCCAGTTTATTATACTTTGCCTGACCGATTGTCCTTATAGACTACGTGAGTCCGATTCTCACCAGTCTTACCGGGAATGGTAGAGGATCTAGCGGTTCCCTCTAGGCCTTTATGGCTCAGTTCACTGAAGAGATATCACCATCTGCAGATGATGATCTTTCCTCTGTCTTCTCCTTAGCGGAGCTCTTTGATTCTTTTTTGAACCAAATTTGTCTGACTGTTTTCTCATTCTTCTCTTCTTTGTTGATCGTCTCTTCCGGTTTGACTAGTGCCTTCTTCTGGTTGGATGACCGGATCTTGCAATTTTTGGCTAGGTGTCCAACTTTGTTGCAGTGATAGCAGACTATCCTGGTTTCCTTCCAAGGGTTTACGCTTCTTGTGTTAGGTGATTTGCTTCATGAATCACAATGACTGTGTATCCCACAGTTTGCACAATTTGCTGTGTTCCGGTTCTTGTTTTTCTTGGTGAATACTGGTCTTGGTGATCTGAATGCCATGGTCTTTGATCTGCAATCTTCAACCTTGTGTCCAAACTTATTGCAAGTGTAGCAATAGCTCTTGAGGCTTCCCCTGCTTACACTGGACACAGATGTGGGGCTGGACTAGCATTCATTGGTCTTGTGGCCAACCTTGTAACAGTTCTTGCAGTAGCTGTTGTTCGGCCTTACCAGTGCATTCCTGCAGTTATTAGTTCTGTGACCCGGTTTCCCACAATGATTGCAAGAGGTGTTAAAGGTCTTCTTACCTTTTTGTGCTAGCGACTTCTTATCCTTCTTGCTTGACTTTGCACCAGATGACTCACCATTCTCTTTGGTGACTTCACCAGTGAATCCAAGATTGGTTTGATCTTTATGCTTTCTTTGAGCTTTAAGTTGCTCATCAAGCTTGACCGAACTTTCATTGTATCTTCTCAGGATTTCATTTCTTTCTTCAAGTTCTTTCATTTGTTCCTTCAGTTGATACAATTCTAGTGACAGTCTTTTGCATGCCTCATTCCTGTCATTCCAGCCTTTCTGCATGTGGGCATTTTCTTGGGTGACACTCTGCATGTCCTCTTGAAGTTGTAGAATGATAAGTTCATTCGCCCCTACGGCTTCCACTGCCCGATCCCTTGCTTTCTCAGAGGCTGTTAAAGACTTGACTGTTGAGTTCCTTTCATCTTCAACTTTTCTCTTTTTCTCGATTAGTTCAGTCATCCTCAGAGCATTATCCTCTTGTTCCCTCTTAAGGTTAGAGATCTAATCGGTCAAGATCTGATTCTTTTCCATGAGTTCAGATACTGCCTCCCCAGCTTCATCAGATCCACTCTGCCCAGAGAGTTCATCGATGGTTTCATTGCTCTCATTCAACTGTAGAGCCAGCTCCTTTCTCTTTGCAAGTGATCTTCTCAGTCTATTTTCTAGAGAGGCAATAATGTCGTTGGCTTCCTCTAGTTGTTTCTGATACCGGTAACTCTCCATGATCTTTTTCTCAAGTTGTTAAACTTTTAAGTACAAAGAACCTAGGCTCTGATACCAATTGTTAATACCAACCGGTTACTGAGGGGGGGGGGGTGAATCAGTAAGAACTATTCTTAACTCTAATTCTTATCCTGTTTAATACTTCAAATCTAAGCAAAGTGTGAATCAAACATTCATAACTGTAAAGAAGTACACAAAATAACATGATATATACGTGGAAACCTTGGGTTAGAAGGAAAAAACCACGGTGAGACAGAGCTGGCAACTTCACTACTACGGAATGAAGGTGCCCTGTTAGGAGCTTACAAAGCACTGGTTAAGGTGCTACCTGGTTAAGGGATTTTACAAAAGATCAGTTAAGATCTAAACCCTATTAATAGCTGCCTGATTATAGGACTTTGAACATCAACAAAGATGTTACCCTGTTAGGGGATTTTTACAACGAACCGATTAGGTCTACCCTGATAAAGAGATTTCAATTTGCTTTCACTACTGATAAAAGCAATGATCTGTTATGACACCGAATGTCTGATTAGATCATACCTCTTTCCCGGTTTGCCTGGCTGTTGATCTCTGCTACCTTTGTGTTTGTAGCTCTTCTCTTAGAAGATGTCTCTCGTCTGCTCTATGCAATTACCAACAATCAACAACAACTTTCTTGCGTTCTAGACCTATATTTATACAAGAGTTCATCGTAATGAAACCCTTAACTCATAGAACCGCCAGGCTGTAAACTCAGCAATAAATCATGCAATTAGCAAAAAGCTATGCGTTATGATCTGGAGTTTACCTTGCAAAACATCCGTAGAAATAAAGCTAACTCCTGTTAAAAAGCTAACTCCACTTCTGAGCGGTGGATGTCCGTATAATCCGGTGTTATCTCAAACTACTCCGCATAATCTGGTGCGGATCTTTAGATAGTTTAGACTGGTGTAACCTTATACCTGGGTCAACTTTGTATGCATACTAAAACCGGTACTATGTACTTAGATCGGTCTACTGGTGTGTTCACTTTTCTTAATCTACCGGTGCATACACTCTGTTCCTTGTCTACCGGTGTCTTCTAAGTAACGTGAGTGACCGGTAAGCCCTTACCGGTGCATGGTGTATGTGAATGTACACTAATGACAACTTAAATTGCTAACAAAGATAAGCGTTGGGAACCTGAGCAAAGGAAAAATCATCAACTCCAAGTAGAAAAATTCAGTTTTGCAGGTGAGGAAGGTGAAGAAGATGACAAGCAAGGACACAGGGAAAATTGTGGGGAAAACTATTGCTGCCAATGTTAGTTTTGAAAGTATAGTAGGAAGTAGATGTCGTGTCTAGTGGGAAAATGCAGAAGACAAGCACCCTCTGAAATAAGCATTATGCAGGGTGGAGGTAGACAAAATTATTTTTATGCCCATTTGTTATTTAAAGGAGTTTGAATCTATATTATGAACTATGGTGGCTAGTTATGATAAGGAAGCTCACAAATCCGTAATCGGGTATTCCCAACAAACTTTGACAATCTCCTACTCCGCCAAAGAAATAAATAAGGTCTTTGGAAGTCCCAACCGAGGACAGGAACTGGCGTAAACCCCAATGATAATGGAGGAAAAAAAAGAAGTGGTTGAAGTTAATGTGCAAAAAGGATCTCACAAAACAGGAGTGGGGAAGCATTCTCAGCAAAAAGAATAGTAGGGGTCTAAAGAAAATCTTCATAGCTAATGAAGAAGGGCGGTGCATTGTAGACTTGTAAAAAGAAAACTTACAGCCGGAAGCCATACGTCACACATTGCTATGTAGATGTTGCCTGTGGTATATGGTTTTAATAGGGGACATGTGTACAACTGGGCTGAGTTTCTCTCAGAGAGATTACAAGATTTTACATGCCACACCATGCTATAGCCTTATTCCTTGAAGAAGTTCGAACACAGGTGGCCGCTGAACATAGAGGGGCATTGGTCCCAGCTAACAGAGTGGAACCCTACAAACCAGCCATGACATATTGGGTGCACAAGGACACCTTTGGAACGGGGTCAGGAGGGGGAGAACCAAGGAAAAACAAATCAAGACAAGTAGTGGTACAAGAAGCATCTATTCAGAGCTCAAGTTAGGAGGATATTGGGGAGGACAGTTCAAGAGAGGAAGAGACTAGTACAGACACATCTTCAGATTCGTAGGATGAAGAAATTTGTTTGAACCACCTAAAGGGCACGCTTGGAGATGTTACTTTTCTACCAACAGGGGGAGGACCATTGCCAAGAGGGTACCCGAGTATACCCAAATTCACCAAGGTAAAGATAAGAATGTGGAGGAGACTCGTAAACAACAGGACGCTGGCTGCACCGAAGGAAAGGAGGCCCCTACACAGGTTTGTACGGAGGAGGACCATAGTATGGCGGGGAAAGGCAGCTGTATGGAGGAGGACCATAGTATGGAGGGGAAAGGCTTCGTACGAAGGACCATAGTACGGAGGGAAAAGGCATCAGAGAGGAGATTCCTCCATGGGGGACAACACGACTTTCATTACTAGGTATAGCGACTTTGGTTTGTCCAGATCAACAACATCGCACTAAGGTGATAGATCTCAGGTATCAGAAGAGATGTGGACACAAGTTAAGACTGCAAACACCACAGAGTATAGAAGTGGCCCACCTTGTTGCCTTGGTGGTACAGGCTATAGAAAAAAATGGATGCACAGAATGAGAAGACAATTGAAAATCAAGACACATTAGGGGAAGAGATGCCAATGGAGGATACAGTACTAGAAAAGGCAGATAGACTACTTGAAGCTAGGATGGTACTTTCACCCTTGCCGGTCCCCTAGGAGGCAGAAGGGGAAAATGTCACAGAAATGCCAAAGGAGCAAGTGGGACTTCCAGAGGCCCTCTCATTGGAAGACAAGGTGGGAAGATTTCTCAAATAGTTACAAGTCATGGAGCATGCTACCAAGGACATAATACAATAGGCTAAGAATCATAACCTAGAGGCAATAGTCAGAGCAGCGGAATCCTTGGCGACATTCATGAAGGAGAAATGTCATATAGATTGGCAACTACTCCAACAAAGTGGGTACAGGCAGGAGGATTTAGTTGAAAGCTAGACAGCCTATTGTACCGTACCTTTGACAGAAGAACATCCACGCCTCTTACACACACTTGCAAAAATGGAGGTAGCATTTTGAAAGATATACTTGGCACTTTAGTAAGAAAAGGATTTGATTAGACAAGTGGAAAGGGAGTGGAAGGAAGAAAAAGCTTCTCTAACAGAAAAGTGGAGGGACGAAAAAGCCGCCTTGGAAGACAATTGGAAAACGGAGAAAGCTGCCTTAGAAGAGAAATTAGCAACGGTAGAGGCGAAAAAGATGGATGCTTTGCGGGTATTGCAAGGAGTTCGTGCCAAGCAAAAGGTCGTTGAGCGAGAGCTCTTATGCCTCCAAGCTCCGAGTCTAGGGATGTCTCCACAACCTACTTCTTGAAGTTTGACTTTTTCTTTCTAGTTTTGTTAAGAACCAACCAACCATTTTATAAGAACTTTGGAATACGGACAATGTATGTGTGTTGTTTTTGGTAATAAATGAAATAATAACATTTCCTCGCCATATCTTGGTATTGGTATTGGTAATGAATGTCATGTTGGTATCATTGATTATTTTGTATATTGTGCTTTGGTAATTACTCTACAATTGCTTGTCCCCAAACAATCGTGACTGCAAAGAAACACCACTACACTAGAAGTCCAAAGGAAGACTGTGAAGTATGCCACACAACAACAACACTATTCAAGTACCAACATAACCACGACTGCACAAAAATGAACAACCCAACTATCCAATCTCTGAGCAGTGAAACTATGCATCTGAAACAAATCATGTACATTAGGAACAAAAGTGAAACTGTAGGTAATCCACACGATGTACACACTGAAGAGTGTCCAGCCAAATATACCTGGATCCCGAATCTAGAATAGAAATCTGCCAAGAAGAACACCCTCATACTTCCTCTGCTCTAATTCGATCACGTCACCATGCTGAAAATGGTGAAGCAACCCAATGGGACCCATCCAACCTGTTGTGCTAACCCTGTCACCTCCTGGATCCCAAAAGAAACGAAATTCACATCCAGCCATCATGTGAAGGTAAGAATATCTTCAAGCATCTACTACACCAAATCTCACTCTACACTTTGTCAGTCCCCCATGGATATGAAATCTAATTGTACTGTGGAGATAAGAACATCTGTAGGTGTCTGTAACACAATCACTACCGCCATCCTCTGCTAAACTACAATGGATGTGTCGATTCTGCAAGTAGTCCCCCACCAACTTGCAACTACAGATGGTGAATACCCATCCCACAAAGGATGGAATAATCTTGGAGCCAATCCACACCAACACATCATCAAGTCCACATGTGGATCAAAAGAAAAATGATGAGCACTCCTCACTGTGTAGTTACGGTAGAAAGCTCCAATCTCTGTTAATGGCTCAGCACTTACAACTTAGGAACTAGGTGATGGCTCCATTCCCTGACCTTGAACAGTTGATTGGGCAGGGCCCTAGGTTACCCTCTTTGCAAACCCAACCACAAAATCTCAGGAAGGAAGCATTGTAGTCAGAGTATCTACAATCACTCCCACCAAATATTGAATGAACCTCAGATGAGATTAGCTTCAGTGACTCCAAATGGTCCCTTTTGAAACTCCAGACTCTCAAGCAAGTACTCAATAAACAAATCTGTGCAGTAAAAACAATATGAGGCAGAATCACCTTGTTCTTCTGCAACCCTCAGTTGATCACCCTTTTCTGCGACACAAGCAGCTGGTGTCCAAATCAGTTGCATGGGATGAAGTAATGGATTTGCTTCTAGGGGGGAACAAATCTACATGAGAGCCATATTCCCAACCAGATGATACTCTACGAGTCTCTTGTGAAGATGGAGTAGTCTCGTGTACTAACACACAAACTCTCTAGAGGATCCGTGACCACCACACAAGAGCTATCAGTAATCTAATCACCATCATCTGTCATATTACTAACCTTAGGAGAACCTAATGCAACAAATGGTTCTCTACTACTCTCAACCAAAATACTCACCCCATCTGAGACTACTGCACCTGTATCAGTAATGGATGTAGCCACATTCTCACTACAACTCGTGGGTATATGATCATCACCAACTGCTACTGTAAAAGAGTGTACTGTATCTGCAGCTGGTGAAGACTGTGCCAAACTCAACTCCATGGTAATCTTCTCTAACCGTGAGTGTGACTCCTGAAGGGCCAATTGGGTGCTCTCCAATGAGTCCGCAGTCACCTCAAGCTCATAAGTGGGCTTTTTAAACTCCTCTTCCTTCCCCTTCAGTGGATCGTAGCAAATACAATCCCACTCAAGAAGAAAGTCCCTATCAACAAGTAGCTGTAAGTAATTAGGTTTCATTATCCCAATGGCTTCTCATAATTGTTGTAAAATCAAGACTGTCCTATAGAGATTATATATGAGGCTGTACTGAAATAGATTACCGTTGTGATTGATCTTTTCACTAGTCATCGATATGCATTTATATCCTTTGAATAGTCATGTCTTGAAGAGCCATGACCATACGTGGCTTATTCTACGTAGGGTCATGAGCCTTCATAACCGATTATTAATATTAACTACATTGTAATACATATAATTATCAAATGATCTTAATATATATATTACTATATCTGAACGTAGCTATATCTTAACACTCCCTCTTAGCAAGAGAGGATTTAATCAATAATTTTGAATTCATCATGTCCTCTGACACATTTCGGGACAACTACTTAATGTATGATGATAAATTAGTTATCTCAATATCATGATATCCATCACAGTCCATGACATCAACTTAATGGAGTCAATCATGATATGATTTTTATTACTAGGATCAAGATATTCGGTACACTCCAGGACAACAACTTAATGTAGTCAATCTTGATACAACTAAGTAATAACATCACAATGATCAAGATATCTGGCACATTCTGGGACAACTTAATGTAGTCGAATCTTGATTCACGTGTTGTTATGAACCCCGACCAATTCGGAACAACATGAAGAAGTCATTAGTCATGATCAATACTTATTATCTCAATATCATGATATCCAACACAATCCAGGACAACCCTGTCAGGGTGTCAATCATGATATAGTAGTTATTACACAATCTTGTAATAACATAAGCATCTAGATATTCGACATAGTCCAAGACAACCCTGTTTGGGTGTCAATCTTGAAGCTTGGCTAACTATTGTCAAGATCGTCACCTTGAAATAGTAACCCCAATTATTTACATAGAAGATCGTCATCTTCTTTGAACAAAAATGAAAGAATGGACCCATAAAGTCACCTTGACTCTTCTCAGAGGGTGGATCCACTATGGCTCATCCCAGGGAGTGGAAACCAAGACTTCCACCTTAGACTTGTCTATCAAAGACAAGAATTATTTAAGATACAAAAATGATGGATCACTAACATTGAAACCTTCTTTTCAGCTAAGGCTTTACTCCTCAACATACCAAGGTTATCTGAAAGTACACAATCTTCTTTCTAGCAAGGGATTTGGTAAGAATATCGGTTGTTTGTTCGCACTGTCTCATAGTCTTGGTGAATTCTGAGCTTACAAACTATACACCATCTTGACATGGTACACTCCCTCTGAATTTGTATGACCAAGATCCTGGGGTGCCAACTTAATTTGATCTTCTAGCTTCTCTCTTTGACATATAGCCTTCTCACATGGTAATAAGCATAATTCTCTGCTATAATTTCTTGATTACTAGAGAACCAACAAAACATGGGCTACTCCCTCTGAATCAAGATCCTCGAATGTCCACTGATGCAGATCCTTTAGCTTCTCCCTCTGTCACGAAGGCATAGCCTATTTAAATACTCAACTTAGTGTCACTACAGGATGTCACTTCATACCTTCCTTCTTGAGGGAACCAATACGAATAATCTGAATAGTCATAAGGTTACATCGGCTAGCATAAGATGCATTTTGATCTTTCCCAAGGCCACAACATTAACACTCCCTATTGGACTTGAGGGAAGATAATAGAGACTTCTAGTATGATGTTTATCTCAATGAGCTGTAGTATCATGATGTATGGAATGCCTTAATTAGGGATTCTATCCATGTGCATCTCATCGGCGATTCTATCCACGAGTTCCCACAACTATAATCTTAGAATTGTTTTACCTTCAATAGTGAACTCCCTCTCAATTAATATAATCGAGTTTGTCCAAGTTGATTGAAACATTTGTTTCCTTAGAAGCTAAATTTTGCCAACTTCTTGACCTTTTTGAAGATGTCAGAGATAGATTATGAATAGTTCATAAAGCTAAACTATCCCGAATATAAAAATGATAGAAGCATACAAAATTTAATGAATTACACACTGCAAATTCATATGGATTAATAAAACATGAGGTACTTATCTTTTCAAATATTTTCAAGTATCTCCTTTCGTAAGGTGAGCCCATTAATACGATACTCATACCCATCGTCCTTCTTCATAACATATTGGTTTCATTTTGATCTTTATGTTAATTTTCTTCTTTACAAATCACATCTCATTATGATAACTACCGATTAGATGTTGACTTCATACATTATCGGTATCTGATTATATTGGTTACTGTCCCACTTGTAATGTCCCCTTCCGATTGTATCTCAAAATTAAGGGACAATCAAATTGAAGTCTATAATGTACCTAACGTAGAAATATAATGCTATCGCTTACAGCGATATGGTATTGTCTCCAATATGGAATTATAACCTTTCAATATATATAAGTGTTATTTCTACTTTGAACTGCTTATCTCTGCAACTATGGTGGGTTCTTTGATTTTGATTTCAGACTCTTAGTAATGTTGAATGGAAGGTGATTTCTCATGCCTCTATACTTGTCACCTTTCATAGTAGTTACTAATTTCACCTCTTCAACTTTAACCTTGGAGATTATAAATTAAACTTGTATGCAAAACTGATATCGAAATTGGTTTGTTATTCAAGGAATTTCGGTTATAATCCTTAACACAATCACTGCATAACTATATCTAATTCATGTCTCTTCACAAAGTTAAATTGGCATTTGCACATGTGATATAATCACACTCCACAAATCCTAATCGCTGGCAACTTGGAGCATAACAACATTGATTATATTTGTGTTGCCACTAATCATCGATATATTAATTAGATTGATGTAATTAAGTGATTCCCTGCTGCTTTATCGATTTCTTCAGCTTAGAATAAACTGTCGATTAGTTCATTCATACCAATTGGACCGATAATCTTTCTTGCAATTGATACTTATCAAGGTGCTTAGTCTAATCTTTCATGCTGCTCTACAATGATAAAGATTGCATAACAATATATCAACAATATATGATGGCTGTGTCTGACATGCAGATAAATGTATGCTCAAATAACCTGTAATGTTGTCTCTGATATGCAATGGATCACATGTGAATGTGTAGGTCGACTGGTACAATATTAATGTGCACTGTATATTGTATAGGCTGTATCTGATATGTCGATATTAATATTCTTTGAACAATGGAAGCAGTCTCTGATATAATCTATGTGAATATGCTTTAGTATGATGCCATCTCTGACTATTCCTTATAGCACTTGCACCGATAATTGCCAAGGCAATGCAATACTCTAAACAGAGCGATCCACGAAGGGATATGATTTATATTATATTCTCCAATTCAAATAATCCTTGATTGAATAATTTCAATCTTTATTAAATATCCCAGACACCGAATGATTGCATCTTATGGATAATAGACATATCCTTTGTTAAGGATTAATTAATCCTTAATACCGCACCTCTCCATATTAAAGTCACTACTGTTAACTGCTTCCTTATGATAATCAATAATTATCATTGGTTTGGGTTTGGATAGTATCGCACCATGGGACTTCAATCGCTGATGATTACCAACCATACTCGCTGCCATCTCATGGCACAATGATAGATCTTTTGATCACTGTTGTAATTAATATAATTTGTGCATATAATCCAATCGGTAATGTTCCAGATGATTAACTCAATCACTGTCCATAATATCATTTAGCATAATGGCTTGACCGATTATGATAGTCTTGTATCCGATGTCTTTTCCTTATTGATATCAAATACTTGTTCCTGTGAATTGTCTTAACATGATAATTTGCCATGGGACGATGTCTCACATCTGCAGGCAAATGTCCATAAGGGAGTTTTTGTTCCCAAATAGGAAAACTGGCATGAATTCCTCTGCTTCCACCACAGCTGGAAATACAAAATGTTCTTAGCGTATGGTCTGCTGCTCTGAAATGACGACGTTGTATAAGTATCCACAATTGACGAAATATCAAATGTCCTCTGAATTGCGTAAAGGAAGTTTTTTTTTAATTCCCAATCATATAAACATTATATTGTCCCTTTCCTTCTCATTGTATATGTAAAGTCCTTTGGCCTGCAATCTTCTCTTCCCATGAACCGTTTCCTAATCAAGATATACTCTGTGTTGTCTATGGTGCAATTGACTCTTACTTATGCGTCCTTTCCCTTGTTAATGGGTGGATCAACACCATCTTATTTGGCTGGTCATTCTTCAGATTATATCGATGCTAAATCTATTTGCTGACTGTGTTTATGGCGCAGCCTTAAATGCTCACTATTCATCTTGAGACATGCCATATATTCTCCTATAGGTTAGGCTCTGATACCATGTTGTAAAATCAAGACCGTCCTATAGAGAATATATATGAGGCTGTACTGAAATAGATTACTGTTGTGATTGATCTTTTCACCAGCCATCGATATGCATTTATATCCTTTGAATAGTCATGTCTTGAAGAGCCATGACCATACGTGGCTTATTCTACATAGGGTCATGACCCTTCATAACCGATTATTAATATTAACTACATTGTAACATATATAATTATCAAATGCTCTTAATATATATATATATATATATATATATATATATATATATATATATATCCGAACGTAGCTATATCTTAACAATAATGAATGGAACTCTGCAAGGGAAAGGCCACTATCACCGTGCTCATCTGACATAGGAGTAGCCCAACCAAATGTAGCCAACATCTGATGAGCACCATCAAAGTTCTCTATAGCATTCATCCTTAAAGGCTTCCAAGAATTGCTCCTAGGTTTGCTTAGGTTTCCCTTTTGTATCTCCTCCTTTCAAGTGCATGAGTTTGACACCACTTATTGATAGTTGAAGAAATTTTTTGAGAGCAATCTTAATTTTCTCTTCATGAAAGAAGTTATTTGTGGAAACTTAAGATTCTAATTGATCAAACTAGTTATCTACAACATAAGCTTTAATCTTACCCTTAATTATAGGAATAATAAGGTTTTCTTGAAACCTAGTTTAATTTGATTGCAAAAATCTCTACTTGATGAGGTCACTGGAACCACCTATTAAAGAACTTTTTAAAATTGGTTGAGCAAGAATTTCCATTGGTCTCCAAATGTTTCAATTTTGCTCTTGATCATTGTGTGTTTCTCCTCTTGCATTAGTTTGGCCATCTTGAAACCAGTTGGCAAGTAGTTTGATGGATCTTAAGGTTTAATGTTGAAGCTTAGGTGATTCAATCACATTTGATGGGACATTGCAAAATGAACGTTGAATGTGAATTACTTAAATACAACCAAGTTGGGGACCAAGATGAATCTTTGTGGACATCTCTCTAGATGAAGTTGTAGGTATATGCAGAAACTTTGTTGGAGACAAATGCAAAGACAAAGAGATATATAACATAAATACTAAATGTAATTTTATTCAGCTGCTCATTCTATACATGACATACTCTTGATGAAGATGTATGACTACTATAGGCCTCTTTCTTGCCTATCTCTATTCGTATCTATTTTATGTTACAGCTATGTACATGTATAGATTACAAGAATTGATTTCATGGAGACCAGGGGTTGTTAGGAAGCTGAATTGTCCACTATGAAAGTGAAATAATTTCATAATGTTTGACTTAGCTTTGGATAGTTGTGGTGTGTAAACATTTGCGAATAGCTATCTAATCTGCTAGCAGATGAACTGGCATAGTTTGAGCCTCAAGAGTGCCAACTGGAATGTTGCATTAGTCACAATATTTGAAGTTTGTAGAGTGTCACTCAAAATAGCTTAATGAGTTGCAACAAGAATTGGATGTCATAGTTTGGCTTTGTTAGAATTTAGGATCTCATGATTCTAATCATTATAAACAAAATATAAATAAATAAAGTGAGTCATACAAGCATCGATTTTACACATTTCACAAGATATATGTGGGGAATACCCTCTCAAGTAAAATAACCCCATAAAACATCATTTTATTCACACACGTAGAAAATAGTCTATTAAAAGATAGACTGAACCTGGGGGCACTCCTTTACATACTTCCACATGGTCAATAACACTCTTGTGCATGTGATATGATTCAGTATAAATCTCCAAATTCACTCATTCTCAAAAGAGAGAGAACCTCTTTAAATATAGAAGTAAGGGTGGAAAATACCTTGAAGTGTATTAGCCACAGCTATCCAAAGTAACCATTCATAATCTAATAGTTACCAATTTTTAAATTTTTAAATGATATGCTTTATAATATGAGGTTTTATACGCTTTATTACAAGAATATATATATTATAAGGGTATGACCCTAATAACATTATGTATTATACATTGCTAAAGCTGTGGTAGAAAGCATAGAATGTTTGGTTGAGTTATGATTACCTCAAGTGTTTAATTCTATATAAAGTGCTTTGTGCCATTGTTGGAGGATGTTCAACACTCGCTAGGGACTGTGGAATGGCCTTTGTGTCCCTGCAAGCATCTCGTAGGTGCTTTTGTGGATTGCAGACCAAACAAATGTTCCCATAGTTACTGCAAGCAATGAGAATGGTCTGGCATTACTGTGGTTAACATTATTGGTGGATTTTATTGGATCAAAAGGTCTGACCTTTGTACAAGGCGAGTAGATTCTCATTGGGGTTGAAGAAAGGAGACTTGTTGGAGTATGTTCAGCACCTAGGGACTATGGAATGGTCTTTCTATATCTGTGAACATTTTGTAGGTGCTTTTGGGTACTGTAGACCAAACAAATGTTCCCACAACTACTGCAAGCCATGAGAATGGTCTTGGCATTATTGTGGGTACCATTGTTGGTCGACTTTCCTGGATCAGGAAGTCTGAACTTGGAACGGGGTGGGTAGATTCTCATTTGGGTTGAAGAAAGAAGATAAATGCTTCATGAGCAACCAAACTAAGGCTTCCCTTTACATAGAGGTTTGTTGTCCCAATTTATTAAAGACTTGAAATAAAACATTGATGTTAATATGTTTCATGCCTTTGTAAAAACAATCATTACAAATTACAATTTTTTTTGATGACAGTGACTTCTTTTTCTACCATGATGTAATTTTGTGCATACATTTTCTTACAATGCATTCTTCATCTAAATGGTGCTCTATTGATGTTGTAGGACAACCCACTCAACCTCCACGATCCTTTGAAGAGAACGATGAGGAAGGATGGAGGCTTGAGGAATCACAGCTAGAAGCTGTTGGTAATATTCTTTTTTAAATGATGCACATTGTTTCCAGAAAATTTATGGTATTTCTGTTTTTTTTTAATGAATGAACCAGCGCATTTGACAACATCAACTTTGAAGAATATCATTGATTGGAGAAATTTATCTGTTTATAATGCACAACTTAGGTCTGTGAGATTGAAACTCTTAGGGTTTCTAGAAAATGACATTTCCTTTTCTACTTGGTTATACTATTGTCAATATATTCTTTTGTGTAAAATATTATCCAGTGAAACCCAAGGAAAACCCAAGGACTTGCAAATCCCAACACCCACCCCCCAATCAAAAAAAAAAAACTCGAAGTACTCGTCCCTGCACTGGGTACTTGGAGTACCCCCACCTCCACCATTCTGCAACCACACCACTGCTGAGACGGGTACTTGAATTTCTATTTCAATTTTTATTTTTGAATGTTCAATGGCTCTAGATCGTGTTGCAATTTTGCTATGTTCAAGCATTTCAATTTGGTATGTTACACTGAAACATCATTTCATAACTAGCATTTCAAGTTCTATATGTATAGTATGCAGCACCCCCCTCTCCCCCTGCCCCCGTCGTCGTCCCCCCACTGTCCCCCTGTCGTCTTGAAATTGTGGCCCTTTGTTCCAGTGTCCCAACGTACCCCAGTGTCAGTGTTACACTGATATTTTCTATCCGAGTTTGTTTGGGAAAAGAATTAGCAAGTTGAAAACTAAATTATACTCAAGTTGGACATAATTTCCAAAACTGGCGGATTTTCATTTTTCCTAGTTGTTGCTTGTGCAAGCACTTTCTTGTTGGGGCATTCCTATTGCATCATATCTGGATCTTGAATTGATTGAGAATATTGATCTGTCTTTGAGTTTTTTGCTGTTTAGAGAAAAGACATTCATTGTTTTTAGTATGAGCAGTTATCATTAGTTTGGGTTTAGGTGGTTTACATAATTTTACATACATCTTGTATGCTCTGAATAGTTTTCATAATTTTTTTGAGCTGTATATCTTTTCAGCTGAAATTTCATGCTCATTAGGATCATCTCATTGCAATCTCTAAGCATCAAACTCCTTGTATTTTTTAGCTTTGTTCCTTAGAGTAAAAAAAAATTACAATATCTTTTTGCAGCTTTACTATTTTTAGAGTCCCACTATGCTTGAACTTTTCCTACTAGACAATGGGATCATATTTGGTTTTTGATATTAGTTTGAAGGTCACTGTGTAGTTGGCAGTCTTGTCGAGTTTAAAAATAAATATATGTTGATTAAGTAATGGCTAGTTGGCAGTGTAATGGTATTTGCTTCTGAGTATTTGTTGTAGTTGCCTATGGTTGGTAATCTTAACCAATCACCAAGTACTATATATGTACTTTATTTTTGTCTCGGGAGATAGCATTGATTGATTGTACATATTACATTTTTGAATAAACGATACATCTTTCTAGCCATAATATATTGTATGTGTTTATTATGTTGCATTGTTGTATTGTATAATTTTGTTACTGTTTACTCTAGCTAATTAAACTAACTTCCTTCGAGAGTAAACATTTTGGTGCCATTGCCATACAAAGCCCAGAGATCTAAACCGCGAAGAAGAATGGCAATAGGCAGCATGGCAGTGTAATGGGGCCAACCCTACGAAGAATCAAAAGTCTCTGAATTTGAAAAAGAAAACACATGAGGATGAAGTGACACAAGATCTTGTATCCTGTGGAAAGTATTTGTAAACTCGTACATTTGAAGGGAGGCTCTCCATTGAGGGGTCCATCCGAGAGGGGTTAAGAGTGAATGACGAAGTCGAGTATCTCCTTGTAAGGCTTCTAAGGTTGCTTGCACATAACCTAATAACCCTTTGAGATCTTCAGGAAGATAGAGACCGAGCATACCATCCACAACAAATATTACAATGGCACAAGGAAAAGAACTGGAGGGAGGAGGAAGAGCGTGACCCAAGTAGATGCCACACCTCCAATAGTTAATGCCCCTTCTACCAAACAAAGATAGAAGACGTATTATGCACACTTAGGAAGAGGGAGAAGTATCAGTGAGAAGATCTCTTTGAATGAAAGAAGAAAGTGAAAGACAACGACGATTACAAAGAATTGTCAAAGAATCTCAAAGTCCACTGAGAAGTACAAGCAGAAGTGTTAGCTAAAGCTAGAGTCTAGAGAGATGGAAACCATTTGGTAAAAAAACACAACACGACATACTTGGCGTGAGTGACAGGAAATTGCCAAAACCTACCACTCCCTAACAAAGTAGAAAAAGATTTTGCTTACCAGGCAAACAATCGGTCTGTACAAGTATTGTCGAACGAAGAAGGCTCAAAGACTAACTTCACAAAGAGTAGCTTGTCAGTACACTCCATACATGACAAAGGGAACACAGAAAGGAACCTTGAGAACAAGGTTGCTGGGATATTTGAGAACAACCTACACTGCGTTGAGAACCTAATATAACTAAAGAACCAAGAATATGGGGCTTGCGTCAGAGACCTTGGGGAGGAGGGAGTTCAAGATTGATTAATGTAACCAAGGTACAAGGGACGTTGACGGTGAGTGTGTAGAGAACTCACATGAGGCCAAGAGTGCAAAAGAAGCACTGAAAGTTGGGCAAGAGCAAAGTAGTCTAGTCAAGTCCTTGATATATGGTACATACTAGTTTAGAATGACTGCATCTCTTTTGACAAGTCCTAGTATTGATAGGCAAAAACTCCCTAAGTTCATTGGGAATGGATCGGAGGATCCTATGCAGCACTATAAGACGTGAAACCATATGGTTGGCAAGTGGTCAAATGGATAAGGATTATTGGTTGAGTTCATTCCTTGCTTAAGTCACAAGGTTCAAATTCAAATTTGAGTTTGGCCATTATAAAATTCAGATGAAGTTCAATAAGGGTAAAATTTTGAAAACAAATTTGATATTCAATTTGCCTTATATAAATTTATTTATTTTTAAACATAACTAATATATCCACAAAATCATCAAAATAGTTTAACATTGCTAAATAATTTAACTAAATAACTCAATATATTTTTAAAATGGAACAATATTATATTAAATATCAATATTATTTAAGAAAAAATACTATATTAAATATCATAAAATTTGGATGAAGTTTGGATAAAAATTTACCAAAATTTGAATTTCATGGATGAAGTTCGACGAATATTGTTTAGTTTCTTGCCACATTGTGGGGAACAACCATTGATTGGTTTGCATACTTGGTAGAGGAACATGCACAATTTGGAAAAAATTAAAGACATTCTAAAAGGAATTTAAACTCCTAGTTGATGACAACGAAATTGTGGCTGAGATTTTTAACACCAAAAAAGGGAAAGATGAAAGTGTACGATCTTAGAATCTTAGACACAAGGATTTGCTGGGCAAGATGGAGAAGGAACTTGTTGATGGATTGAAAAAACGTTGATTCATCAAAGGTTTGATTTCTTCACTAAGGAAGAAGATGAAGGTAGTATGCCCGTCCTCATATGTCGTTGCTTATAATTGGGCAATGGACATTGAAAGTGAAAAGAAAGCATCACAAGGAAAGGAAAAAAATGAACAATGATGACAATACGAAGATAACAAGAATGATAGTGAATCAAAAACTGTACAAGCCCTTCGATGGGATATGCTACGAAAGATGGAGTTGAAGGTTGAAAAAGAAGGCCCCAAGGAAAACAAGAAAGTTTGGTGCACCAACTATAAAGTAGAGGGTCATACAAAAACAACCTATCTGTAGAAACCATTTTGTGACATCTATATAAAATTGGGGCATTGCATCAAGGAATGCCCATACAACCTAAAAACAAGAAGCACAAAAGTGCTCTTCATACAAGGAGAACAAGCAACCCCACTGTTCACACCATTGAAACTGCTTGCCAATTCTAATGCATCACCTAGCGAATACCTTAATAGGTGAGGAAATAATAATAAATGTTACAATGAAAAAGTAACAATAGCTACACACAAAGCATAATACAGTATGATGCGAAGAGAAGGCCAATAATCCAGAGCCAAAAGTGCAAGGAATGGGTTCCTTTCGCTGATGAGTGCCAAAGTAGTTAAAACAACTCTAGCTTGCTATGCATGTGGTGTGGACTCGGGAACCATGAAAACATTGACTGCCCAAAGCAAAAAGGGTTAAACATGTTGGTCGTGGAAGAGCTAGATGAAGAGGTATTTGTAATGACCCTTACCAATAGGCTACTAAAAACCCCTCAAAAAAGTAACTCAAAATGTAGATAGAAAATTATTTTTGCAATATATGAGTTCGCTGTCCCAAAATTTCAGAATAATAGATAGCAACCAAATACCATCTAAAACACTATCAATGATGTAGGAAATTGCTCAAAACCATATGCCATTCATATATCAACAATTTGCAACAATGCCATACATATTTCAGCCAATAATATGATCATCAAACTCTAGGTTTGCAATATAGATAGACTAAAAATTACAATGCCCTTTCACTTGCAAAATCTTAGCCTTCCTTTGATACCAATAATGCCAAATGGCAAACAAAGACAAGTACAATGTAAAATAGTAAAGTGCTGAAGCTATATTTTGTACTCAGCTGAAAACATACATTTCTCAGAAAATATGCCAAATGCCAAATGAGAAGTGAGGAACTTGATTGTAGATGGCTGCGATAATTTTTACCAGTGCTGAAGATGCCAACACCCAAGCCAAAGTCACCCCAAATTTGAAAATGTACTTTCTTGCAGATTTTCGAAAAATGTCTAGGAATTTTGAAAATTCCTTAAAAAATAAATCATGGTATTTTGGGACTTCAAAATGTACCTATCTTTATCTCCTCGACGATAGAAATCCGATGCAAAAATACCCAGAATGATATGCTGAGTAATGAGGAAGATATGAGCAAAAATGTGGTTCCAAAACCCTATCTTGAAATTCTGAAAATTGAATTAGACTTGTAGCTAAAACCTTTTCGGATTGCTTTTTTCGCTTTGCTTTCTCGGATTTGCTTTTTCGCTTTGCTTTTTCAGATTTGCTTTTTCGGACTGCTTTTTTGGATCTGCTTTTTCGGACTGTTTTTTCGCTTTGCTTTTTTTCGGACTGCTTTTTCGCTTTGCTTTTTCGGATCTGCTTTTTTTCCTCTTGCAACCAAAACTCAAACCCTTAGGTAAGTCTGAGGACTCCAAATAAGCTCAACTTGAAATGGCTGAATACCACTTCCAAAGTGCAACTTTTCAAAGGATATTTCACCTCCTCAGTTATGCAAATCCTTAAGAAACTCCGTTCCTAAAGATCAAATGACAATCTGTAGACCAAGATGGCGCCACAAATGCTCAAAGAGAAAAGTAGTGTAAACTCAAGTCATGGGATGTCCAAATGAGAGGCCAAGCACTCTATTTATTCACTTTTCTAAGAAGCCACTAGAACTTCTAGAAGTATCCATAAAATATTCTTATAAAATCCCTTTATAATGCACTTTTATATAAAAAGTAACTTAATAAAATAAAAAATGCAACTCAACTCAAAATTATAACATTTTGGCCTCACATAACACATTATAATAAAAAATATGATAAACACCATCACTCCAAGAGCAACTAAGACCATCCAATCCCCAAATAATCATCAAAATGACTCTCTCACCAAAACCATCTGCCTACAAGAGTCCATGATAGGCAAATCCACTGAAAAATGACATGTCACTAAAGAGGGGACATGACAGTCCGCCCCTCCTGAAATTGCTTGCCCTCAAGCAATCTCAAAGCTGGGTGCTGCAAAATATCTTCTCCCTCCCATGTGGCATCCTCCTCAAGCAAATTTCTCCACTTCACCAAATACTCCCTGATGGTCCTCCTGCGGAGCTGCCTCTCTCTGCTGTCAATGATGTACTCGGGAACAAGAACCAACTTCCCCTCATCATCTAATGAAGGAAGAACTGTTGAAGGCACAACATGCTGACCCAACGCCTTCTTGAGGCGTGACACATGGAAAACATTGTGTACCCTGCTGTCTGCTGGAAGCTCAAGCTCATATGCCATCTCTCCAATATGCCTGATAATCCTGAAAGGACCATAGTACCTAGGCTTAAGCTTCTCCGATCCACTCTTCCCTAGGGTAGACTGTCTATAGGGCTGCAACATGAGATAAACCATGTCACCAACCTCAAAACTCCTCTTTGTCCGCTTTTGATCTGCATACTGCTTATGCTGATTCTGTGCCCTGGCAATATTATCTCTGAGAGCATCAACAATGTCCTTGCTCTCCTGAATCAAATCTCCAGCACGAGGAACTCTAACATCACTCATAAGCAAATCCAGAAAACTCGGTGCCTCATAACCATATAGTGCCCTGAAAGGAGTCATCTGAATAGACATGTGGTATGTGATATTGTAGCAATACTCACATAGATAAATCCACCTAACCCATGCCTTCTGCTGCCCTGCCACATAGTTCCTCAAGTAGCCTTCCACCCACTTATTTACTATCTCAGTCTGCCCATTAGTCTGCGGGTGGTAACTGGTGCCAATCAATCCACCTGGATCCCAAATGTAGTCATGAACTGTACTGCTGTCAATTAACGCAGGCTCTTGCAATATCCTCTGCAATATAACCAAGAGGAATCCATAATCAAACTGACAAATACAGCTCAACCAAACTCCAAAATCACAACTGCCACAGTCAGGAACCCACGAGACACAAACTCTCAGAACATCAGAACCCAAGTAAAGTGGACAACTCAAACTGCCAAGACAGTAAATACCATCAACGCATCGCACTGGCCTATACGGAATGTACAATCCAACTCTGCAACAATGGTGAACACTCCCGAATGGAACTGTACCAAGTATGGAGAATCCACACACTGTACAACTCCTGCAGTCAACACAACTCTGCAGATCACCGGCCACTGTCTCATAACCATAACTCCCATGCACTGCTGATGGCGAAAAGACATCACGAGATAAACAGCAAGAAATAGAACCCAAACCACATCTGCCTGTCATCAACTCCTCAACACAAGGATCAAAAGCAAACTGATGTACATACCCTGCAGTATAATGCTGATAAAAAGAACCAACCTCAGTCAACAACTCACCATGCACAAGTGATACAACCCACTGCGACTGATCACTAGCTAAGTCAGGAGATGTCATAGCCAAAGGAGTAGAATCAATAACAACAACCGCTGAAGCATCACTCCCAAACTCCTGCTCTAAGTCATGTATTATCAAGCTGTCAAGCGCATAACCTATCGCCATGTCATGCCCATCACAACTCTCATCGGTCAAACCATCCCATAACTGATGACAAGCACTAGGGACCAAAGTACATCTACGTATCATCATCTCATCAACATGGTCATCAAAGGTAAACTGGTGAGCATACCTCAAAGTTTAATGCCGATAAGATGTGCGAATCTCAGTTAGTGACTCAAACTGCAATCTAGATGAAACTAATTGCAACCGATCCCTAACCAAGCTGGAACTGACTACTACCTCTGAAGACGTCGCCAAGGGAGTAGTATCACTAGCAGGAACCATGCCAACTGCCGGCTCACCAACATCACACATGATCTCTGATACAACATCCCTAGTCTCCGTGGCATCAGTAGTAGAGACCATCACCATGTCAGGCATACCACAACAATCTGCTGCAGCACCCAACTCAACTGAACCTGACTCTAGTGGAAATGAACCCGATATGCCAATGCTAGTATCGAGGATGGATGCATCCCCATCTCCATTGTCTCTGACAATCTCGACCATGGACATCCTCAGATCACCAGACACCACAACCTGTGACTGTATAGAATCTGGTAAAGACTGCAGTCGCTCTAACTCCATGGTCACCTCAGCCAAATGAAACTGTGACTCCTCAAAAGCCAACTGTGTACTCTCAAGAATCTCAGAAGTCACCTCGAGCTGCTGAGTAAGCTCACTCACCTCATCTTCCTTGGCCAATAATGCATCGTACGCCGTACTGCCCCACCCCATAAGATAATCTCTCTCGGCTACCAACTGCCTATAATTCTGTCTCAGAATCTGTATAGCCTCCCATAAAGAGTGGATTTCTGTCAAGGAAAGATAATTGCCTCCCTGCTCATCACTAGTAGGAGAACCCCATCCATAAACTGCTAACAACTGACGAGCAGCATCGAAATGCTGGCAAGTGATAGCAATGTCTCACTCACTAACTCTCAGCTGACTAGACACATGATGGCGCTAGCTAGACTGTCTCCTACAATCCTCCTCTGACGCACTGTCCAAAGGAGTATCCTCAAAGTCACTGGTCTCTGGAGTACTACCATCCATATCCTGCGAATCAACTCCAAAGCTCATATCAACATACGGAGTATCAAAAACTGTAGCACCGCTGTCCAACTCCTCTGTACCAAAAGAAACTGCTGAGGAAACTAAGTCCTCAAAACTGCCCACTGCATCCTCTTGGATGTCATCAATGCCAATATGATCCTGGGACTCATCTGTAAACACTGCCAAATATGAAAGATCATCAACACATTCTAGCAAGAATGGTCGACTGGAAATATGAACAAAGCCCAACACCGGTGTATAAAAACTAATACCGACATCAGACAAACTACTGGCACAAGAAAGGACAACACCGTGCAATTTGCTAATCAAATCCATGATAGCACCCAAACAATCATTGCTACCAAAAAGTGATAAAGATCTCCAGTCAACTGAATCCCAAACGCCAATATAACAATCTCGAGTCCTTATCCGTAATCAGCTGGTAACTCAAGCAAACTCCTTACCTGAGTAATATGACTAATACCAACTAACTCCACATACCTGTCTGACACTGTCCTTGTATCCTGGATGTGAATGCCAGATGAACTCACAACATTATCAACGACCACATGTGATCCGCCTGCTGCAGAAAGCTGAGTATCAGGTGTGCAAGATGAAACTAAACTCAACTCCACGCCATGCTCATCCCCATGTCTCTCCAAGTCCTGTAATGCCAATGGAGTATTCACCAAAGAAGTTCGAGTGTCCTCAAGCTCGCGAGAAAGCCTGTCAACTTCCTCCTCCTTCCTCCTCAAGGCATCTGAATAGTCTCCGGCAAGGCTAAGAAGATGGTCACGATCTGATAGAAGATGTGAATAACTCAACTTCATCGTTCCCATCCCTTCCTTAATCGCCTGTAAGTCAACACAAGAAGACTCTGCCTGAACTCCCTTATGTCTGCCCTGTAACTGAATCATCCGAATGTGATCCTCTATCATATCCCGCATCCTGTCATAATGAGATAATGAAGTCACAATACTGTCTTCGCTCACGTTCAGCTGGTTGAACAAATCATGCGAAGTACTACCAGCCTCAACCTCATGTGACGAAGCATCCAAATGTGCCTGGTACTCCCTCTCAGCAAAGTCATGAATACTCAATGTCTGCTCATCTCTACCAGGTATCTCACCATTGTGCGCAACAACATCCTCAAAATCATCATCTGAACCCTCTACGTTGTAGTCATTGCCTGTCGTAACCAAACCATCCTGAGTACCTGTGACATCACCCTCTGGCGACCTGTATACAACTGTCTCAACTTGAGTATCAAGTTGACAGTTACTATCAATCTGCGTAATATCCTTCACCACTTCCTCTTTTGGTGGAGTAGAATCTGGGACCTGTGCCTGGCTGTAAGCTAGTTTCTCGAACTCCTCATGCAAGTTCCTGGTAATTGTGTCATCTGCCCTGTGAGAAGATCTGCCAAATAGAAATCTAGTCAACTTATCCACCTTAGCTGGGTCGGACAGCATGTCATTCATCATACGGTGGCGCTTAACCAACTGTTCAAACATGTCATGGCTTATTTTCTTAAGTTCATCTCAAATGTCTAAATAACCATCCTTTCTACTGTTCCGACTCTGGATCTTCCTACTTTGTCTATCAGCTATCCAAGATCGTGTCCTCTAAGACTTTGTACTATTCCTGTCCATTCTGAATAAAGTAGAGTGCTGATCACTCATACAAGACGGCTCTTACCCAACAGGATGGCAAGAAAACCGCTCTGATACCACTGTAATGACCCTTACCAATAGGCCACTAAAAACCCCTAAAAAAGTAACTCAAAATGTAGATAGAAGATTATTTTTGCAATATATGAGTTCGCTGTCCCAAAATTCCAGAATAATAGATAGCAACCAAATACCATCTAAAACACTATCAATGATGTAGGAAATTGCTCAAAACCATATGTCATTCATATATCAACAATTTGCAACAATGCCATACATATTTCAGCCAATAATATGATCATCTAACCCTAGGTTTGCAATATAGATAGACTAAAAATTACAACGCCCTTTCACTTGCAAAATCCTAGCCTTCCTTTGATACCAATAATGCCAAATGGCAAACAAAGACAAGTACAATGTAAAATAGTAAAGTGCTGAAGCTATATTTTGTACTCAGTTGAAAATATACATTTCTTAGAAAATATGCTAAATGCCAACACTCAAGCCAAAGTCACCCCAAATCTGAAAATGTACTTTCTTGCAGATTTTCGAAAATGTTTAGGAATTTTGAAAATTCCTTAAAAAATAAATCATGGTATTTTGGGACTTCAAAATGCACCTATCTTTATATCCTCGACAATAGAAATTTGATGCAAAAATACCTAGAATGATATGCTGAGTAATGAGGAAGATATGAGCAAAAATGTGGTTCCAAAACCCTATCCTGAAATTCTGAAAACTGAATTAGACTTGTAGCTAAAACCTTTTCGGATTGCTTTTTTCGCTCTGCTTTTTCGGATCTACTTTTTCACTTTGCTTTTTCGGATCTGCTTTGTCGCTTGTCTTTTTCGAATCTGGTTTTTCGTAATACTTTTTCGCTTTGCTTTTTTTCGGACTGCTTTTTCGCTTTGCTTTTTTTCGGACTGCTTTTTCGCATTGCTTTTTTTCGGATTGCTTTTTCACTTTGCTTTTTCAGATCTGCTTTTTTTCCTCTTGCAACCAAAACTCAAACCCTTAGGTAAGTCTGAGGACTCCAAATAAGCTCAACTTGAAATGGCTGAATACCACTTCCAAAGTGCAACCCTTCAAAGGATATTTTACCTCCTCAGTTATGCAAATCCTTAAGAAACTCCGTTCCTAAATATCAAATGACAATCTGTAGACCAAGATGGCACCACAAATGCTCAAAGAGAAAAGTAGTGTAAACTCAAGTCATGGGATGTCCAAATGAGAGGCCAAGCACTCTATTTATTCACTTTTCTAAGAAGCCACTAGAACTTCTAGAAGTATCCATAAAATATTCTTATAAAATCCCTTTATAATGCACTTTTATATAAAAAGTAACTTTATAAAATAAAAAATGCAACTCAACTCAAAATTATAACATTTTGGCCCCACATAACACATTATAATAAAAAATATGATAAACACCATCACTCCAAGAGCAAATAAGACCATCCAATCCCTAAATAATCATCAGAATGACTCTCTCACCAAAACCATCTGCCTACGAGAGTCCATGATAGGCAAATCCACTGAAAAATGACATGTCACTAAAGAGCGGACATGACAGTATTAATGATTACCAAGCAACAAACAAAGGAAGCAATATACCCCGATCCTCGTATGGAGAAGTAAAGACTTTAGGAAACGAAAACCGATGTGGAACAAGCAATGGCGGATGAAAGAAGAGCCTCAAATGAAGATGCTAGTACTCCACTACGGTCGGAGTCTGAAAAGAACATAGTAAGACAAGTGCTGCAAAAAGCAATTCTTGTCAAGGTGATAGACCTTTTGCAAACTTTGCCACAATTAAAAATGGTGATCACAAACATCGTTAGTGATGAAACAACCAATCACAAGCAGTCTTTGCCGCAAGAGAAATTGGTGGAGAAACCGCCGCATGAAGGGGACAAGGCCATTGATCCAATGTTGCTGGCGGTAAGCATTGGGGGGAAACCAGTTGTTGTCGAGATGGAAATCATGGGAAGAAAATTGGCGAATACCTTTGTTGATGGAGGCTTTGGAGTCAATGTGCTGCCAGAGGAAACCTGGAAGTGCCTAGAGAAGCCAATGCTATGGCCACCAACCTTTCTTGGCAAGTGCCAACCAACATGGCCTTAAACCATTGGGGACACTAATGGTAGAAAAAGTAACAATTTGCACACAATACTTCTTCTTGGACTTAGTAGTCATCC
This sequence comes from Chamaecyparis obtusa, assembly GCA_027943335.1. Lineage (NCBI taxonomy): Eukaryota > Viridiplantae > Streptophyta > Pinopsida > Cupressales > Cupressaceae > Chamaecyparis > Chamaecyparis obtusa. The sequence continues at coordinate 350,568 of BSBK01001513.1, forward strand.
CATTGTAAAAGAAGGCATACAACACTCTCCTCGGGATGGTTTGGTTGATCACTTCCAAGACAAATCACAATGGCATAAAAACACATTATCCACTAAGAGCGAAGGGTAGAAGTTCATCATTGACCTGAGAAATCAGGCGGTGAGTTAAGAATCGGCATCCTTTGACTCGGTATCTGAAGATGGAGATTTTGGGATGGACAAATAAAGGAAGGCAATGGAATCAAATGATGAAGGGGTGCTTGAATTGGAGGATTGCTCTAAAGATGAAACGAGCTCTCCCAATGGATTGTTTTGCTAAAAATTGGAAGATTATGAAGTTTTTGAACCCAAATGCAACATGTTGCAAATCGGGGAGATAAAGGAAATTAGCAAGGGGAGTTTTTTTTAAGAATATGTAGAGTATAAAGAGAGAGTGGCACAAATGGATGAGACGTTTGCCCACCATTTTGAAAGAGACAAGACCATGAAATATGAAGAGCCAAATGTGAAGAAGATAAATCTGCGTGATGAAAGCAACGTAAAGATGATCCCGTTAGTGATGATTGGAACCTCGTACTGAAGATGTCATTTAAGATTTTCATGGAGTACAAGGACACCATCACGTGGACATACAAGGACGTGAAAGGGATACCGTCAAAACTTTGTGTGCATACAATTTCTCTCATACTAGGTGCACAACATGTATAAAAGAGGCCCTACCAAATGAACAAAAATTACATTGCTAAGGTACACGAAGAAACTGGAAAAATGTTGGATGCAGGCATAATATTTAAGGTGGAAACAAGCGAGTGGGTCTCACCGATTGTCATATCACTTAGGGAGGCAAACTAAATAAAGATTTGTGCGGACATTAGATGCTTTAATGCAGTAACAATTAAAGGTCCCCACCCAATCCTGTTTACCGAGACTATACTAGAGGAAGTTGTAGGCCACGGAATTGTAATGTCCCCATTTTTAGGTTCACTTGTTGTGCGGTTGGTGTTGGTTTTCTAGGTTGGTGTCGATTGGATCAAAGGTGTATTTTGCCATCACCGGTGTGTTTAGACAGATCAATGGAGTTGAACAACACTTTTAGGGGTGATTTCAAACAACTTGTCCATGACTTCCTATTTTTACTAAATGTTAATGGACATTGTTTGATTAGCTGGGAGTTTTATTTGACTTACTATTTTTAATAGTTACTATTTGTAGTAACTACTATTTTTGGTAGTTCATCATAGCTCCAGCCTCTTGTGAGCTTTAGTATGCAACATCTTTAGTTTCAGGACTTTTGGGGAACATTTCTATTTTTGGCATATTACTATATTTATTAAGTGTTATATCTGACAAGTCCCAATCATAGTTTCCCTCAGCTTCAAAGAGCAATATCTTTAGTTTTAGGTTTAGGATGGTTTTGGCTATATTTATCATATTATTATTTATAGTAAAATGCTATTTTGGGAAATTGGTCTCAGTCTCAGCTTTTCCTCAGCTTTAAAGTGCAGAGCCTTCAATTTCAAGTTTTGGTGAATTTTCCTAAGACTGGGAAATATTATTTAATTATTTTACTATTTCCCTCATTTGGTGTTGCCCTAACTTTTATTGAAATTCTATAAAATAGAGTTTTGGCCTTCATTCTTCTTATGTTGAATATAGATAATGTTATGTTGTTGGAATGAGCTCAAGGAGTTCTTTTTTTGGTTGAGGATGAAAACCCTCTTCTTGTCTTATTGGTTTTGGTGGCGAGAGATCCACCCTAGCTGGTTGTTCTTCGTGGTTAAAGATTTACACTGATTTCGACTTTGTGGGTATTTTTGGATTTCAGAAAGATGAAGATATTCATAAGTTTCCAATGTGGGTTTCTTGGTTTTGGTGTGGTGTGAGTCTTTTTGGAGTGTTGTTTAAGTTTGGTAATGATCAGATGCTTTTTCTAGTGCTGATGTGCTTTTTTTGAGTAGTTGGAAATCGAACTTTGGCTCATATTACAGTGATTAGACCTGCTATAATTTCTCGGTATTATTTCTGAGTATTCCTCTTTGCTGGATGATACATTTTGAGTCATTTGTCATCCTTGGTCAAGAGCTGAAAGAATTATTGTAAGGAAAGGTTAAGGCTGTTATTAGAGCATTGGAAAGTTATTTGAGCAGATTTTAATACTGCTGATCACAAACAAAGTGTTGGAGCAGACTTCAAGCAGCTAATGAATTTCTATCATTGCAAATATTTGCCTGAGTCCATATAATGCCTTGCTTAGTGCTGGTAACATTTTTTAGCAGACTTCAATGATTTTTGAATATAATTTCAGGTCTGTTTTTTATATCAGAAGTCTGATTTCAGTTTGCTAATCACAACTCTTGATATTGTTATTGAGTTATCATTAGTTTGATGTGAAGAAAGACTTTCTCTTGTGATGCTATGATACTTTCTATGCTAATGTATTGATTAAGTGGCATTGGTGACAAACCCTCACTTCATCTAGTTAGTTGCAATTTCCTCTTTCTTTTTATGCTAATGCATTGACTCAGTGGCGATGCTTACAAACCCCCACTTCTAGTTTGTCATTGAGAACATTTGTATATGTGAGTTTTTTATCATGCATGCAATCTGATGCTAACAATCAGCAAGTTACTCTTCATCAGTTTATAACTTACATCAAATATATTCAATAATAATTCAAAGTGGTTATTACAGAAATATACTCCATGGACACATTTTCAAGGTACAATCAAATTAATATTGTAAAAGACAAATTGTCGAGTATCCTCATGGTAGAAGATGGGTTGTACGTGTACAATAGGATGTCGTTCGACTTGTGCAATGCCTCGACTACCTTCTAGCACATAATACTACACATCTTTGACAAGATGTCAGTGCGGAACTTTAAGGCATTCTTCGATGACCGGTCAATATACAGCAGGCACGATACTCACCTTACTGCACTTTGTGAATGCACAAAGAGGTGTCGGAGGGCAAGGTTGGCCCTGGACCTCAAAAAGTGCAGATTCATGGTACCCCAAGGCAAATTGCTCAACCACATAGTCTGCAAGGAGGGATTAAAGACAAACATTGACAAAGTAGGGGTCATCATTGAGATGGAGGCCCTAGAGAATGTAAATAGAGTGAAATCATTCCTTGGGCATGTTGGCTACTATTGGACATTCATTAAAAACACTCCCCGAATTTCCCATTCTCTCGATATGCTGACAAGGAAAGAATAACTGTTCACATGGGGGATGAGTAGAACAAGACATTTGTGGAATCAAAGTTAAGATTGGTGAGTGCACCTATCCTCGCATACCCAAATTGGAACAATGAATTTGACATACACGTAGATGACTCTAACAATGCAATTGGGGTTGTGTTGGCGCAAATGGGCATACAACAATTAGACCAATAAGTATTTTTTGCCAGCCGCCTACTCTCGAAAGCCGAAAAGAATTATAGCACAACTGAGAGAGGGACATTTGGGATGGTACACTCTATACAAAAGTTCTGCCACTACCTGCTAGACATACCCTTCACATTCTGTGGACCACTAGGTCTTAATGTATCTTGTGAACAAGCCAATCATTCATAGGCAAGTGAGAAAATTGTTGCTTCTACAAGAGTTCATGTTGATTATCATTGTAAGATCATGGAAAAGTCATGTCATTGTCGATTAGTTGTTCCAAATCAAGTCACGGGAGCCACAATGACTAAAGACTTCCTAAATGCTCACCTCTTCTAAATCATAGCGTTGCCACCATGGTACGAAAGCATTGGGGAGTACTTGTCCACCTCGGCCTTTCCAAGGGAGATGCCACCAAATGAAAGGAAGTTGGCATTGTAAAGAATTTTTTTTTAGCTCATTAATGGGTTTCTCTACAAGATAGGCCCCACCACACATTACAACGATGTGCCCTATAAGAAGGTATCCTAGGAGTTCTAAAGGAAGCATACAAAGGCCTAGCTAGCGTCCACATGGGACCTGACGCTATTGCACGCAAGTTGTTGCTAGCAAAGCTGTGGTGGCCAACATTGCACACTGATGCCCGTGAGTGGGTAGGAGGATGCAACACATGGCAAAGAGTTGGGAAACTAGTGAAGCATGACTTCATGCCACTTTTCGCTTTGCAACCCCAATAACTGTTTGAGAGTTGGGCCCTAGATTTGTTGGACCATTGAAGGTAAGCTAGGCACATAGCGCAAATATTTCGTGGTAGCAACAAAGTACCTCGCAAAGTAGACGTACATGAAGGAACTACTTGACAATACTGCCATCAGTATAGTGAGATTCATCTATGAGCAGATTGTCACAAGGTATAGAATTCTATCACAAGTGATTGAAAGGTACATTTTGTGAACCTTGTCATCGAGTTGATGATGATCAAGTTTAAAAATTCACACCCTTTCAAGTTTGTACTACCCACAAGCCAATGGTCAAGTAGGATTAACAAATAAATTATCGGTCTCAGTGATATATAAATCCTGTGGTGTTGAAGAGAAAGATTGGGAGGAGAGACTACTGGCCTTACTTTAGCAATACCGTATGACATACAAAGTGAGTACTTGACATACCCCATTCCAACTAATGTATGGGTAGGAGGTTGTGGTACTCGTTGAGTACTCGCTTCCAAGTTTGCACATTGTTGTCGAGAATTGTCTCGGTGATGCCAGAAATTTGAACTAATGTCTCTTTACCCTTAACAAATTGGACGAACAAAGAGTATGGTACAATGGGCCATGAAGGTTATGCAATGCTAGCAGAAGTTATGGCATGACAAGCATCTTCGGTGAATGAACTTCTATCCAGGGTAGTTGGTTTTAAAATATAAGGGTCGTAGAGAAGTTAAACAGGGGAAGTTCAAAGTTCGTTGGTTGGTACCATTTAAATTGAGGGAGGTGGGTCGCAAACTTGCAATGCTTGATGAAAAATTCATTTGGAATGGATCTAAACTAAAGATTTGTCGTGAGAGGAAAGGACCCACCATAGCAATAATCATCTCGGGATACGCTACTCATGGAGACTGGCCACAGGGTGAGATGAAGTGCTGGAAGAAGACCCAATGATCAAAGATCAACCATATGTACTAGACGAAGATTGAGTTAATCCTGTAGGATGGCTTGAGGAAAGGTTGGGAAGGAAGCATGTAGAAGGAATTGTGGTACCACACATCCACAAGCAGCTAAGCAATGCTTATTTTGACACGTGCAGTTTGGGTTCGAATAGGTGGATATTGGAGATGGAAAGCACCGTACAAGGGAGTACAACAAGGGTACATGGCCTATGACATTGATGAAGAAGCCCAGAAGAAACAAAAGGAGGAACAAGCGACAAAGGGAGAACCAGAGGAGGATTGGGAAGAAGAAATTGGCTTGGAGGAGTTTGCGAAAATGTTGGGTCCATGACTCAAAATAGTAATCAAGGTAGATGACATGCTTATTGTGGAGGACTAGTAGAACAGATAAATCATCAAGTATTGCATTGAATAAGGGAGATATTTGGGAATAACCACCCTTGATATTTTTTGAAATATATGATGCAAGATATAAACTAATGAAGAGTAACTTTTTGATTGTTAGCTTCAGATTGCATGCATGGTAATAAACCCACATATACAATGCTCTCAATAAGACCTAGAAGGGGCAGGGGCTTGAACCATTACCACTCAGTTGGTACAATAACATAGAAAATAGAAGAACAACTAGATGAAGTGGGGAAAGTGCCTTTGGCACCTAGTGAATTGCATAGCAATTACAAGGACCGAATTCAAATAATAAGATAAAGAGGGGGCTGGGCCATCTCTCTCTAACATCCTTACATCAACATAGGAAACATTAATGCATTGTAAAGAAATATCCTTTCAACTCAATAAGCATGTGTTAGCCCCAAAGCAATATCAAAAATGATAAGCAACTGAAATCAGATTTTCTGATAATAAATTCACCAAAAAGCATGCAGAAAACTCACTTGAACTTGACAAGAAAGAGCACATGCAAATGCCAAAAATCCCAATAATCAGTTCTCCACCATATCCAACACATGAGCTCTCAAAAGATGGCAATCAACAATGAGGAGTGCAATGAAACAATACCTAGAACAATATCTTTGTCAACCACTGAGTTATGAACATAAGTTTGATTTTTTGTTATTCTGCAAAAACACACCGGCACTAAGGAAAGGCTCCAAAATTGTATCAATCTTGAACAGCTCTTCAAAAGGATACACCACACACCAAAACCACAATACACACATCAAAAAATTGTAGATAACACCATCTTCCTCAAACCCAAAATCATCCACAAAGACAAAATCACTATAAATCTTGAACCATAAACACCAACCTGATAAGGTGGGTCACTCTCCACTGAAAGCAGCAAGACAAGAAGAGAGTTTTCATCCTCAACCAAAAGAACTCTTTGAGCTCATTCTAGTAGCATAACATTATCTTCACAATCTTCAACATAAGAAGAATGAGAGTCAAAACTCTATTTTATAGAGATTGAAAAAAAGTTAGGACAACACCAATTTAGGACAACTCCAATAATAAAATTGTTAAATCAGTACAAACTTATTATTCAAATTTGTTTTATTCTTATATATATATATGTGTGGCTGAAAATATCTTATTCTAATAATATCACTGTTATTTGCAGGAGAAGAAATCTGAATGTATGCAGATATAATACCCTTGTAATTCAAATATTGCTGATGGAGGAATATATATTAATACTGAGTTTTCTGTTTACTGTATACAACACTTATCAATTTCGGTGTCTTTTGATAAACAGTCTTACTCATGTTTATATGCTCGGTGATCTATGAATAGTCACATCTATGAAAGACGTGACTCCTTGAGGAGTCACGCCTATCATAGGTGTGACCAATAGTCACACACGATAATGATTAATCTCAACGACTTGTTAATAGTCGATACTTTTTCAAGCAAATGTGCCGATTCAATATGCTGTTTCAACATGCCGATAATAACATGGATGCCGATACTAACAAATAGTAATCGGTTGTTATGATATCGAGTGTTATTTCATTTAAGCAATCGAACTTTAATTCGATCATGCTGAGAATACTGTGCACGACATAAGTCATATATCTATTGATATATATATCAATATATGATGATAAATCATCATTATATATATATATTGATATATATATATATATATTTGTATTTTTACTCTTGATCGCAAGCATATGTTATATGAATTCTCTAAATGATATATGAATTTATTTGATCGATGCTATATGCAACAACACTTCCTCTTAGCTAGGGAAGATAAATCATTTGTATCACATTTCTTGTGATAATAAGTCTCACTTATCTTGTGAGGACAAGCATCACATAACATGTGATGACTTGTAAGGTGTCACCTAGCTCGTGGCATTGAGTGTATCACATAACTTGTGATAAATCTTCACATTTCTCGTGAAGACAATCATCACATAACACGTGATGATGAGTATCACATAACTCGTGATACTTAAGGATGATATGCTTTAGAATATCATATTCTCCTTATACATCCTAGTTATGGTATGTGCACTGACATTAAGTCACATAATGTCTACCATAACAATTCATGGCACATCCATGAATGATATCCAGTCAGCATGATATCAATATTACAAGATCGTCATCTTATAATATTTGAATACAAGTGTTCATTTCCAAAATATCGTCACCTTTTAGAGATGAATAACAGAGGTGGAGCCCATAGAGTCATATATCAACACATATGACAAAAGAAGTTTACACATTAAACATCTTATATATATATATATATATATATATATATATATATATATATATATATGTAAGATTACAATGCAAATTACAATTCAATCATACCAAGACCTTTCTTGAAGTGTTCAACTTTCACTTGGGCAAGTGGCTTGGTTAGTATATCTGCTGTTTGATCTCCTGTACTGATATATTCCAATTGAATCACATTCCTGTCCACCATGTCTCTCACATAATGATAAGGAATCTCTATATGCTTGGATCTGTCATGAAATACTGGATTCACATAAAGTTTTATGCAACTCTGATTATCACAATGGATGATTGTAGGTCTCAGGGGCTTTCCGAATAATCCCACTAGTAGTTTTTTGAGCCATATTGCTTCTCTTGCAGCCATAGAGGCTGCAATGTATTCGGCCTCTATAGAACTTTGAGCCACTGAAGACTGTTTCCTGCATATCCAAGATATCATGGTGGATCCCAAACTAAAGCAGCAACCTAAGGTACTCTTTCTATCAGTTACACTTCCTTCCCAATCAGAATCTGTGAATTCATGTAGATTCAAGTCAACTTTCTCATATTTGAGTCCATAATTTAGAGTTTCTTGAAGGTATCTCATAATATGCTTTGCATCCATAAGATGTATCTCCTTAGGCTCACACATAAATTGACTCAAAGCATTTACTGCATAACAGATATCTGGTCTGGTATTAACCAGGTACATCAAGGATCCAATTATTTACCTGTAGAGGGTAGGATCTACAGTTAGAGAATATGCTGCTGCCTCCTTTAATTTATGAAGGTTTGTTTCCATGGGAGAAGACATGGGTCTGCAATTCATCATACCAAATCTCTTCGGTATGTCCAAGGTATACTCTCCTTGACTAAGTACAATGTTGTCAGAGTTCTGCAAAACTTCCAATCCGAGAAAGTAATGTAGAAGGCCTGAATCCTTCATTTCAAATTCTTTCGCAAGATCTTTCTTACATTGATCAATCAGGTGATCTTCACCTGTAATCAATAGATCATCAACATACAAGATTAATATTAACATATCACCTTTGCTTTGCTTGAAGTAGAGATTTGGATTTGCATCATTCTTAGAGAACCCCAGTTTCAAGAGATAGCTATCGATTCTTTCATACCATGCCCTGGGGGCTTGTTTAAGCCCATAGAGAGCTTTCTTCAATCTGCACACGTGAGATTCCGCAGTATGAATTTCAAATCCTTTAGGTTGCTCCAGGTAGACTTCTTCCTCTATTTTCTCATTTAGGAATGCCATCTTTACATCCATTTGATGAACTTTCCATCCTTTGGTTGCTGCAATGACTAGAACTGCTCTGACAAAAGTATATCTGGCAAGAGGTGCAAATGTTTCCTCATAATCAATTCCTTCCTTTTGTGAGAAACCTCTGGCAACAAATCTGGCTTTATTTTTCTCTATACTGCCATCTGCAGCATACTTGATTTTGAATAGCCATTTGGATGACACAATAGATTTTTCTTTTGGCCTTGGGACTATTTCGCAAACATCATTTTTTAAAATGAATTGGTATTCTTTTGTCATGGCATCCTTCCGTACTTGGTGTTGGAGAGCTTCTGATGCAGTTGAGGGTTCAGATTTGGAGAGATCATTCATAAAGGCCACATAGCTAGAAAATCTTCGGGGTATTTTACTTTCTCTAAGAGTCCCTGAAAGAGCTGCAAAGTTCTTTGATTCTTCCACTGTTTTGGTGGCCCAAAGTGGTCTTTTCTTATGATTCTCTTGTGGTAGGTTTTGTACTTCCTCTTCCAAGTTTGAAGTTGGAGTGATATTTTCAGACTCAAAGGAGTTTCAAGCTCTTTTGAAAGCTAAATCCTCCTCAAATATTACGTCTCTACTAAGTTCAATATTTCTATGTCCAGGTATAAATATTCTATAGGCTTTAGAAGTTTCACTATATCCAACAAAGATTCCTTTCCTTCCAGAAGGTTCTAGTTTTGTTCTTTTCTTTTTAGGTACATGAAAGAAGACAGGGCAACCAAATATTTTAAAGTGAGTGATATCTGGCTTTATACCTGTGAAAACTTCTTCAGGGGTTTTGTCTTCAATATGAGAGTGAGGGCATCTATTTTGTATGTATACAACAGTGTTGGAGGCTTCTACCCAAAGATAGGTTTCTAAATTTTGATCAAGGAGCATGGCTTTAGCTGCTTCTACAATAGTTCTTTTTTTCCTTTCTGCAACCCCATTTTTTTGAGGATTGTAAGGGATAGTGAACTCCCTCTTAATCCCTGTTTCTTTGCAAAATTCTCTAAAGATGTCAGAGGTATATTCCCTCCCATTATCAGTTCTTAGGATTTTTATTTTCTTTCCAGAGGTGTTTTTAGAAATGGATTTGAACTCTTTAAATCCCTTGAGGATCTCTTCTGATTCTTTACATCTGAGGAAGTAGATCCAGGTTTTCTGGGAGAAGTCATCAACAAATATTACATAGTATAGAAATCCTCCCATAGAAGGTACAGACATGGGTCCACATAGGTCAAAGTGAACTAGTTCTAAAACATTACTTGTTTTACTACTACTACTTTGAAAGGAGCCCTTTGTATTTTTGCCTAGGGCACATCCCTTACATGTACTTGAATGATATTGTTTTAATTTAGGTAAGCTTGTGACTTATTTTTCAATAGAGGATAAGGTACAAAAGTTTAAATGTCCTAATCTTCTATGCCATATCTCGTTAGAGTCTGCAATTTCATGAATTAGAGCAAGATTCGGTTTAGTACATACCTCATACAAATAACCATTTTTGTGCCCTAGGGTTACAACCTTCTTGATAGAAGAATGCTTCGGCCATGCCAACACCTTGCTATCCATGAAGGTTACTCTGTACCCATTATCCTCTAGTGTAGATATGGAAACTAGGTTTCTTTTGATTCTTGGGATGAAAAGAACTTCGGTGAGTTGGATGGACATTCCTGACTTCAACTTAATGGTGCAGGTCCCAACACATTTTACTGGATGTGTTGAGTCATCTCCGATGGTTACCTCTTCATCAATTTCTTCTATCATAGAGTCCAATAGTTCTTTGTACCTAGTGATGTGTCTTGATGATCCATTGTCTATAATCCAGATATTAGATTTGTTGGATACTTGATTAGAGAGGGCAGAGTAGAATGCGTGTTTCTTTGAATCATGTTCTCTTTTATTTCTTTTCACTTTGGCAAATGTAGCTTGGGGTTTAATTCTATCGGGGCATCTAGCTACATAATGTCCATATTGATCACATCTGAAACATTGAACATGAGAGACATCCCTCTTAGATGAACCTTTGTCATGATGGTCTTTCCTCTTCTTGAAGTGTTTCTTCTTTCCTTTCTTATGAGAGTTTACATTTAACACATGTAGATCTTCACCTATGTTCTTTTGTTTGATCCCTTTCTTGTTTTGTCTTGACTCTTCCTGAAGGCAGTCAGATCTTAATCGATCGAAGATGGGATATTTAGATCTTGCACTAATGCCTTGCACACATGTTTCCCAAGTATTTGGTAGGCCATCTAGTGCAATGAGTGTCAGTTCTTTACTCTAAATTACATATCCAAGTGTTGTTAATTCATCCCTTAGAGCAGATATTCTCATAAAGTATGCATTGATGGATTCTCCTTTATTCATACTTATACGATTAATCTCTCTTTTTAGGGCTAGGGTCTTACTAGCATTGTTTATTTCATATGTGCTTTCGAGTGATTTGAACATGTGATAGGCAGTCTCATATTTCATCAGAATTGGCACTATATGATCTCTAACACCATCAACAATGATCTTCATAGCCTTTTCATTTCCATCAATCCAGATGGATCTTTCGGGATCATTTTGTGGCTCTTCTTTCTCCTCCTTTATGAAAGATTTGACTTTATTTTCTTTTAGAATCATCCTAATTTGAAACTTCCATGATGAGAAGTTGTTTCCTCCTTCAAGTCTATCCTCGAATCTGATAGCACTTGCCATAGAAATGTGATATATATATACAATTTAATAATTGATATTGAATTTCTCAAGTTTGAGAGCTTAAAAGATCTTCCTTTACCAGTGCTCTGATACCATGTTAAATCAGTACAAACTTATTATTGTTTTATTCTTATATATATGTGTTGCTGAAAAAATCTTATTTTAATAATATCACTGTTATTTGCAGGAGAAGAAATCTGAATGTATGCAGATATAATACCCTTGTAATTCAAATATTGCTGATGGAGGAATATATATTAATACTGAGTTTGCTGTTTACTGTATACAACACTTATCAATTTCGGTGTCTTTTGATAAACAGTCTTACTCATGTTTATATGCTTGGTGATCTACGAATAGTCATGTCTATGATAGACGTGACTCCTTGAGGAGTCACGCCTATCATAGGCATGACCAATAGTCACACCCGATAATGATTAATCTCAACAACTTGTTAATAGTCGATACTTTTCCAAGCAAATGTGCCGATTCAATATGCTGTTTCAACATGCCGATAATAACATGGATGCCGATATTAACATGGATGTCGAGCCCGATACTAACAAATAGTAATTGGTTGATTACTATATAATAGTAATTGGCCGATTACTATCTGTTAGTAATCGGTTGTTATGATATTGAGTGTTATTTCATTTAAGCAGTCGAACTTTAATTCGAGAATACTCTGCACGACACAAGTCATATATATATATTGATATATATATCAATATATATATGATGATAAATCATCATTATATATATATATATATATATATATATATATATTTGTATTTTTACCCTTGATCGAAAGCATATGTTATATGAATTCTCTAAATGATATATGAATTTATCTGATCGATGCTATATGCAACAACAAAAATAATAAACTTTAGCCCTTTTAATATTTCCCTTAAAAGTAACTTATAGTTGTCACTGTTTAGGCATGGCGCAAGGGTTTTTTTTAACACTTTTTTTCACTTAAATCATAAAGTCACTTCATAAAAACATATAAGTGAAATAATGGAATAATATTTCCTATCCTTAGGAAAACCTGAAACTGAATACTTTGCACTTTGAAGTTGAGGAAAGGCTGAGACTAAGACCAGTTACCCAAAATAACATTTACTATAAATCAGTGTAACACGGGGACACGTCCCCCCCCCCCAAACCCCCATGCACCCAGGTTGGGGATGTCCCTGTGTCGAGGACTTGGTGTTGCCAAGTCCCCCCACCATTACCTTCGTGTGATAGAAAGGGGGTTTACTGGCTAACGTAAACATCACTCTTACACACACACACTACATATGCATATTTATGAATGTATTATGTACATGATTTTGTACTTGTTTTGATATCATGCTACTCATTGTAATCATCTCTATGATATTTATGATATTCTTGTTGCAATTTTGTTATGTTCAAGTATTTGGTATAATAATTTATTAGTTTTTATACTATTATACATCATTTCATAACTAGCATTTCAAGTACTATATGTATAGTATATTACAACACCCCCCCCCGCCCCTCGCCACCGTCCCCTCGCCATCCCCAAATTGAAGCCCTTTTTTCCCCCATCCCAGAAACTTGTCCCAACATCTTGACATCTTGACGTCCCCCAATGCCCGTGTTACACTACTATAAATGGTAATATGCTAAAAATAGCCAAAACTATCGAAAACCTGAAATTGAAGATGCTACTTTCTAAAGTTGAGGGGAACTATGACTGGGACATCTCAGATATAGAACTTACTAAAGATAGTAATATGATAAAAATGGAAATGTTCTCAAAAAGTCCTAAAGCTGAAAATGCTGCACGCTATGCCTAAGTTTCAGAAATTTATTGAAGTTAGTGTGTGATTTCATTGATTATTCTGCAATTGAGAGTAAACGTCAATCTTTGTATTGTGTTGTTTATTCATCTATTTGTTTGGCTGAGAAGCTGCATTTGCACCCTGGCCCCCCGAACCGGGTCCGTGTCTGGTCTGGATTCGCGAATCGGTCGCGCCGGATCTGGGTAGGGTCCGTGTGTGGACCTATGGGTCCGTCCGGATCCGCAGGCACCGGATCCGGGCAGGGTCCGTGTGTGGACCTATGGGTCCGTTCGGATCTGCAAGCCTGCGGATCCAGACGGACCCACAGGTCCACACATGGACCCTGCCTGGATCCGGTGCAGACCCGGGGGGATCTAGCGCGAATCCTCGAGGATCCCGCGCGGATCCATGCGAATCCCCAAGGACCCGCGGCCTATGAAGGCATAAAGCACTTAATATGCCATTTTTTTTTTCATCTAACCCTAAAATGACCCAATTTTCCAGTCGAGGGGTGGGAGGATTTATACAAATATAACATTAAGTATAAGTTTGATTTATTTAATTTTTTATAGTTTAAGTTATATTTGTATAAATACTTTCCAGGATGTTTGAGATAGGTTCCAGCTTCATAAGAGTTAAGATGCAAATTCTAGATTTTGGGGGTTTTTGAAAAATTCTAGACTTAGCCAAATTTCAAGATTCAGCAGGCCTTCAGCAGGGTTACCTCCCACAATCCATCATGGCTTTCTAAGGTCAAACTGAAGCTGGCAAAAGGATTCTCAAAGGGTTTTAACTCGTTTTATCACAAATCACTTGGTTTTGACCCCTTATCTATGACAGACTTAGCTTAGCTCTCCCCAAATCCCAGATAGACATGACTTCCGAATAGGCCAAAATCACTCAAACCTCATTTGCCGGACCTAGGGACTTGAAAACAACCACCAACAAAGACTACCTAAGACCTAGTTATGAAGACTTTGACATTTGGCATTGATCAATGATCAAGCATCATAGATTCATACTATGAAATGATTTAGTTTTACAATTATGTATATTTCTCTTATTTTTTTGTATACACACACACACACACACATGAATCCATACGAATCATAATGGGAAAATAAAAATTCACGAATCCACGAACCGGATTCTGGAACCCGAATCTGTCCCCAAACCCGAACCAGCAACTTAGTTGTTTGGCCCTTGGAATAATAGGTTATTCTATTTTAGTTGTTATTCCTTTCCAATCATGCTTTCATTTGATTATTCCTCTGTTTATGCCAATAGAAAGTTTCGTTGTCTGTGCTTAGAGTTATTTTGTTTTCAGTTCTTAATATGCCAAGGCAAAAGGATAGGCAAATAGAAAGTTATTTCTATTTATGTGCAAATCCCAGAGAACTTTTATATCTATAGCTGTATATTTTGTCCATAACTTAGTGTCTGGAGTAGTTCTAGGAAGCCTCCCCTTATAATTTGAAGATAAGTTTTTCCTCACTTATTGTTTCAGTTTGAGTAGTCTTGAAAGAGACAAGTAGAATTGCTAAAACCTATCATGAATCCCTTTGACCTCCCACCATCATTTGGTTGCAAGGAGATTACAAGCAATCTGTTCCTCTAACTGTATTCGCTCCTATGCTATGTTAGACTACAATCTAAAGATGTGATAGAATAAGACAGATCTACATCAGAAACACCTGTCTTTGAACCATTCCATGTCCCTAGATCTTAATATGGTTGAGACTACAACATTATAGGCACATTTTCCCTAGTAACTTTTATTTTGCTGACCAATATCCATTGGTTACAGAAAATCCTGGTTGAACAAAATTGCTTCTGTGCCTTAGCAGATACAAAACTATGGATGAAAAAAACTTTGTAACAAAAGTAGGTGCTTCCCTATGCTAATAAGAGCTTATGCATCCCTACGGGGAACGTGCATGGCCTGGTTGGATGAAAAATATGATTTATCATTTATAATGCAGGAATACTGTACATAAGCTGAATTCTACCAGATCTTAGATTCATCCAGAACACCTTCTATTCGGCATTCATCATGGAATTACAGGTCAGAATGTTTTAGAAGTCATTAGAATCTACGAATCATATGTTTTTTCTCAGATAAATGTAAGCCCTTTCAATGAACTTCATTCATATTTTTAATATGTAAATAGACTTCTTGTCCTTTCCCATATACTCTTTCTGTTTTCACTGTCTTCCATGATCTCACTCGTATGCATGCAGATTTCTTTGCTAACATGTTATATAATTTTTATTTGTTAACCATTATTATCATTGCTTTTTAGTTTTTTGAAATTCGTATCTCTCATCACATAGACTATTAATACCTACCATTGATTGAATTTGGTGAAAATGGTTAAAATTTTCTAATATTCAATGATGTCATACTGTATTGCAGCAGCATCAAGTGAAATTCGAAACCTTTTGAAGGATGAGGGACTGCAAAAAATCATATTAAAAATTGATTCCTCTGTAAATGCTGAGGAGGTCATTAATCTTATATTTCTCTTACACATCCATGCATCATTTTGTATATTTAACACTTGCCTCAATGCGAGGGGCAGGATTTCATGCCAGGTGCACTCACAAAGGCATACTGAGACTTTTTTTTATTTTTTTCTCTTTTCAGGAACTTGATAAGGCCATGGAAGGGCCACTTTTTAGAGAGTTCACAGAAAAGGTATGGCATCTGCATGTTCAGGCATCTTAATTATCACTTATAATGAAATTATCAAAAATCTACTTTTGAATTCTTATTTAATGGATTTAACATTTGTACATATCATTACTGTGTAGATTTCATCTATTATCAATCCAGAGGAGCAATCACTTGTAACCCAAGTTTGATGGTGGTAGGTAATTAGCTTCCCCAGAGTCTTTAGAGGAAAATGATAATTGTTAATTATCCACTTCAGTTACCCTATCCTATGCTAATGATCACAGCATAACAAGATCTTAGGGATTAATGTAATTATTTATTTAGTTTATGTCCTTTTCTTCTGGGTCGAAGTGGGATTGAATATGCTTCAGCCTTGGAAATCCCCACACCATGCTGTATCTTCCAAACATAAACAACATGTGCCTTTTTCTTTCTGGCTTTTGCAGCTGTCTAGATTGTCAGGCCATTGCTTCAAATCTATCTCATCTGACCTAAATCTTTTGGGGGGATTCCCTGATGTTTATATGCTCCATTCTGTTAATATAAGCCTTAATATTTGGGTATGTTTATTCTGTTGAATTATCATGGAGGAACGGAATCCTCATGAAGAAATGTATACTCGCGTGCTATAGTGAACTCTCGTTATGTTTAAGAAACCCTCAACATATAAAGAATTAGTCTAGAATTCTGGCATAGAAATTCACTAAATTAATTGTGGTTATTAGATTTTTTACCATTGCATCTATTTTTGCGAACCATTCTGTTGATTGTTGTTTGCTTCATTAAATGCTCATTCATACTAGAATTTTGGAGCTTGAAAATGCTCATTCATTGACTAGCATTGTCACAAACCTATTACTCAATGGCTTTGTTGCCGTTAAATTTTAGAACACCTAGATTCTGTACATATAAAAATATTTCAACTGCCATGCTTGTGAAAGTCGATATAACAATGCAATTTAAAGATATAGGGCCAACTTTCATGCTAGGGTCCCCTATTTGCAAGTTGTGGGTAATGAAGACACATGAACAAACCTTGTCATATGTGATCTCGTAAACATTATTGTTCTTATAAGTGCACCTTATTTTGTTATTACACTCTTTTTAACACTTTGTGCCTCACAATAAAGCGTAGCCTTGTGAGGGTATGCCGGTAAAATATTCTTTCCCTAGCTGATTAGTCAGAGGTTTGATGATCTTGTGTGAAGTAATATAGCTACACAATATTTACCATAAAAGATTTTTAACATAAACAAGACATTTTTCACACAAATAAATGAACTATCTTTGAGAAAATATATATAAAATCTAATGTGAGAATGAACACATCCAGGTGTGAGAAAGTTAAAATGTCTTAAATGATATACACAGTGTTCAAATATGTTTAGGTCTAACTCGCATATTATAGTCGACAGATGTGTGGATGGAAATCATTGATAGGATAATCTGATCCATATGTGAATGTAGGGATGGTATCGACAAGCTGATTATTGCAATAATCTGATCATATGTAACCTTGCGAACCCATTACAAATGCAAGTGATCCTATGACAACTTCTACATCTATGCATAACATTTTTTTATTGACGGTTCTACATACAAGGGTTGCACAATGATTTGTCATGGTCACTTATTATGTAGTTGAATTTTACATGAGCTATATGTTAAATTACAATTTACTAATACTACAAGAATCAATATTATATTACTTCATTGATATTAGCAATAGAAGCATAAAAGTAACCTCTAAGTGAGATGTAATTGGTACAAGCATAATTACCAACCTTGTGATAAGATAGTACTAGAAGTATATTATCATGATTGAAATGTTCTATGTGGAAGCTTCAATTCTCCTAATAGGATTTTATTTTTGTAGAGAGTTGTGAAGCCCATTAATCAAGATAGGCTTTGTGGAAGACAATGATGCATGCTACGTGCAACACAATTGCAAAATGAATTGAATGATATTTTAATTAGAGAAACAAAACAACTTCAATATAAGTACTCGACGATCTCCAAGTTCTAATATGTTACAGCATCGCAAATCTCTAATATACGTGAGATTTAAATTATGTTTGTCATTCTAATGGTTGTCTCCTTTCACAAAAATCTATAAATGTAGTTTTTACGATGGAGTTGTCAGCAACCAGTTCCTCAAATAAACCTAGTGTTGTTTGGGGATGCATTCGTTGTCTTTTTTACCCTCATCTCGAATAGGGGATATTTTGGCGACTCGGGGACACCTTGGAAACATTGCCTCTTTGTGTGCCAAGTTTTGGAAACATCCCAAAGACTTAAAAAAAAAAGTACTGAATGCTAGGAATAACTAGCCAATTACATTTTCTAGTTAAGTGTGGTTTCATTACCATTGACATCACAAAGTTGTCCCATAAATCTAGTGAGAAACAAAAAACAATGTATTTGTTCTCTTCATCCATCTTTACTCCTATATGTAATTTGATTATCATATTAAAAAAATTAAAATGATTAGTTACACAACCACTCTCCCTCATGTTCAAGGAATATATTATAACAAGTCTATTTGCTAGGCTTTTAACTTCTTTAATGATGGATTTATTATCTACTCTTGAGACACATTTTTTAACACAAAACTTGAAAGGCATTACTATATTGTACTTTGAGCTTTCTTATTCATTTTTAAAAGTTGTCATAATGCCCATAAAAAGGATGTGCCACAAGATGTCCTTTTCAACTTCTATAGGTCATAGTTTTGACAATTGATCTTTGTCAATTTCATGCCTTGATATACTTGCCATAGATTTAATAGTGTTTTGTTTTCATACAATCTTAGCATGTTAAATTTAATCATAGTTTTACACCAATTGTAACCTTTTAAGATGAGGGTTTTCTCCACCACACATGCTAGAGTTTGTATTCAAAATATATGGATACTAGCTAAACAACCAACTTGTGTTCTCATATTAAATGTTTGAGATTTCATCTTTGTTACTAAGGGTAGCTGAGATTGAAATAATGAGTTTTTAAGATTGTTTGTTTAGTTAAGAGTCAACAAGAAGCACCAAATCTAAGTACATGTATGGAATTCAAGGAATGGTATAATTAAATAAAGCACATTTTTTTATGTGGAGAAACTCTTACATGGGAAAACCCACCACCAAAAGATATTCACAATTGCACTATTGAGAATCAACATCGATTCAATACAATAAAGTTTATGGAAAGTTTGTCACAGTCTCAACCTATGATATAATTGCTCAAATTCTTCTAACATTTAAAAGGAAATGAGACATGTCTCGCTTGTCATAGACCTTTAGATAGGAAGCTATGAAAGAAATTGTTATTGTCAATCTAACAAACATCTATAGTGGACAATGGAACAAAAGTATATACTTGCTTGAAATGACAAACTTTACTTCTTAATACATTCAATCCAAAAGTAAGAAGGGGAATGATATGATTGGATGGTCCCTCAATATTGTGTCCATAAACTATGATATTATTTTTTCATATATATATTTTTAAATTGTTGGTAGATTACAAAAGAAGGGTATATCATAGATTACAAAAGAAGAGTATATCATATATTAGTTTATGATTGGATGGTCCCTCAATATTGTGTCCACTTTTGGGACATCCTAATTTTTGCTTGAAATCACAAATTTTTAATAAAATGTTATGATTTAAGCCTTGAGAAGTTCCATTTGAAGGATCTTAATTGAAGAGGGTTGGATCAAGCCCCCTTGGATAGAACCCCTATAATCTTAACTAATATTTGCAATTGAGTATTTGCACTTATCAAAATATTGACAAAAAAACACTTGTGTTACATTTTGGGGGATCATATGAATTCATTTAGAAGTTATGTTTTGTGCTTTTATAACCCTTATTATAAGCTTTCCAAAAATTGTAATTTTTTGTATATTTAAATTGATTGCTATATTTATTATTTATTTGTTGGGAATGTTGGTTTTTTATTAAACATTAAAGTCTTTTTTTCACACAAGAAAAAAATAGAAAAATAGAGATTTTCTTTATTGAGATATTTTCCCCTTAGGTATTTATGTCCTCATTTTAAAAAAATGAAGGTAATTAAAAAACATACAAAAAAAACTATGCAATACAACATATATCTCTATACATATTATAATTACTCTTAACTTTGAAAATTATTTAAAAATATATATATGAAAAAATAATACAAATTAATTAGGGGATGTCCCTGTGCCACAATGACAAGTTGTGAAGTGGTCCTAAGACCACATCTCATGTTCGAATCTTGGCAAGATCTGTTGAGCCAAACACACTCCTCATCTACTTCACTTGTTCCAGAAGAAGACAACAGGTGTGTCCCACATGACTTGCCACAAAGGTGCAAGGAGAGACATGACACATGTTGGGATGGGTGGAGGAGAATGTCCACAGAGAGATATAAGGAGTTGTGAGGAGTGACAAGATGGCCATGGAGGGATAAGGGTGGATACCACCATGGGCCCGCAACAACTGTTCATGTTGCAACAAGACAAGAGATATAAGGAGAAAGCCTTGTCACCATGGAATGACACATGGAGACATAAGGGAAGGAGCTTCAAAGAGTTAAGTATGATGGTTTAATGGAGGGATAAGGAGATGCTTGATCATGTTGAGATAAGGTGCCAAGTAGCTGAACAAATTTGAGGATGATGCCCCTAAAAAATGTGGTCTCACTAGTTCATAGCTCCAGTCAAAAGTGATTCAGCTCTGGCCCATTACCGACCAAAAAATAATAATAAATAAAACATAATAATTTAATTTATATTATTTTGCTCTTGATGTAAACTTCTTGTTTTGCACTCTCAAAATCTTCTACCCAACGGACGGTTAGGGCTCCTAACTAGAACAATGATCTCCCCATCAACACAATCAAGGCTCTAGACATATGTACCTCAAGAAAGGGCTCCATGGAATTTACTTTGAGATTTTTTTCAAACTAATGGTGGCTCTGGTAAACTTCCTAGTTACTCTGTGTTTGGAAACATCGCGATGAAGGGTACTCCAATTTCTTGTGTGTCCTAGGTCTCCATTGCTCATATTTCTCAATAGAATGGGGGGACCTTTGGTAGGGGTATCATTTGCCCTAAATCAATACCTTTGGGTGGAAAAGATCATAATCCTTCACTTGGCACAAGGATTTTAGGCAACCAATTTGTCTCCTACAATAGAGTTGCTTTAGATCTCGAAGGTGCAAAATCCCATTTTCTCTTTATTGGCCTAGATAAAGAGATGTCTGAGGATGATGCTACTTACTCAAAGTAGACCTTAACTTTTTGATTTAATAATTTTTGGCCCAATCTTGTGGAGTTAAATAAAAGGATTAGGCAATAATGGTAACCTATTATCGATGACAATATTTGTATTGGGTGTTGGGTGAAGAGCTTCTTTTATGTAACATGTGTCCTTCACGAGGACAAAGATCTATTGTTGCAAAAGGGTCCATGGATGTGGGATGATGTCATTCTATGGATGAAACCCTAGTTTCTAGAGTTTGATCCTTTCTAAAGTTTCAACTATAGCTCCAATTTTGGTACAATTTCCTAACCTTCCATTGCACTTTTGGGGTTCTTCCTACTTGTCTGTAATCGGAAATTCCATTGGCAAATTTGTCTCTGGGCCTACTTCTTCCACTTCTAAATCTTCTTTCACTCTTCAAACATCATTCACATTTGCTCACATCTTGGTGGAAATGGATATGTCCAAACCTTTACTTGTAGAAATTGAAACCAAATCCTACAATAAGACTTAGAGGTAAATGATCGATTGTGATGGAATACCATTCAAAGATTGAAGATGTTATGGTGTTGGGCGTGGTGCATCACAGTGCAACAAAATTTGTACCGAACGTAAGAGGAGGAGCACTTGGTGGGTTGGGGATAAACCTTATCACCAACATATTTCTCCAATTTTTGAAGATGCTTCTAATACATATGAGGTCCTTGTGATGGCCAATTTGGCTATAAAATCTCCTAGCAAGGTTTCTGCCCCCACTGACTTCTTGCAACTCTACACTCAGTAAGGCCTCTTCCATTGTGATGGATCCTCTACAACACAATGATACAATTATCTCAACCCCAGTGGTCAAGCATCCTTTAGACTCTTCAACCTTAAATGTGGGTTCCCCTTCTCCCAAGGTGTTTAACACTCCTACTTAGGTTTCACCTTTTCCCCCAAAGGTCTATTGAGGGAGATGAAGCTAATCAATGACACTCAATCCAAAAAAGGAAAAAGAATTCCAACAAAGGCGTAGATGTCAACAATAGAATGCTTCTCTTTCTTCTTGGTTTGTCTTGTGCTTCATATTTTATCTCAAGTGACTTCATTCTCTTTTTCTAATTAGCTGTTGGCGTGCTAGTTGTTGGTTTTCTAGACTATGCTGGTTGGGGTTGTTTCCAACATTGTTTTGTTTGGATGATGGTCGTTGTTTCCATCTTGTCCTATTTTGTAAAGGGTTTCGGGGCCCTTCAAAACCTGTTTTTACCTTATTCTAAAACAATAGAATGCTTCTCTGATCTAACACCAAAGTTGAGATTTGACCATTAAGAAATGATTTTAATTTCTTGTAATTTGTTATCTTTTACAGTAGAGTAGATTTTGTTTTTTATAGTGGTGTCATAAACCGATAGGTTGTGTAGTTAATGCATTGTCTGGAATGTCTTTTTTATCAGAGTGATGCAAAGTTAGTTTGCATAATAAGTTATACCCCTGTTATTAGGGCATGCATTTTTTATTATTTTATTTTCAAATTATACTTTTCCCACAACTTTGGTGGCATGTTACCAATAAAAAAAAATTATGAAAAAATATTCATGCACTAGATATTGGTGTAAAAAAAAATATTTTAATAAGTAAAATGTTATCCTTTTTATATAAAAAAGGTTGTGTGTTAATTTCATTGTCATGATTTTGCCAAAAAGTGGGATTCATTAGTGTGGGCTGACCTAGTTAGAGATTGCAAATGTATTGATTTTCTCTAACATGTGTTTTCCACGTTGGTGATCAAACAAAAACCACTAAAGGAGTATACAATTGATTTTTTGAGCGTCATTCCTTTTTAGTTCTTTATTAGTTGATTGCAAAAGTGTTTTCATTGCCCATGTATCCACTCTCATTAGGGAAGAAGTCACTTTTCAATGTTTTGATTTGTTTCCTTGCAAGATCTTGAAGCTCACACCGTCGTTGTGGCAATTTGGCCTCTTTAGGAGTTCCATGACACAAATAGATGTTTGTGTTAAGTTTTATGGTTAGATAGTTTCCCTTGTTAGTATTATCAATTCTTTTGGGATAAAGAGTACTTGAGAGAAATTCAAACATGCACTTTGGGGAAAACTTATCAATAAAGGAAACAATTATCCCCAATCAAAAGAATTGTATTTGTCTCAAGTTGGGCATCCATTACTCTCGACAAGGTTTTGTATAAGATTATTGCTCGTGCATCTTTCCTTTGATATTTTTCCTCGAGTGGACTAGTTGTATTCATATCAAATATGTTTTGGATAATATCATTGTTGTTTAGGAGAGTTTGAAAGGTTTTGTTCATTAACATTGATTTTTAGAAAGCATATGAATTTTTGCTAGTTATGTTTTAGGCTTGTGGTATTCGCAAAAAAATTGTTAACATGGTTCAAACATTTTTATATATGGCTCAATATTGAATACCCTTAAAGGTCATTAATATGAGCAATTTAACTTTTTAAGATTTCACTAAAGATGTCCTTTTTCTCCAACTTTTTATGTGTTACGTGTGAAAGGATTTGGTTAAGGTTATTTCCTACCCTTTATAATCTAATTCTAAGTTGTTTAATGGGTATCTTTCACATGGTTCATTTTTTCTCTTTTGGAAGACTAACCCTCTAGTTTCCAAGTCATTAAATACTTATGTAATTATCTCATGCTTGTGTCTCCAATATTTAATAGCGGTGCTGAAAAATTAACCCTATTTGCAAACTTGTTTACTATTACTAATTTGGTTGTCATTGTAATTTGAAGTGAATTCAATAAGGGTAAATGTTTAAATACCTTTTTTTTTCCTTCTAAGAAACACAATTTAAATAGCCAAATCTTACACTTCGTAGCTTACTTACAGATAAGTTTGAAGGCAATTATGTCTTTTTAAAAATATTTAGGATGAAGCTAATGTAAACTTGCATACGTAGATGTCGTTGAATGCATATATAAAGTGAGGGATCTTATATACAATGAGGATCGCGTGCGTGGTACATAAATGCTTCCAAGGAAGCATGTGTAGAATAAAGTCCAAACAAATCAATAGTAAAACTAATATTTTCTTCATCATAATATAAGGAAGAATTGAATACTTTGAAGGTTTTTCTAGTTTATCAAACTTGGATACCATAATTATAATCTAAATTATGATGTGTTTGATTTGTTTATGTATTGATGTTGTTTTTAGCTACAATTTCTATCCACTTATAAATTGTAGTTGTTGTTTTTAGTTGTCTTATTAAAAGCCATCACATTTAATTGTTGATGCATTAATTCAAATTTGAAATTGTTATATTCTTTAATCGTTAAATAACAGCTAGGGGTTGCATCGATATATTGATATCAAAAATGCGTATTACATTATTTTTTCGCTATCTAGGACCCAAAGATGCAATGGCATATATTAGACCACCTTCCTATAACACCTAGAGACACAAACATATCAACAACCATCCCCAAAAATAGATATTCAAACACCTTAATGTCTCTAAAGGACAAACGGAGACCATATTGTGCACAATATGTCATTACATATGACCTATACCTTGACCCAAGCGACTTTCCTTACAAACAAAAACTAAAATAGAAAAATAGAGAGACAAAGCAACCCTAACCCAATGTTTGGAACTCTACTGTAGTTTTGAATAGACAAACAAAGGCTTCATTTTGCATGAATTGCCTATATAACCTCATTCGACATTTTTTTTCATGTCGTATCATCTTCCTCGATTTTAGGCTCACAGTCGCCCTCCTAATCCCATCTATAAAGCCTTCAACTCTCATGTATGCCTACATTGACCCCTCATGTTCAATAGTCATCAATCCCATTAATTTCTTAAAGAAGGGAATATTGTGAGATATCAACTCCTTCCTTTCATGGGAAGCAACAGGCTGTAGAGAACTAATTAATGGCAAATTCTTCACTTCCCTTCCCTTGTGCTTCACCATTTACTAATCTTTGAGGGACATAATTTGTTCATTTTCATCCACATTTGCCAAGACATCATCCAATTCACAAAAAAACTATTTTTTGACGACTTCTAGAAAAGCGTTTTGGTCGATTCACTAGATTCTCCCATCTCAAATAATGTTTCTAAGAACATGGAAAAGACATCATAGTTAACCCTATATCTATGCCTTTCTTCTAGAAATTCATCACAAAAATAGTTTCAACTGCATGAATGACCAACATATGGCTTAACATGAAAATTTTCTTCATGCAGTTCTTAGATACTTCTCCTAAAAAGGACATTTGTCTCTTTTTGGACATTAAACGAATTGGACTATCCATACGCGTCTCACAACCAACAATAGTTTCTATGCTCGAGAATGCGTGATAGTCAGTTGTCCTCGAGGATAAATAAATAAGTTGTACCTAGCCTTTTCCTTAGGCATGCTTCCTTTCTGATGCTTCATGCAGCTCACCTCACAATTTGACTTGTCCTATCTTATCAAATCCTACTAATTTGCAAGAAAATAGGGAGAGTAATTCAAAATTAAGATCTACCCCCAACACACATATTTCCAAGGCAAAGATTCAACTATGCCATGATGTGTTGGTCAGATGATTGGCCAACACATCACAATCCACTGCCACCTCTCACCAATATAACTCTCAAAGTTGCAGGTTCTTTTCCTTAAGGCTTTCATAGTAGCATGATCTATGCAAGTCAAGTATTTTGATTTATCACTTCGGGCCCATCTTGATTAGAAATGATGACACCAATGTCACAACAACTCATCTGAAGTGCTGAAGAAAAGCTTTGCCCAAGTGGTTGGGTATAATTCTGTAAGTGTTGTGGTTAGTCAGTCTTCAGTTGATTGTGCTCTTCCTTCTTTGGGTGTTGGTTCTCAACCCTTGGTTGAGCCCCTTAAGGTTTTTGTTGCTACTGGTGGTGCAACTAGTACATCTCTTGCACCAGTTTGTATTTGGGGTTCTGTTGGTGGGTCTGGAGTTGTTGTTCTCCCCTGATGGTTGATTCCTATGATTCTCTTCTTAATGTTGATCTTACGTTTGTTGTTGGCGAGTTTGTTTTTGTTGGATCTTCTGGAGGTGTTGTTTCTTCCCTGCTTGTTGTTCCTGGCTCTGGGAGTTTGTTTGGCTTAGGCTCTTTGTTGGCTAGATTTGAGTTGTGTGTTGCACCCTTGATGGGTGTTGGATCTTCTTCTTGACTCTTTGAGTTGGCTGAATGAGGGTGCCAAAGTGGAAGCAGGTTGGATAACGGTAAAAGGTAAACATTCTAAACCATCTGACCCTTCTTTTGACATGACTCTTCAGCCTCATAAGAAGGGGGCTAAAGGATAATCTTATTGGTTGTTTGTGTTTTTGGGTTGTTGGTTCTCAATGTCTCATCTTTGGCTGCGACTCTCAGTTTTTTTGTAGGTAGTTGGCCTTTTGTTTTGGATGGCCCGTCTTTCATTTAGGGGACTCTTAAAGCTTTATGTTTATCTTTTTATCATCTAGTTGTAAAGGATTTTGGGGCCCTTTCAAAACCTACTTTTGCATTTAATTGAAAACTCATTTGAAGTGTCATATTGCATAACCAAACATGACCTTTTTCGTGTGTGGCATATGGTCTCATCATTGTCTTGTTAAAATATTTCCAACTCTCTATAGCTTTTGAAAATCTAGAGATAAGTTCTCAAATCGGTTTTAGCCACCTACTAAGCTTCCAATTGGGGTAGATTTATGTCATATGGCATTGATTAATATGAGCGAATCTCCTTCAAGCTATAGTCGTTCAACATTCATATCTGCCTCACACATTAATCCAAGTTGAGCCACCCATAATTCCACAATGTTGTTGTTTCTCTTAGGTATTTTGACTTCTCCCCTACAATTTTCCCCAGTGTGGTCAAATTCCCTCCACCACATGGGCCAAGGTTTCCCTTACAAGCTCCGTCAAAGTTGAATTTTACCCATCCAATCTAGGAGCCTCCTAGGCTAATAGAAAGATCAACCTTTCTTGCACCATTAATGGGGGGTTCAGATTATCATATTTGTTTGGTAGTACTTGTTCAGGGGGAAAATGGCATCAACGAGTCTAACAAGCAAGCGAGGTATATATCAAGTTCAACACTTTCTCCCTAGGTCGTTCAATACAAGAGAAAGAGGGGCTTCTGAGAATAACTCTCAATACAACCTAGGTTAGATTAGCAAAACCCAAAGGTGATAAGGGATGTCCATGCTAAACCCAAGTTATATCAAGGAAGAACACTAGCAAGGCCTCTTTCATGCAATGTAATTCGATTATAGGTATATAATGAAAATGATAAGATTGAACCAAATGATTAAGCAAAAAGTGTAAGAGGAGTCTAGGAACCAAGTATATGCAATCAACCCAATTAAGATAAAAAACAAATCTATTCTAACAGATGAAACAAATGATAAGGTACTTACCTTGAAATATGTAATGGAATGTGCCTTTTTGCTCTGAAAATCGCAGATCTGAGACTGTGGCAGGACTCTTGACTATGGATTTACGATCACAACAAAAAACTCAAAAAATATTATTTTTCTCAGACCTCCAGGAACAAATCGACCTGGTGCAATATGTTCCAGACACTTCCACAGAGTCATTGTGTTCCCGAGACACTATAGGAAAGTAGGCCTAACTTCTTCGGAAAGGTCTCAAGGAGTAGATTCCAGATATGTGGTCGCCAAATTGATAACCTGCAAGCCTATTACAAAATTGGTGTGTGTGGGTGGCTATAAAGGGGTTTGCCCTAGTCAACCCCCCATTTTTGTGATTTCCACCTCCACAAATAGTTGTTAGGAAATATGTGTGTGTATGTAGTGCTCGTGAATCCTAGATTGTAGATCTAGAATGTAAAAGAGCTAGCAAATGCTAAGAATCTACTCTATGAGTAAAACCCTAGCATGTAAGTGTGCTTGTAAATGTAAATGTGTGAAAAATATGAAGAGACAAAGATAAGATCTGAATATAGCACAGTAAGCATACCAAGCCCCCAAGGCTAAAGTACTCTAACCATCTTCATGATCCCCTTGCATCTCCATGATGTCATGTAATGCTTGAATTGAGGATATGTAAATGAAGGCCCCACTTCGCAATGAAAGAATTAGATTCAGCCCTTAGCTTCCACCTTGCAATTGCTCTATGTCAGATTGGGGTCTCCACGCGTTCTTGTACCTTGCTTCTATCATCATCCATCATGAGGCAAATGCGGCATTGACTGTCTTTTTATAGCGAATATATGAAATTACCCTCACGGGAGTTGACTATAGTGAACGAGAAATAATGGAACTTTGAAATAGGATTGGGCCAACACTTTCCAACCACTAGGGAATAGGTTGACCAAGTTGACCTATTCCCCAGAAGGCTAGAGTCAGGTTTGTAACCTAGGTTCCTAGAACTGTAGAGGATCTGAGTGTAATGTGTATCGGGGATTGATAAATCGAGGCTAGATTTAGGAAAATAGGGCCTAGAAGGAGGAGGATGCATAGAAATTATATCCTACCTCGGCCTATGAGTGAGAGAAAGGGAAATCAAGGAGGAAGTGTTAGGTCCTACCTTAATTTCGCCTAGGAGAGAGAGAAAGAAAGAGGAAAGTGTGCGCTCCAAGTGAAAATGTGCAATGCAAACACACTAAAGAGCTAAAAGGTCATAAATTAAAGTGCATTCAATTTAAGATAGTACATTTAGCCCCGACTTTAGCGGTATATGACACTATGTGCATATGCAAGCTAAAGTAAGAAAAGCATATATATAACCAAAAAAGGATATGGCTAAGTCCACATGCGTAGTTCCTACAAAAAAACATTAGTAACCGCATCTTGCAAAATCATAGTTTAGTGATAATCAAAATCACCTAGGACTTACTAGAGAAATATGATGAAGTTTGTGGGTAACTATATGCCCCCCTTGTTTCAACTTGCTCACTTGGGAAAGGTGAAATAGGGTATCATGTTTACCACAACGAAATGAATAAGGAATATGATGACAAGTAGCCATCAAAACCATTCAAGATGAATCCTAAATGTTTTCAAAGGTACTTAGATGGCAAGGTAATCGAGTCATGATTCTGACGCTTGTGACGACGCCCAAATCAATGCTACCAAACTCAAGATATGATTGAAAGAGTGAAGGGGGGAGTTAACATCTAACAATGATAAGATAATTTTTCAAAACAAAAAAGAAAGGTAACCTAATTAATAACAAATATAATGTGAAGTTACCTTTGTCAAAGATAGTTTGGAACATTTGCTTGAAGGTGAAGAAGGAGAAGGAAAAAAAGATACCAAGGAAGAAGGAACTGTATCCGACATGGATGGAGGTTCTCTGATAGGCAGTAGCGGATGACACAAAGCTAGAGGAGGTATGTTTTGATGCCCGTGTTCATTTCCTTATGTTTTCCTTCAATTCCCATGCTTTCTATAGATTTAGAAAGTTGTTATGCATGTTGTAGGAAGCTATTTTTATAGCTAGGTCAGGAAGTTGACTTGTTTCTTAGGGAGCAAGTTGATCTCTTCCCCTCTTTCTGAGAAGTCGACATGTTCCCTAGGTAGGAAAAAATGTAGAATTGTATATGTTGAGAGTTTCTATTTTGATGATGAGTACTGATTGATCTTTTCCATGTTGCTATTGCAAGAGCTGCTAGTGATGAGAGAGCACTACATGTCGAATGTTATGATATACATTCGAGAGCATAGAGGAGATATAGACGCAGTAGAGACACATGTTATGAGAGACATCAGGCTCTATTGAGTAGCTCAACTACCTCATATTTGATTTCATGGAGCTATGCTATTAGCATTGATGGAGAGATGGGATGAGGATACATGCTCATTCCATTTTCCTATTGGGGAGATGACAGTTACACTAGAGGATGTTTTTCGGATCTCACATCTTCTAGTCTGAGGACCGATGGTTAGACCACAAGTAAACCATTCTCTAGAGGAGATCATAAGATATTTTGAGTACTGTATGAGACTTCCATGAGAGGGTATTCTGCTTGGACGGACTCCTTTGTTGATGAGGCTCATACTTTGTACCATTGCCCCAACAATGATGCCCGATATGAAGGGGTGCACTCCTCTTACACAAGTTGTTCGTCACATGGAGAGAGAGTCCATAGTATATGCTTGGGGTTGGAGCATGCTTGCGCACCTTTACTATGAGCTCGGGAAGTTCATCAAATATCAGAGGCACAACCTGACGATGTGTACACTCTTACGTGTGTGGACCTTTGAGAACTTTACATGTACGAGGCCTACAAGATGTCTTGCAGACATACCAATTGAATCATTGAGAGTATTTGCATATACATTGGGCCATTCTTGGCAGTTTGGTGATCTTCTATATTGGAGGGTTAGACTAGACTGCCTACCAAGTACAAAGCTTGTGTGGAGGTCTTATCGTCACATAGTAGCATGGCCAAACTCAGTAGTGTAGTTGAGATGGATGTAGAGACGGAGGCTACTAGAGGGAAAACACAACTATATAGTGGTGCCCTACTATTATGAGAGAGTGATGTGACAGTTTGGTCTTCAGCAGGGCCCTCCATCACAAGTACCTCAATATACACATGAGAGGAGATACATAAGGAGTCCTGGGACCATACCTTGATGACTATCGATGATAAAGAGCTGACAGGTACTGAGAGTCCAAGTGATGTCCAATTCCCCCTACAGTCGAGGACACGAGAATGTCGAGGGACTACTTGTGATACATCAGTGTACAGGGCATGAGACCCGTGGTCCCAGATGACTATCCTATTGGAGATCCAGGTCCATATTTTAGGGCTCAACATGAAGATGAGGATGAGGAGGAGAATCCAGCACTAGGCAGGGAGGCCATGGAGATAGAGAGCGGGGAGGACGTGCTAGCACCATGTGGTGCAGTGGATGAGGCACCACCATCTCCCATAGTAGCCAGGCCCCTACAATTCTGATCAACACATGCCCAAGCAGAGATGCCCCCGCCCCAGATGAGACAAGCGGAGCGAGGAGAGTCTAGGTGATCGCTACCCACAACACCCCACCGAGACATAGTTCCCAGCTTCCGCAAGGGAGATCTAGGTATGAACAGATTTAGAATAAGTGCAAAATTTATGAATATGTGATAAATGATAAACTAAAAAAATGTGATATGCAACTAACAGAGAGGAGTGGAGATCCTTCATGAGAGATGTTCTGATGGGCATGGTCGTGTCATTGAGGATTCCTTCCACATCACGAGTCCACTATGAGGGGGCACAAGATCCTGGAAGGTATAGGGATATCTTTGCATCTGCAATAGTGGAGCTACAACTGTTGGCAGAGAGGGTAGAGCAGTTAGAGCGCGAGGTATGGGAGTAGTGGCACAAATCTCATATTCGTTCAGAGAGGAGCTCATCCCAGAGCCATATCTTTACCTCGACCATACATAGAGCAACACCATCATCCCGACCTAGATCTGAGAGATCCGACTCTCATCATCCTATGGATGATGCTTGATGCACTATTTTGATAGCAAGCACATTTTGTTCAGTGCCTTCTTTGTATACCAAAATAGCTTTGTGTGTGTGTGTGTGTGTGTGTATATATATATATATGATGGACTTACATGTTTACTATCTCTTTTTATTATTTATGTAATTAATCTATGATTAAGAACATAAGAGATTTAAAGGAAGAAACATCAATTGATGATAAAAGATATGCACTTACATTTTAAAGTATAACCTTTTAATATTACACATCACATTTGAGAAAACATAAAGAATACTCAACGAGAAAAATGTAAGCACATAAAGTAAGGATGAATGTGTTGGCACCTGAAAATTTAGGGCAATATATATATAAAATTGTCAGGGAAGTGTGATTTTAATTTTCATATTTTATAACTTTCCTATGATAAAAACTAAAATGGATAAAAGACGTGTGCTTTTGTTATTTTTATTCTCATGTATTAGGTTGTAAATTGCTTTATTTTAACACATATTTTTTTTGAATCTAATAATAATTCTAAATATAAAAAATAAAATAGGTTGAGCAAAAAAGGTGGCGAGAGGGAGTTGAACACTCAACCTCTCAAGCTAACCTTTTTCCTACCTATCTACCCTCCTATCCCCTAACCAGTTAGTCTATTTGTTTTCTTTGAGAGGGTTAGGAGAAAATACTTATTTATCTTTATTTTTATGTGCAGATGAGAAATAAGGTGCAACCTTTTACACAGGGAGTAGTTTCTTCCCTAATTAAACTTTCGAATTAAATACGAATTTTTCTATGTATGTATTTATTTTTCTGATTTTAGGAAAAAGAATGGGGAGAGGGAGTTGAACACTCGACCTCTCGACCCATTCGTTTTCCTACCTAACTACCCAACCCTACCCTTACCAATTGCTCTATATTATTCCTTGGGAGTGTAGTTGTAAATAAATGTATAAATTAAAGCTAATCATATTTCCTTTAAAATAAATTACTAAAATTGATATTGTTTATGAGATAAAGTTTTTAAATTTTAGGATCATTAATAATGGTTTCAATTCTAATATGTGATTTCCCCCCAAAACCCTAAAAGTTAAAAACATGATAAAAAGGGATATATGTTGTTGAATGTAAATTTATTTAAGTTTTTTTAATTTTAATTTTTATGTATCCGTATATAGTTAATTTGATTCTTTCAGCTTGATTTTTTTACAATTAATATTTTAGGGTAAAAGACATGTAGGTTGATTATTATTTTTTAGGGTTAGATAGTAATTGCTTGATTTTATTCTTTAAATTCAAAATCCCTAAAAGAAGTTTTTTTTTTACTTTATGCCTTCATCTTAATTTTAGGGCAAAGTGGGTGTAAATAGTTTTACCCCACTTTACTTGATTTTTCATTTCATGAATTAATTTATTAATGCACTTCATGTAATTGTAATATTAATTTGCATTATGATTGTTTTTTATTTTAAGCAAAAGCAATTTTTCCTTTCATTAGGGTTGAAACATAAAACCTTTTTACCCTAATGTTTCTAAAATATGTTTTTGCTTTAAAATGACATATATTCTTTTTGATTATTTTAACCTTACATTATTACTTGTGAATTTTTATTAAGGTAAAGCAAATTTTCAAAAGCATAAATATTTATCGTATATAGGTGATTTATTGAGGATTGAGTCTTTTGTTACGAATTGTTACCCTATGAAATGTTCATGCAATATATATTTAGAGTTTCTTTTAGTAATGTTATAATTTACCTTGTAATATATATTTTTTGAGATAATAACTATATAGGTAAATCATAAAATTATTAATCCTTAGAATAAAAAAATTAGAAGTAAATTATTTCCTAAGGATTAGTTATTTTTATCAAAAGATAATTTTGATATAGTGGAATCATAATGCCTAATTATGTTTTTATATGTAGGAGGATTATTAAATGATAAATGAAATAGGTTATCCAAGAACTAAATATTGCAAAGATGGATATTTGTTATGCGGCAAAATGCTTTGCAAGATGAAGGACAGATTATTATTACAAGAGCATTAATCAAAGATTTATTTATTAAGTATATTAGCCTTATGGTTAATATTTTATTTTGTAAATATTTATTAATGTTGCAGTTTGTTGTAATTGGATTTTAGTTATGAACATACGCATTGGTCTGAAGCTTGTGTGCATCCCCTAAATTTTATAAAAACGGGATACCAAGACCACTGCAGGGACAATTAGAAGAATTTCAATTTTCATAGGATAAGATTGTTCAACAATTGCAACGTGGATTCTGGTGTACCAATTTTTCAATATCAATAAAAGATAAGTTGTTTTTGTTTTCCATCTGTGCATTGGTTTTCAATTCCCTCAACTAGTCCCTTGGATAAATCAATCTTGATTTATTTATTGTGATCATTTAAAATGTTGTGTGATCTTATTGCATTTTGATTTATTAATTGGTCTGTTCATTTTGCATGGTTAAGAAACCTTTTGATTTGTGGCCAAAGTCAATTGGGCTGTCATTTGAGGAGTTAAATTCAGTTAATTGTCTGCAATAGTTCACACACATTTGAATGCAAATCAAAGTGATGAGTTTTTTATGACTTGTCTTTAGAATTCGATGTACGTTTCAATATTTTGAAAATTGTCCTCTAAATCAAATCCTTCCAATTTGCTTTGAAATGCAAAACTGTCTCTAAGATTGTACGTATGGTTGAGGATTGGATTGACTCCATTGCCCAGGGTGAAACAGGCACTGGTCTTATTGATAAATGGAATTTGGTCATCTAATCATTTGTTGCTAGTTTTGGCATCATATTCCTTTAATTTCATTTTACATATCCTATCTGTTATCTTCTTTACAAAGCATTCAATTAGGTTTAGCATTACTTTCTAGCCTTAGTTTAGATTTCAAGTTATCCAACGATTAGGATATTAGGTTGTTTTTCCTCCAAGGATTATTAACCCCTTTGGAAGGAATTTTTGTTGTTTATGCATGTGTTTGTGCAGTTAGGAAGCACATTTGATTCAGGCCTACCAGCCTTGGCTAAATCGAGCCAGAATTGCAGAGGCACTTGTTGTGCCTGTCAGTTGGCCTCAAAACGGTCCAGCATTTTTGAGCACCAACAGAATGATCATGCATAATAATGACGCAATGTATAATATTAATATGCTCCTGAAGAGGCACACTATTCATATAAGCAATTGTATATGCACCAAATCCATACACTTTTGTGGTAAATGTAAGGACCTGGCCAATTAGGACTAAAATTTCATTTTTCACTAGGTGGGGCATTCACATTTCTTTAATTTTCATGGAGAACCAGGTCACCAAGTGAGACTGAGTGTTCAATCACTTTTCCATTGTATCTATTGTTGATAGATTTGTGATAGGCCATGATATGTTCTAAAGAATTAATACGTTGCTCATCTAACATCTCAAGCTCTTGTAATCGTTTCTATCTAAAAGTATCTTTATCAATTATGTGCTTGAAAGAAACTCTTAAAGAAGGAATCTCTAGCTCCAAAGACATAACTATCTCAATTCCATAGACCAGATTATAAGGTGATGTTCCAGTTGCAATATGAACACTTGTTCTATAAGCCCATAAAGAATAGGTTAATTGCATATGTCAATCCTTCATGTGCTTATCAATGGTCTTCTGAAGGATTTGTTCAATTACCTTATTAGAAGCATCAGCCTGACCATTAGATTGGGAAAAATAAGGAGTAGAGAAATGTTGATGGATGCAGTATTTCTCTAGGAAAGATTTTACTTCTTTACTCTTAAACTAATTTCCATGGGAATACCAAATTGAGAAATGATATTTTGAAGAATGAAATCACAAATAAATTCCACATCAGTTGAACTAAGAGGGACAACTTCAACCCACTTAGTAAAATATTCGGTGGCTGTAAGAATATATGTGTGTCCTTGAGAAGAACGGGGAGAGATATTTGTAATGAGATCTAGGCCCCAAACACTAAAGGGCCAGGGAGGGACTTGTGAATGTAATGTGTAAGCAAGAGCATGAATCATATTTTTATGATGTTGACATTGAGGGCACTTTTTGACAAAAGAAAATGAGTCATGTTCCATAGTTTTCCAATAGTACCCCATGCAAAGGAGTTTGTTAACTAGTGACTTTCCACCAAAATGTCCTCCATAGTATCCAACATGAGCTTCTTGTAAAGCCATAGACTTTTACCAAGGCATCTAAGTAAAATGCCATCGTAGGAATGCTTATAGAGAACATCTACAAGAATGATATAATGGGTTGCGAGCTTTCAGATTCTATTTCTATAATTCCTAGTTGTCCACTCGTGCAATGAACCATCTCTTAAGTAATGATAGATATGTGAATACTATTCATCCAAATGCATGTTGAGACAAACTGTATCTAACAAAGGATCCTCAGAGGTAGCGAGACTAGATAGAGTTTGGATAGTAAACTGGAAATTCACTACTCCGTCATCTAAAGAGATTAAAGATATCGTACTAGCCATGGCATCTGTGTGCCTATTATCTTTCCAAGGTAATGTCTGAATAGAGGAAGAAGAAAACTTTCCAAGAAAGACTATAGAAAGATCACGATACTTGGTTAATTTATCATTCTTCACTTAATAGGTACCATTAATTTGTTGCACAATTAATTGTGAATCACCCAAGATTTAACATGTTTAATTTGTAGAGATGAAGTCGCCTTTAATCCTGTGATTTAGGCTTCATACTCAACTATGTTATTAGTACAAGAAAAATTGAGCTTATAGGATAAAAGGATAGGTTTCTTAGACGGAGGTATTAGTATAACACTTGTGCCAAACCTAGTTTGACATCTAGATCCATCAAAGTATAATTCTCAAGTATCATCTACATCAATAAGATAAGCTCATCGGGGAATTCTATCTATTTTGATGTAGAAAGGGATGAAGGAGCCTCGGCTAGGTGGTCAGTTAAGGCTTGCCTTTAATATATTTGTGAGAGATAAAATTTAAATAAAATTGTGTTAGGAGTGTGACCCATTATAAATGGATTTCCACGACTGGGAAAGGGGACCGTGAACTGGGAATTAGTTTTTCTTTTTATGAGAATAGAAGTCTTTGTAGTTGATCGATACTGTGTAAAGTCTTTTGTATATTTTGATTGTGCTAAAGGTTAATGAATAATATGGTGTTATAATCATTATGTGTTATTTTGAGTCTGGTCAAGTACTGTGATGTATAATTTTCAAGGAAGTTAATACAAAGATTCAACAAAAATTTGTTTCTTCAAATCTTGTCTCCTTCTATGGTATTTTGTAATTTTCTGTGTCTTGTGAACAAAGAGCTCAAGATCATAGTTGCAATTTGTTTAAAATTGTATGTCATGCTATGCTTTGCATTTAATTCAAGGAATTAAGTAATTTCTTAACATAATTTGATAGAATTATGGGGTATTAGAGGATGATTTTTCATAAGAATAGGGTTTAAAGTAATAGTTGACTTTCATTTGTAAGGTGAATAAATAGATCATCAATCATGGTATGGACTAGTTTAAAATATACCCGATGAATAAGGCATTGATCAAAGAAATCTCAATCAAGTTGATATTCATTTCTCTTTCACAATTCAATTTCAAAATTAAATCAAAATCTTTTAAATTTTAAGCTGCAGATCTAAATTGTTAGCCCTTACTTAGCTTATGAGTGAATTGATAGTGTGATTATCTCTCATAGTGTCTCTTAAATTCACAAGTAGGAGAAGATTTTGTTAGAATAACTAAGAGGGGGGTGAATCAGTTATCCAGTGTCCCAAAACAAAATGTATAATACAAAAAAAATTCTTCAACTTCTGCTACTCAGTAAACATAAAATACTTTCACTATCTGTGCTTTTACCGATTGTCAGTCTAAAACTTATAGTAGTTATCAATCAAATCTAATAGGTAATATGCAAAGTATGATAACAAACAAATATCACAATCAACACATAACACAAGAGATTTAACGTGGAAACCCTATGAAGGGAAAAACCATGTGGGACCGACAACCCAAAAATGTTCACTCTTCTAAAGTGAGGTCGGTGAAGACCCAACCCTGTTAAATGTTACAAACACATTGTTAGGTGTGACCTTGTTAGAGGATTTTAGACCAGAAGTTACCGTCCAACCAGCAGTCACTTTGGGGTTGACATGATAACAATGTTCACTCTATGAATGAAACATCAAAAGACTTTCATAGTCCACTCGGTTAAGAGATTTGATTATATATAATGGTTAAATATGTAACAGTAGATGATCTACCTTGAAACAACTTCAATTGTAGTTTACAGATCAGTGTTCAGCTCATTCAAATCTTTCTGATCAATATATCACTTCAGATTCAATACTATATCAACTTACTATCTATCGGTAATTACTCTTTGTAGCTCGATAATTGTTCTACAGTTCGGTTCTCACTAACCAGTATGATCAGAATGCATGAAAGCTTGTTCACGCGATAATTCTACAGTATCTTCTTCTTTTGGCATTGTTTCAATAATGAAAGCAATGTCTCTTATATAGACAAGTAAATCATTTTCTTTTTGTCCATCAAATTTTGCCGCTTAATCTCATTCATTGATTTTTCCACTTTAACCTTCTTCGGCTGATGTGTCAGTAACACGTTTCAATCTGCTCCATTAGATCTTCCTTGAATTATGTTAGTCGTCGATCTTCATAACTAACCTTATCTGTTACCTCGATTTCATACACTTTCTAGCTCATCAATTTATCGGCTAAGCTAATCATTTAATTCCTTTTTGTTCTTCTCGGTTAACAAAGAAATGCGTTGGTGAACACAAGCTTAGTTAACACTGCGCTCGGTATACACTACACTTTGTCGGTGTATACTGAAATGCTTCATTTATCGACAACACTACTTTGTGTCTTTTAGCTTTATTCTTCATCATAGATGAATGCAACATAATAAAGTCATTATCATCAAGTCTTAGACTCATCAAAAAATTACTTAGTGTATTCCTTATCCTCATCTAACATACACATCTTCCTCATGTAGATATTTCTGTTCATCTATTTCACCTTTCTTCAGATGTATCGGTATAGTAACTTACAAGATAAGTATTATCAAGCTAGTTGAGATCAATGACAATATAATACTGATTTAATCATCTTGCATATCTAATCGACAACTCCTCAGTAATCTTAAATCACAGATTCTTCATTCAGGTTCTAAATTAGTTGTAGTTCATCAATCTCTCCCTTTGGCATTGATTGCAACTCAAGTAATATGAAGTGTACCATACACATACCAAACATGTATTCTACAACTCTATGAACAAATGCTTTGCTAAGCTCATACAACATTAATATGTTTAATCACTATGTTACTAAACAACATTAAAAAATACAGCTTTTTCATTCTGTAGATATGATCTTTCAGCTCTCAGGTTCCTATTTCTGTTCTTTGTAGCTGATCTTCAATGTTCTGTTTCTTTCAGATTATCTCTCCCTTAGATAGTTCTCATCAGTGCATGTTTAACTGTTCTTTCATATTATTTATCTCTCCCTTTGACAACAATGCCAAAGAAACAAATAAATATTCAGCTCTGTAGTAGCTAAGTAACTCTCTGTTGTCCAATACAATCTTTGTATCTTTATATATTGATATACCAATCTGTTTCAGTTCTTCAAACTTAATCACAACCTTGAACATTATCCAAAGTGTGAACTATGCATCAACATGTGTGATCTTCTGATAAGTGTAAGTTGATGCAACATCCAGATCACATTAGTGACCGAGAGACAGGGGACGAACCCCAAGTCTAGTCCTCAAGTATTCAAATGTGTCCTTTGGTAGAGGCTTTGCAAAGATATCTGCAAGTTGTTCTTTAGATGTAACAAATTCTAACGTCACTTTCTTCTCTTGCACTTGTTCTCTTAAGTAGATACTTAATTGATATATGCTTTATCTTTGAGTGCATCACTGGATTCTTTGAAATATTAATAGCACTAGTGTTGTCATAGTATATAATCACCGGGTCAGTGATTACCTCATTCATTCCTTCCAACACTTGCTTGATATATGCAATGTTTGAGCAATTAGTAGCAACAGCAACATACTCTACTTCAGTTGTAGACTGAGAAATACAAGCTTGCTTTTTACTTGTCCAGGTTACAAGTCTTTCACCAAATAAGAATTCTCCTCCGGTGGTGCTTTTTCTGTCATCCACATTTCCAGCCCAATCAGCATCGGTATAGACCTTCAGCTCAAACTTACCTTCCTTAGGATACCATAAATCATAATCCTCTATCTTTTTCAGGTATCTTAAGATTCTTTTAGTAGCAATCATGTGTGATTCTCTAGGGTTAGCATAAAATCTAGCAACTATTCCCACAACATGTGCTATATTTGGTCTACTGAGAACTACATACATTAGCTTACCAATCATGGATCGGTAAGGTGTCTGGTTTACCTCTATAGTTTCATCTTCCTTTGTCAATTTACTTCTAGTAGCCATCAGTGTTCCCACAGGCTTAGCATCTTCCATGCCAAATGTCTTCAAGACTTCCTTTATGTATTTAGACTGTGAGATAAATATCCCATCACTTTGCTGAATCACTTGTAGTCCTAGAAATAATTTAATCTCTCCGAACATAGACATCTCAAAATATTTTCTCATCTCATCAGAAAAAGATTTACATACATGATCTTGACCTCCAAAAATAATGTCATCAACAAATATCTCAGTAATAATAATAGTGTCATCAGTATCACCTTTCATGTACAAATTGTTGTTCTCATTAGTTCTTACAAATCCAATACTTAACAAGTAAGTATGCAGTCTTTCATACCAAGCTCTCGGTGCTTGCTTCAAACCATATAAATCTTTATGTAATCTACATACCATGTCTTTTTTGTCTAGATCAACAAATCCTTCAGGTTGTTCTATCTAGACCTCTTCTTCAAGTATACCATTTAGAAATGATGACTTCACATCCATTTGATAAACTCTGAATTTTTTGTGTGCAACATATGCAAGTAGCATTCTAACTCCTTCCAATCTAGCAATAGGTGCAAATGTCTCACCATAGTCAATGCCTTCTTCCTGTGCATATCCCTTGCATACCAATCTAGCTTTATTTCTTATTACCTCACCATTTTCATTCAGTTTGTTCCTGAATATCCACTTAGTACCGATAACATTTTTATCTTTCGGTCGGGGTACTAAGGACCAGATTTTGTTCTTCTCTATTTGTTCTATTTCCTCTTTCATTGCATTAACCCATTCTTCATTTTTTAACGCAACTTTTACATTTTTTGGTTCAAATTCACAAACTAGACATGTACCTTGTCTTGCTTTGCTTCTTGTCTGCATGCCAGCTTGTCTGTCTCCAATAATTTATGTCTCGGGATGATGTCTTTTGAAAAAACTAGCCAGTACTTAGTTTCTTCTTTCTTGTTCATCTTGTTCAGGTTCATGTTCTTTCTCGGTAGCTCCATCTTGTTCATCGATTTCCCTTTCCTGTTCCTTGGGGTTATTTTCCTGCTGATCGGTTATCACAGGTTGCGACTTCAGTAGATAATCAGGAAGTTCAATGTAGGTGAATCTACCATAGTCTTTCGGTTCTCTTCTACTTTCCTCTGTGTTCTTGTCATCAAACTCATCAACACAGACATTAGTACTTTCAATTATCTTATTTGTAACCATATTCAAACATTTGTATGCTTTACTCTTAGTAGAATATCCTGAGAATATTCCTTCATCACCTTTTGAATCAAATTTCCCATTTCTCTCATCTTTCAGAATAAAACATTTTCTTCCAAAAATCCTGAAATAACTTATAGTAGGTTTGTGTCCAAACCATAGCTCATAAGGTGTCCGGTTGGTGTCCTTTTTTAGTTGTACTTGGTTAGGCACATATACAGATGTACTGACAACTTCCCTCTAGTATGTCTGAGAAATATTCTTTTGCAGCATTAGTGTTCTTGCACAATCAATTATTGACTTGTTCCATCTTTCAGCAATCCCATTCTACTGAGGTGTTCTCGGTGCAGAGACCTATCTTTTCATACCATGCTCATTACAGAAATTAGTAAATTCATCAGAGATAAATTCACCTCCTCTATCAGATCTTAAGCATTTTAATTCTTTTCCAATCTCTTTTTCTACCTTTGCCTTATACCACTTAAACATCTTAAATGCTTCAAATTTTTCTCTTAAGAACATAACTGTCATCAGTCTAGTATAGTCATCAATAAAAAGAATAAAGTATCTATCACCATAATAACTCTGAGTTCTCATAGGACCACACAGGTCGGTATGAACCAACTCAAGTATCTTCTTTATTGAGTAGTCTTTTCTTTTAAAACTAGACTTAGTCATCTTACCTTTCTAACATTCATGACACATAGCATGATCCGGTTTTGACAAGTTAGGCAACCCTCTAACTCTTTTCTTCTTACT
Organism: Chamaecyparis obtusa; assembly: GCA_027943335.1. Lineage (NCBI taxonomy): Eukaryota > Viridiplantae > Streptophyta > Pinopsida > Cupressales > Cupressaceae > Chamaecyparis > Chamaecyparis obtusa. The sequence continues at coordinate 392,873 of BSBK01001513.1, forward strand.
AATCTTGATCATGTTATCAAAGTTCACATGGCATAACCTCTTATGCCACAACCATGCATCTTCATCCTTCATTAATAAACAAGAAGACTGATCAATATCAAGATAAAATAGATTACCTCTGGATTGTGTACCGGTTCTGACAAGTCTTCCTCCATCATCATAGATTTTTACATTTCTTCTCTCAAAAGCAAGTCAGTGGCTTGAGTTATTTAGCTATGCCACACTTAACAAATTATAGTTCAGTCCATCTACCCAGTATGCATTTTCACATTTTATTCTATCATTAATCATCAGTGAACCTTTACCTCTTACCATATAGGGTGCATCATTTGCCATCCTAACAGATCCTCCATCATATTCATCAAGTAGATCAAATTTCTCTATATCACTGGTCATATGATGTGTACAACCACTGTCTATGATCCATGTATCATTTTTGCTTACTTTAGAGATCCATGCTATTTCTTCATGTTTCTCTTCTTTTTCTGAGTCATCTTTCATAGCAACAAATACTACTTCTACATCATCATCAGTATCATATTTAGATTCAAATTCTTCGGCTATGTAACATACCTTTTTTCCTTTGTCATAGCTATCTTGATTATCTCTGTTGTTGTATCGGTAGCCTCTGTTGACTCTTCTCCCATAGCTTCCTTCAGATCGGTCTTTGGATCTATCATCATCTTTCTTATTCGGACATCTAGCAGCGATGTGGCCAACTTCTTTACAATTAAAATATGCGAAAGGTAGTTTACCTCTATACCTTCGTTTACCTTTGGGTAATCTTCTGGCCATAAGAGCTTCAAGCTCATCAAGTTCATCGTCGGTACCACTATCACTATCATTATTCTTATTATCCTGCTACTAGATTTACCAATCTTCAAAGAAGTCATGAAAGTGGATTCAACAAACAGTACAACACTATTGTCAAAGTTATTCAATTCAAAGGTTGTAAGCTTACCGATCAGTGTGTCAAGAGTAAGGTTGGATGTAGCTCTTGTTTCATGAATTGTAGAGATCCTGATCGCATAAACTGGCAGTAGAGTTTTGAGAATCTTTCTTATCACTGTTTCATCCTCAATAATTCCATCTGATGCTCTAATAGCATGTACTACCTCTTTTAGTCTATTTGTGTATTGCACAATGTTCTCACCTTCTTTCATCTTCATATCATCAAAATGATCTCTTAGGCTTTCTACTCTGGCTCTCTTAACATTCAAATCTCCACTGTATATTAGAGTTAGTTTATCCCACATGGCTTTGGTAGTAGTACATCCCTTAATGTCTTTAAATTCGGCATCAATACAGGCATAAGCAAGTTCCATCATAGTAATGTTGTGTTCATGCCTGTCTTTTAGTTGATCAAGTGTCAGGGGACTTGGTGCCAGTTCAATGTAGCCATTCTGCATCAGTTCTAGTGTTGAGTTCCCAATTTCAAATATGTGCAACTTCATCCGGCTTTGCCATACTGTGAAGTTCTCTTTGTTCAGCTTTGGCACTTCCCTCTTATACATCTTGAGACCTTTTTGTTAGAGTCCTTAAAAATCTATTCTAAGTAACCACAGCTCTGATACCAATTGTTAGAATAACTAAGAGGGGGGTGAATCAGTTATCCAGTGTCCCAAAAAAAAATGTATAATTCAAAACAAATTCTTCAACTTTTGCTACTCGGTAAACATAAAATACTTTCACTATATGTGCTTTTACTGATTGTCAGTCTAAAACTTATAGTGGTTACCGATCAAATCTAACATGTAATATGTAAAGTATGATAACAAACAAATATCACAATCAACACATAACACAAGAGATTTAATGTGGAAACCCTGTGAAGGGAAAAACCACCTAGGACTGGCAACTCAAAATTGTTCACTCTTCTGAAGTGAGGTCGGTGAAGACCCATCCCTGTTAATGTTAGAAATAGGAAATACTGAGAGGGGGGGTGAATCAGTATTTCACAAACTTTTATTTTTGCCCACTTATGGATATAACAGATTACTTTAATGCATACAAAGCATAAGAAACTAAATAGCATACATAACAGTAAATGTAAAGAACTCATAACACATGATATGTTCTCGAGGAAACCCTGGCCAAGGGAAAAACCCGGTGGGGATGGTACCCACAAAGATCCACTAATCAAAAGATATCCGGTTAAGGATGTTGACCCTGTTAGGAGCCTGTTACAATCATATAGTGTATCAGTCCTGATTAAGGGACTATAGGCCTTGTTAGAAGCCTCAACCCTATTAGGAGTTGTAGATACAAAACCTGATTACCAGATGAGCTCACTACCCAAACAAGTAATACAAATGTTTACTGATTACAATATGGTACTGCTTACAACTTCTCATCAACAACTTTCGCTGCTATCACAATTTACATATATTACATGTTACATTTCAAGTATGCTCGGTACATCTTTATTTATACAAGATACAAATGTAATATCTTTCTCTTGTCAGCTTGCATATCTTTATCCAAGAGTAAGCATCTAGGATTTCATCTCTTTATAATATTAAGTCATTATTTTGACAAGCAAAATAATCCCTTAATTCATTTACTAGTTTTGTCTTCAAAACTGCACTGTCGGCTGTACTCTGTCATCGGTAAAATAGTCATAACTTTGTCTGTACTATCCATACTCTTTTGTAAACTGAGATGGGGTATCCTTAGACACCATAGAGTCTATGTTCAACTACACAAACTCTGATCATGCTCCAGTGAATGTCGCCAAAACAAACTATATCAGGTGCTTTGTTAAAATCACTGTTTCATACTTAGATAATTTTAGTCTGCAATCTTCCATACTTAGTTTCTAGCTTATGTGTTCTTCATAGTGAACATATGTTGCCATAATGACAACATCTATGTACATACCTCATCCAAATTGCTAACAATCTCCCCCTTTGTCATTGGTGGCAACATATGAGAAAATTGGCTAAGTGTACAAGTCAAAATCTCAAAATTTGTACCTAAATTGTGGCCATAGTATAAAATAAGTATACTATCATTATATCTCCTCAAAAATATATACAATAATCTATAACACTTCATAATACTCCATAGATCTCCCCCTATGAGTATCCTTCCTTATCATATAGACAATTTTCTAAGTATCTCTCCCCCTTTGACAACAATGACAAAATAAAGGGTGGAAAGGGATATACAAAAATTGTGTCAAAAATTTTACCTTACTGTCTTATTGCAAAGCCGGTAGGCTTGCAACACAATCTACAAAATCTGTCTTCCAAGTCTCAAAATCTTTCTCCCATGCCTTCTTTATTGATTCTGCTACATTGAGTAAAGTACTCAATTCGTATGCTACAATCTGACAAGCTTGGAGGGACTCAAAATTGAATTTCTGAAATGTTGTCTTAGCAGTAAGACATTCATCTAGCTGCTCTTCTATTATGGTCAACTTGATTGAGACATGCTCTCTCAAGATGTTTATTCTGATAGATTTCTTATTCTTCTCATCATTTAAAGTCCTAATTTCATCACATAATTTTTTGATCTTATTCTCAACTATTTTGATCTTCATGTTTAAGCTGGCCAAAGAGTTTGTGTCTACTGCAATCTCATCTTGCTTCTCTTTTATCTTCTTTTCTTCTTCAATTAAAATATTCTCAGATTTTGTACATTGAATGTACAAACACTTTCTAGTCTCAAGATGTTTCCTTAAGTCCTTAATGTGTCTATCAAGGCTGTCAATGTCATTCTTGATATTCTAACTTATGTTCTGCAACATCTCAGCTTCATAAGTTGCCTGAGCCTTAACCTTAGCAATATCAGTTAAATTAGTGAATTCAACATCAAAAGATTTAATTACCATCTTTTCTATTTCAAGTGGATTTGAATCAAAGACCTTTGTAGATATGACACTTTGTAGCTTCTCAGTTAAGTCTTTCAGACTACCTTCCAAATTCTTAACTTTCTTGTTCTTTCCAATAATTTTGTTTAAAGAAGTGATCAACTCTATTTGATCATCGTCATCAACTTCCTTGCTCAAGTCTTCAATCAATGTTTCTATTCCTTTCTCATTTCTAGTCTTAGGAGTAAGACTGATGTCTTCTTGTGTTTTAGTAGGTGTAGGGGCCTCTGTTTCCATTTGCACTTCAGTATGTGTAGTCTCTGTTTCAATAGTCTTTTCTTGCTCTCCCAAATCCAAATTGTCAACAATGTTATCCAAACTGTTGAGTACCGCATCATTTGAATCTAAAGTAACTTTAGTTCCTTCAATGTCCATAGATTATGTGCCAATGTTTATGGAAGAAGAGGGAATATCTTCAACTTCAACTACCTCTACTGCTACCTCTGCTTGTTCTGAACTCTGTTTCTCTGCTGGTTCTGCAACTGCTTGATCTTTGCTATCTTTTCCTGCTACCAAGTTTGCTAGCACTTGCACAACTGCCTATTTAGTTTCAGTCTTTACTTGCTCATACCGTCCTCCCATTATTTGTATAATTCTTCTTTTGGTTCTCAATAGGGTCTCAAGTGGCTTGAGGATCTATTTAAGATGGTCATCATCTCTTATCTCACAGAACTATCTAATCACATTCTCTCTCATTTTAGTATCTTCTTCTTGTGCTCTCATCTTTCTTCTCACAAGTCTGTTGTACAAATCTTCTGGTATCTTTCCATGAATAGTATCAAATTTCTTGTTTGACAAAATCATATGTCTAACCATTGCATTCTCAAGATTCAATCTGTCAGAGGATCCATATAAATCATAGTATTTATTCATTTTGGTAAAGTCTCCATGCTGCATTATATCTTCATTAACTCTTTCTATCCTTGGTTTCCATGATTTCTTCTTTGTGGTCACTTCATCATCTTTTATTTCTACAACTCTTCTAGGTACTGGTGGAATAATTGTTTTCTATCTTTTACCCGGTCCTAAAGCACTTGCTTTCATTCTTTTTCTCGGTGCTGAGGAAAAGGGTTTCTCTGTCTGACTGGTTCCTTGTTCCTTCTCAGGTTCTTCAACCTTTACCTTTACTTGAATAGGTTCCGCACTAGATGCCAAAGGTGGGACTGATAATATCTCACTTTGCCTTATTGCTTCTGCAGTCTTCTTTGCAATATCAAATTCCTGCTCACTCATACTTGATTCTTTTAGAATTTTCTTTATTGTAGACTCCACTCTCTTCTTTGATTGTTTCTCTTCCTTAAGTGACTTTGCTGAACCAAAGTTTTCATCATATGTTCCAAATCTGTTACTATGAGCATCAACTTTACTTTTGAACAATCTACTAACATAACCTTCTGTTTCAACTTCAGAGATTTCATAGCCAAGAGGGTCTATGAATTCATGTCTAGGTTCTACTGCCTCAATGTAAGTGAAATTAGTATCAACCATAAAACATATATCATCTTTGTATTTCTCAACTAGGGATGGAGGAATCCTTGATCTGTTTACCACAATGTTCTGAAAAGTTTTCAATACTAACTTTACACTGTCATTAACCTTCTCAATAAGATGTTTCATATAGACTTTATTGATTCTTGCCATAGTATTCTCACCATCATTCCATTCAATAGTGTAAGAAAATCTTCTTAACAAGTGAAAGAACATGTAAGTAACCAATGAGGAAAATCTAAAGTGAGTGTATTTAGCTTTCTTTATCTTCTCCAAATTTTCAAACAACTGTATTCTCAAAATTTCACACATATCCATAGGCTTCTTCTCCACACACATCAGATAAGCAATGTGTACCATACCTACTGGCATATCATCTTCTCTAGAGCTTCCATAGAACTTTGTTGTCAAAATCTTACACAAGTATTTTAAATCATCTTGCTTAATTTTACTAATGACTATACCTCTGCCATTGTATACTGAACCGGTGTTTTCAATCACAATCTTTCTCATGTTTTTCTCATTCAATGGGATTGCACCAACTTTTGATAATCTAGTCACATCATGAATTAGGTCTACAGTTATGTCTATAACTATGTCTTCTAACCAAAATTTTCCATTATGTATCCTACTCAAAATGATCTTAGTACACTCCTCATCATCAAATTCATATTTCATAGAGTACTCAATGATTTCATTATTTTCTAGATGTTCATAACCTTGTTTCACTGACGTATTTGAGTTGTACAATTTCTTATATTCACCATTAAAATCATACTCTCTTAGGGTTTCATACTTGCATCCAAGATAACCTTTAACATTCTCTAAATGAAGAACTCCATCTGGTACGACTGATAAGGCTAAACTAGCATCTCTTTTTGAGGGTTCAACTGGATCTTTCTTATTTCTAGGTCTGTTCTTATCCTTAATGTTGTGAATCAATAACACATCCATGATTATATCTGATTTCTTAAGCTGATTCAAGATCGTAGTCGGATAAATACCTTAAATTCACAAAATTAGGGCTTTCGCTAGATCAACGCTTCAAACTTCTGCAAATCACTTCCAAACTTCTTTCTTCCCTTCCAAATCTCTTCTAATCACTTGATAATCATAATAACTTTGATTTCAATCTTTTAACACTTATCATTTACTCGATCTGACATCGCATTCAATAATTTTGCCACCAAAATGCCAAAAAGCTGATTCTATAAACCTGCAACCATAAATCTTTTTTGCGACCTCGCAAAACATAATATTTCTTTTTGCACACTTAACCATAGCATCAGTATAACATAAAAAACCTTCATCTAACTGCACAAAACTTAACTCATTCAAAATCTAACTCTATGCTAATTCTAGGTTCCTAAACTACAGAAATTTACATAATTTAAGTGCTTAAAGAAGGGTTAGATAAAGAATCATCCTTACCTTCAGATACACTACCTTCCTGATTACCTTCAATGTTGAATATACCTCCTTAATATGTGCCTTTAACAAATTTTACTTCATCTTCATTGCTACAACAACCTTTCTCTTTGTTTCCTACAATTTCATTCCTTCTTACATAGTTTCTAGGGTTAGGGTTATGTTGATAACCTCCATTGTTCATTCTGCAAAATCTTGTTGTGTGTCCTATCTTGTTACATATCTGACAAGTGATTCCATTGGTTCCATATCTAGGTGTTTGCTGATTGATTTGTGTCCTGCAATTTCTAGCAATATGTCCAATTTTGTTGCATCTGAAACATACTATTCCATTTCCTCTTTTCATGTCTTCAGTTGATCTCTGATCTGCATTGTTAGTATTTCTAGGCATTCTTCTATTGTAATTATTCTCAATAACTTTAGATCTTCTACATTCAATAGCTCTTTGTCCAAAACCATGACAATTATAACAATAACCATTTAGAGGTTTGAATTGTTTACCTGTACAATCTCTCTTCATATGACCAATAGTATTACATGTAAAACATCTACCTTTTAATTCTCTTTGCATACCTTTGGATGATTCTTCTTGCTTCGGTGGTTCTTCTTGTTTTGGTGCATCTTCTTGCTTCGGCGATTCTTCTTGTTTAGGTGATTCTTCTTGCTTAGGTGATTCTTTTGATTTGTTCTCATCTAACTTCTTTTCTTCACTGCTTTCACATTCATTCAGATTTGGTTTCTTGCTTTCACTAACTATCTTCAATATGTTAAATCCAAGACCAGTTTTGTCATAGAATGGTTTTCCATAAGATACTTGCTTATCAATCTTTTCACTGTTTGAATATAGCCTCTCAAGTTGTTGTTTAGATTGAGTCAATTCACCTTTCACAATTTTGTTGTATTTCTCAAATTCATCATACTGCAGTTTGACTTTATCAAATTCAGATATTACCTTGCCAAGTTTAGATTTTAGATCTTCATTTTCATTCTTTAAACTTTCGTTCTTAGATCTCAAATTTTCATTTCCATCTTTCAAGCTAAGCTTCAGATTTGCTATCTTCAATTCATGTTTAAGGATCACATTTTCTTTTTCTAAGTCTTCACAATCTTCAACAAGAATTTCAGATTCTTTCTCAGATTTCAGATCTTCTATCTTACCTTTCAATTTGTCAATAAGATTCTTTGCATCATCATACTTCCTTTTCAAAGTGTTTCTTTCATCAGTAAGCATATCAATCTGCTCAAGAGCTTCTTCAAGATTCTTCTGTAATTGATCTATATCCATAGAGATCTTACTCAAGTTGCTAGGCTTTCCTTGAATGTTTCTTCTCTGAGTAACTGTGCTCTGATACCAATTGTTAGAAATAGGAAATACTGAGAGGGGGGGGGTGAATCAGTATTTCACAAACTTTTATTTTTGCCCACTTATGGATATAACAAATTACTTTAATGCATACAAAGCATAAGAAACTAAATAGCATACATAACAGTAAATGTAAAGAACTCATAACACATGATATGTTCTCGAGGAAACCCTGGCCAAGGGAAAACCCTAGTGGGGATGGTACCCACAAAGATCCACTAATCAAAAGATATCTGGTTAAGGATGTTGACCCTGTTAGGAGCCTGTTACAATCATATAGTGTATCAGTCCTGATTAAGGGACTATAGGCCTTGTTAGAAGCCTCAACCCTGTTAGGAGTTGTAGATACAAAACCTGATTACCAGATGAGCTCACTACCCAAACAAGTAATACAAATGTTTACTAATTACAATATGGTACTGCTTACAACTTCACATCAACAACTTTCACTGATATCACAATTTACATATATTACATGTTACATTTCAAGTATGCTCGGTACATCTTTATTTATACAAGATACAAACATAATATCTTTCTCTTGTCGGCTTGCATATCTTTATCCAAGAGTAAACATCTAGGATTTCATCTCTTTATAATATTAAGTTATTATTTTGACAAGCAAAATAATCCCTTAATTCATTTACTAGTTCTGTCTTCAAAACTGCACTGTCAACTGTACTCTGTCATCGGTAAAATAGTCATAACTTTGTCCATACTGTCCGTACTCTTTTGCACACTGAGATGGGGTATCCTTAGACACCATAGAGTCTATGTTCAACTGCACAAACTTTGATCATGCTCTAGTGAACGTCACCAAAACAAACTGTATCGGGTGCTCTGTCAAAATCATTGTTTCATACTTAGACAATTTTAGTTTGCGATCTTCCATACTTACTTTCTAGCTTATGCGCTCTTCATAGGGAACATATGTTTCCATAATGACAACATCTATGTACATACCTTAGCCAAATTGCCAACAATTAAAGTTTACAAACACACTATTAGTTGTGACCTTGTTAGAGGATTTTAGACCAAAAGTTATCATCCAACCAACAGTCACTCTGGGGTTGACAGGATAACAATGTTCACTCTATGAATGAAACATCAAAAGACTTTCATAGTCCACTCAGTTAAGAGATTTGACTATATAAAATGGTTAAATTTGTAACAGTAGATGATCTGCCTTGAAACAACTTCAATTACAGTTTACAGATCAAGGTTCAGCTCATTCAAATCTTTATGATCAATATATCACTTCAGATTCAATACTCTATCAACTTACTGTCCATCAGTAATTACTCTTTATAGCTCAATAATTGTTTTGTAGTTTGGTTCTCACTAACTAGTATGATTAGAATGCATGAAAGCTTGTTCACACGAGAATTTTGCAGTATCTTCTTCTTCTGACATTTTTTCAACAATGAAACCAATGTCTCTTATATAGACGAGTAAATCATTTTCTTTTTGTCCATCAGATTTTGCCACTGAATCTCATTCATTGATTTTTCCACTTTAACCTTCTTCGGCTGATGTGTCAGTAACATGTTTCAATCTGCTCCATTAGATCTTCCTTGAATTATGTTAGTCGTCGATCTTCATAACTAACCTTATTTGTTACCTTGATTTCATACACTTTCCAGCTCATCAATTTATCAGCTAAGCTAATCATTTAATTCCTTTTTGTTCTTCTCGGTTAACAAAGAAATGCGTCGGTGAACACAAGCTTAGTTAACACTGCGCTCGGTATACACTACACTCTGTCGGTGTATACTGGAATGCTTCATTTATCGACAATACTGCTTTGTGTCTTTCAGCTTTATTCTTCATCATAAATGAATGCAACATAATAAAGTCATTATCATCAAGTCTTAGACTCATCAAAAAGTTACTCAGTGTATTCCTTATCCTCATCTGACATACACATCTTCCTCATGTAGATATTTCTGTTCATCTCTTTCACCTTTCTTCAGATGTATCGGTATAGTAACTTACAAGATAACTACTGTCAAGCTAGTTGAGATCAATGACAATATAATACTGATTTAATCATCTTGCATATCTAATCGACAACTCCTCAGTAATCTTAAATCACAGATTCTTCATTCAGGTTCTAAATCAGTTGTAGTTCATTAGATTTATGGGGATTTGTCTTCTTTGTCAAGGATTAGAAAAGGTGATGTTAAGAATTAAATAAGTCTAATCCTAGGTTTACCCACCTGAATCTTGCAGAATTCAAAGTGTAGAAAGCTTAATTGCTTTGTCAGTTGGTCCTTGTTCTTGTTTGAGTGTATTGATTATGAGATTTAGCTAACCCCTAGGTACGTTTCTTCATTTACAAGGTGGTTTAAATTCTATCAAATTAGAAGCCAACATGGTGCTTGACACTAGTACATTCTCTGGATTTACTTTGCCTTTCCCCACACAAAACCAACTACTCCTCTGATCAAAGCATAGTCCAGGATGGAGTTGGGAATATACTAAAATCCAAATTTTCAGTATTTTCTATGTTTCAGTAAAGTGCAATTTTGAAGGTCTTCGGGGCATTTTGGGGTCTGGACGCCTCGGGGAGGGCTCTAGGGAGGCCTTGGTGTGACCTTCTAGTTTTGGTTTGAGATTTATTAAAGATCTTTCGAACAGAGTAAATGGTTCACAATCCGAAGCTAAGACTAGAAATTTACGCCTTCTCCAAGTGGACTTATTTTTATATATAGTTTTTTGATAATTTTTTATAGTTTTAATAGTTTATTTGTAATAAACATTATGAAGACTCTTCATTTCATTTCCAAGGGATTCTAGTGACCCTTGGGATCCATCAGATTTGTATAAACTCTAATTTTGAATAGAATGGATCACTTTGGTTTGCAATCATGTTGTTAATCTTTGTAGTTTTTACATTGAACTTAGCTATACTGCAGGTATCACACTAGGTATTGTAATCTGATATCAAAATTTAGATCATCCTCTAAAGGGCTATATAAAGAGGTTGAAAAATAGGTTGTGCATATATTATTATCTCTTGTATTATGGAAACATACATGTATTCATATAGCATAGCTAACTATATAATTATAATTCTTATCTTATTGTCATTGATAAATATACATGCCTATGATAAACATATTAGACCATATATGAATTCCTTGTTCATATTTTACCCTAGAGGATGGCGATATCATGCTCTGATACCACTTGTAATGTCCCCTTATAGGAGGTTGTCAATTTAAAATGTTTAACATGTACAATTATATTTTACTATATAATTTTGGACTTAAGTTAGATCAAGAGATAGTTAATTTATTTTGAAAATGGGGATGAATGCTATATTAAACCGAGTCCTTACTTCTTAATAATCTCTAATGGAGGATGAGGATTTACTATCATAGGACACTTGACACCACCTCCATTATTAAGCCCAACGGTTTCATGAACATCCATCAATACCCACCGCTTGGGATTCACTTAATTTGGGATGGATTTACTCACCTCTCCCTATTCACACCAACTTATCCTTCCAAAGAGGTTAATGGAGATTGAGGATTGGACCATATAGTTTATTAGTTGTATTATTAATGTTATGTTTTGTAATACATACATTAGTATGTTGATTTATCTCTAAGCATTTATCTTATTACTATTCACAATATATACATTAATTTAATATAATTTTTATTATTATAATTACTTATTAATTAATTAACATTCATATAGTTTTCAATTGTATAACCCGAATATAATTTATATACATATAAATTTAATTTCATTAGCATACAAATGAACTAGATATATATGCAATAACCTATAAACATGAGAATTTATAATTATATATGTAAATGTATTAATTATATATATTATTTCATACCAAATTATATATATTATAATTACTTATTTACCAATATATTTGAGTTTATTTCATTACAATATTAATGTATTTCATAATCTATTATTTCAATGTTTATTTCATATACATTATTTCATAACCTATTATTCCCAAGTTTATTTCATATTATTATTATTATTAATATCTAATTCATGCAAGTCTTATAAATGAATTAACTTAAGCAAAGATATACTTACCTACTTTTCATGTGAAATGTTTTTTCTTTGGCGTATTCAATGTTTGTTTTCTTTTAATAATCTCCTACTTTCTTCCTTGACTTTCTCTTATTGCTCTTTTATTTATTTATTTTTTCTAAATTCCTCCTAAGTTTTTTTTTCTTTCCCCCTTATACTTTTTACAAATCATCTTTTATATAATTATGTAACCCTTCAAGGAAAAGTTGCATTGTTTCATTATACTCAAATTCCATATGTTTTATCTTTGTTAATATAATATTATTATTATTTATTTTAATTACAATTTCATTAGTATGAATACTTTATTATTAATTACTATTATTACTATTATTATTGATTAGTTATGAATATTTAGAGTGTTATTTAGTTTCATTAATGTATTTTTTATTATGAATATTTTGTATATATAATTAGTATTTGCATAGCATTATTAATATAATATATATAATCTATAATTATTATATTCTCAATAATATAATCATTATATATAATCAATATTAATTTATAAATAATATTTTTTACAAATTGTAATTTGGTTATTATTTATTAATATTGATTAAAATATGTTATTCATTAAATAAAGAATTAATTATTGTTTAAAGAATTTAAATAAATAATTAATTATATATTTATATTTAAAGAAATTATATATTCATTAAATATATATATATTTATATTGTTCACATGTCAATATTGGATCATGACAAGTTTTCATAATTTCTTCGCTTATTTTGGTTTCAACCATATTTGATTTGAGAGTTAGGATTTCTTGTTCAATCTTTTGGTTTTCATCATATTTTCTCTTGATTATGTTATTCAAAAGCTTCTTTGCCTATTCACTTTCTTCAAGTTTGCTTCTTAGATTGGTGATGGTCTCATTTGCCATTTTGAGCTCATTACTTACTTCTTTGTGTTTGGATTTAAACTTTTAGATTTTCTCCTTCAATATTCGAATATAATCATTTGCCATGTGAAAATATTTAGATAGAGCTTTTTTTTCATCTTCAACTAATTCTAAATCTTCAGCTATTGATAAGAAATCATTCTCATCCATAGTGGATGTTAGTGATAAGGGTTTAACCTCCTGAATCTCCTTCGAGTGGTTAGACTCTTCCAAAGGAACTAGCTCTAATGCCAATTGTGGAACACCCAATATATTGAAAGGGGACGGGTGAATCAGTATACTCTTGAAAATATTAAAGCACTTGATTGATTTACCATATAAATAAAAGAAATAACAAAAGTAAATAGTACAACACATAACACCAATTTTTTTCCATGGAACCCCAAGATGTAATATATAATACACAGGGTGGCTCATTTCCAGTGTGGCTCACTTTCTTAATACAAAATAGAATTGATGACTAGATGTACAAAACTATATTGGTAGACATGCATCAACATATGCACTAGATATAATTCTTTTTCTCTTTACCCAATACAATACTTTATACATAGTTCACTTACAGCAGTTCGCATATACATAACATCACAATATTATAATAATCACATGTATCAATTACATAGTCAACTTGTAATTATGTACCAATAATTGGTATATACAATCTTCTTGTCAGACAAACACAAAGCGTATGGACACATCTCCATTTTAAATCTACTATCAGCTATACAAAATGAATTTGATCATGTGTAAGATAGGTCTTAGATATGCATGTCATGCTTCAAACACGATCCTAAAATCATGTTGATAATCTCACAAACTATATCTATCGACGATTATCATTGGTGAAAACTATCAGTGATCACAAGCACCGATACCAAAGTATGCAACAATGTAACTATTACTAAAATAGATTGACCAATATTGACAGGTCTTGACTGATACCGATAACTTCAAAATAGTTAGAGTACAATTCACCTTGCAAAGAACTTGACCCTTCTCTCTAAGACCAAATACATCCAACTTTTGTATTATTTTATACACTTAGTTTTAGAGGATGGACAGTTGAAGGTGGGGTAGATATATATTAGCAAGAATCCTAAAGATATGTTGACAAAGGTAGTTGTGTGCTAGATTAAGTACCTTCATAGGGTTAGTATTGTCAATAAATCAAAATAACAACTAAATTATCACAAATAGCAATCTAATTAAGCAAATTAAAAGACAATTGAACACTCTATGGCTCTCTAATTAGGTTTGCTAATGCAAAGCTCTCAACAAGCTTCCATTAGTGATAGCCCTAATATGAGAATGAATGATAAAAAAAGCTAAAAGATTAATTCCAAAATGAAATAAGCCTAATTAGCTCTAAATTTTCCTTTCTAGCTATAAATTGCAAGAGGTTTGATGCTATTCTCAGATTTGTGGATGATTATTGATTGAATTATGAATTGCTTTTATAGATTTTGGCAAGGGTAGGGGGTAGAGTTGATTTGATCATGGTTAAGTTGAGGTTTAGTCCATGGTTCCACCTTTGGAGACCATTTAAATAATTTTTCCTCAAAGCTTGGGACAAGGAGACAAAATGGGTGGACAAGATGCATTTTCCCTATGTGTGATGGAGATTCGATTTGAGCTTGATCCATGTGAGCTTGATCCTTAAATCCTATTGGTTGATGCATTTTCCTCCCATTTGGTGTTGAGGGAAAATTAGGATTTAATAATTGAATTTATTTAAAATGTTTAGCCATGTGTACCCCTTAAATGGGTTTATTTGATTTAAATTGAACTATGCAATTAATTAGATTAATTGCACAATTAATTGATTTATCATGATTTTTTTGATCTAAATTGATTTAATGGCTTTCGATTTTCAATTAAATTTAGATTATGGCTTAATTGCAATTTAACTTTGATTTTAGCTTGATTTGATTTAATTGCCTTGATTTTTCCTTGGTTGCTCACTTGATTGATTTTGTCCATTTTCAGGTGATTACAAATGCCCCTCTTTGAATCGATGTGTAAAGAGCATCAGTTCGAAGAATGCCCTGATCATTTTTGATGTGAAGTTCTGGTTTAAATTTGATGTCTGATTCAATATTTGATAGAAGATGCAGATTTTAATGATAGGATTGATGCAATTTCATTTGATTTGAAGTCCTTGATGGTTGATCTGATGATAGGTTGTCTGATATGTTGCCTGATTTGATGTTTGATGCCCCTTTCGATTGATAAACAAAAAAAAAATTTGATAAAATATTAAGCTTTGATTTGATGTCGTACTCCTGATTTGATGATTATGATGTCAGTCCTGGTTGTCCAAGTGTATGTCCCCTCAGAAATGAAATGAAATTTGATCTAGGTGAAAAATATTGCATTTTTTATCAATTTGCGTTGAATGAGTTCAAATAATAATGAATTTTGATTTCATTTTCGATAATATTTTCATGATGATGTGATGACAAATGCCCCTGATTTGGTTGAATGGGTGAAAAATTTGGTCCCAGGTTGTTTTTTTGCTAAACAACACCTTTTAGGTCAAACTAGGCTATATATAGGGGTAAAAGGCCTTTTCACTATTCATTTTTACCTCCCCTTTTGAATTTTTTCTCTGACCCCCTTCTGAGCCTTTTGACAATGGTGATCCCAATTAGCGAGCATAGGTTTGAGCAAGGGTGTTGTTATCAGTGTCCACCCGGCTATGGACCTTCGACACATACCCTGACAACTTGCTTTGTCTGATTTTTGTATTTTAATTTAAAAATTTTGGATTTTTGTAGGAAAAACCTATATTTTGTTATTTTTCAAATAAAATAGTGCGTCAAATGCTTTTAGTAGCATGTATACCCTTTTTGCTGGGCATTCACAATTTTCCACAATGTGTACAATGCTTTTAGCAGTGCTTTCAAACGCTAGAACTAGGGCACAAATTGCAATCGCCTTTTCCTGCAATGCATACAAATTTGATTGCACTTTTAAACTTTTTAGCAGTGCATACAGGGGTTTCCTATAGCGCGTACTAAGTTCTACAATGCTTACACTTTGTTGTAGCATGCATGATAATTTTTGTAGTGCTTTTGATACTTTATGTTGGGCTTTTGATTTTCAGGGCTTTTAAGAAATTAAATAGCTCGTACACCATATTTGGTGAAATTTGTGTGCTTTTGAGTCAGTCTTTCGATTCGTTTGATGTCGTCAATCAATCAATTGGCTTAGGTATCAAGTTTGGTTGATAGCGAGTCGCATGCTGTTAGTTCCAGTCATGTCATATTGAATTTTTGATGGTCAATCTTGATTTAGATGGTGGATGATGATAAATTTTCCATCCTCTCTAAGTAGAATTAGGAAAATTGATTGTGGTTTGATAGGTTTTAAATGTTTGATTGACTTAAGATGATCCAAAATGTAATGATTTTGATTTCTGATGTGTTTAAACTTGCTTTTTGCAGGCTAAGCTTAAAAATCTTGGTGTCTGTGGCTTGTACCCATTGCCCTTCAAGATGATTGATGAATTGAGTGAAGCAAATCATTGGGTCATAGGTAGATGTGGATTGTCCTTCCTTCTTTCTCTTCCTTGATTCCACATGAATCAAGGTTTACTCATAGATGTGGCAGAGCATTGGCACTCTGACCACAATACCTTTCATTTTCTGATGGGGGAGATGACCATCACTCTCGAGGATGTTTATCGGTTGTTTCACATCCCTACACATGGGGACCTTGTCTATTATGATTAGGTCTATGATGGGACCGTTACAGATGCCTATTTGTAGATGACACTATTGGAGATGATAGCATTTAGTGGGCACAGTTTCCATCTTTTCCCATTCTTCCTGCAATTTTGGGTGCTTTAGTTAGTGGTTTCCTTGTTCCTGATTGGCGTGGTCATGGATTTGTTGTTGGGTGGGGTAGGATACTAGAGGATTTGATTGCACAGCCTTGCTAGTTTGATTGGGTCTCCTGCGTGTTGGTGCATTTATATCATGAGCTCCATGATGTTGTCTATCGGTGCAGGGCCACTCTTTCTATAGGGGTGATTTTATTGTAGTTGTGGACATGGGAGTGTGTGTGTGAATTTTGTACCTAGCTGTAGACACAACACTTCAATAAAACATTAGAGGTTAGTTAAAATCAAAATTGTGTAGTGAAATGGAAACTAATCTAACCAGGTGATTTACTGCCTTCTAGTAGATGCAAGTATGTATTCTCAGATTGGATCGAGATTAGTGACCTTGATGACACCTAAACGAAGGATTTGAATGCATAATCTAGATATGAGATGAATGCAAATTCATCTATATTTTTGTATTTTCTGTGCAATAAGATAAACTCAACTGATATGAATCTATTCTAGATGAAAAAATGATATGCAAATTAAGCTAACAATGATATGCTAAATATGAAACTAAAAATGATTAAAAACAAGATTGATCTCACAAAATTTGTTGATTTGCAAAGAAGCTTCAATTCTTTAGATGTCAATTCACCAGCGTGATCGTGCAAATTCATGGATTGATTTTGGCATAGTAAGTATGCAAACTTGTGAGATGAGTTATGAAGAGCTGAGCCTTGATTTTATAGAAATCTAGGGCTTTGGGGATGCATGGAAAAAGCAATAAATCACTCAGGTTGATTTTTGAGTCAACAAGGAATTAAAGATAGTTAACTCACAAAAAATCATGCAAAAATAGCCTTTTGATTTAAATCAGAAGTTGAGATCAGCTTTTAACTCAAAAGAGAGTTGAGTTTAAACAACTTGAATTGATTTTTTGATTTAAAGTTCAACTGCTTTTTGGATGTGCATAATTAATTATGAATTAAATAAATAAATAAAGTGATTTATCCTCAACTTAACTGATTTTAAAAATAAAACAATTGATTTATGGGTTAATCAATTATTAAATCAAACTTTTATTCCAAAAACTATATTATTAAATTTGACAATTGACATTAATTAATTAAATAAGTATTTAATCAATTAGTCATAGGATATTTAATTTATTGTCAAAATTTAAATAATACAATTTAGGAATAAATCTAATTAAATAATTGAGTGGCAGTATTAAATCTAATTAATTAAATATTTAGAATATTTAATTAATTAAAATTTTAGGATAAATAGGATTTACCGCCAAATAATCATTAAATTAAAGATAATTAGGATAAATAGGAATAAGGAATATTCCTTGATGCAGAATTTAGGATGATCAATTAAGATTTGATAATGTGCCGATGTGCTTTAGGTTAGGACTTTGATGTCAATTTCATTCGATGTGTCGATATAGGAGGTTAGTGAACCTATAGCCCATTTTTGGGGTATTACAGGGAGCACATCCCTGTTATTCATCCTTTTTTAGTGCGACATCGAGATGCAGGTTGGCTGTTTGCCTAGATGTATGAGGGCATGGTCGTGTAGGCCCATTTGGGCAAGTTAGATTACTGGCATCATATTATTGACGATATTGATAAGGTATTTTGGTGACCATATATTGGTTGCAAGGCATGGCCAGAGGATGCAACGAATTTTCCATATATGTGCATGCCTCGATGGATGATAGGGAAGACCCCCTTGATTATAGAGAGATTTTGTTTCCTAAGAGTGCTACGCTAGTTCGGCCATATACAGGGTATGCCATAGGGATTTTGCAATATATGCGCATGTATAGGTTGAGAGGTCTTTATGAGGCCCTTAGATTGATTATCGTACTACTCGTCATGAGTTGCTACAGTTGCCCCACATTGCGTGGGATATGAGAGATCACATAGTTGATGTAGGTATAATAGATGATTATGTTGAGTGGTTCATTCAAAACCCTTTTTCGAGGTTTACAGATCTAGTTGAGAGAGTGCAAGGGATCAAGGAGGAGTCTAATGATGATGATGGGGATGGCGATGGTGGTGGTGGTCGTAGATGAGGTCATCAGGGATGATGGGGATGACGAGGTGACAGAGGAGGTAGGGTTGTTATACCTGTTATTGCTTCTGCTCCTATTCCTCCTAGAGGTGGTGTACAGATGAGGGGTGGGTAGATGAGAGTGAGGGGTGTAAGGAAACTCAAGTGCGGAAACAACTTCCTACGCTAATCTCTATAGGAGAGTATTGTGCAAATTCTTATAAATCCTTACAATTTCAGATTTGTTAACTACTTTAACAAAGTTATTGCAACCACATACCATGCATATAGAAAAATAGAGAATGACACAATGATATACCCTGGGGAAACCTTTCGGTAAAAACCCCAGCACCCCAAAACCTGCACAATGTATTGATCAAAACTATTACAGCTTACAATACACTTGCAATGCAAGTTCTTTCAGAAGATTTTGAAAACCTTGAAGACAAATCATGGTAGCATAAAAATGTTCCAACAATACACTCCCTTCATCTCTCTTCGGAACCCTAAAAAAGCTTATATCATGTGCTTCACTTTTTAGGGCTACTCCCAAAAATAACTATATTAGGGTTTTACCATTCTTCGAGAAAATAAGAACCCCAAAATTTGGGGAAGAGTGTACAGTACTCAAATTTATCACTTGCCACATGTCTTCACCTATCATTGAAACTTCCTGACATAGCTCTTATGTGTCATAGGAATCCATCATAACCATTTTAGCCATGATCTCCTTACACACTATTCAAGATGCTGACACATCAACATTATTTGTAAGAAATACATTTTACAAAACAAATAATAAGAATAGGAATTATCCAAGGTTGAGACACCTTATTCCTAACAAGGGGTAGAACTTTTAGAGCCCTTCATTAGGTTGGTGTAGAGTGGTTGGCCAAATGGGGCCATCATAGGGTGCGAGTATTCAGGTAAGTCGGTGCATAGGTCATTGCAGATGTGGATGCCCATGCAACACAAATTTTGTTAGATCAGGCACAGGGTTCTCCGACACCTCCTCCTCCATAGGCTCCTCCTGCACAGGCTCCTTCTTCTTCTTCCATGCCATCTTCTTCTATTCTTCCATCTTCTTATATTCCATCTTCTTCTATGGCTCCACCATAGGATCCACCTGCTCAGGCTTCCGCTATAGAGGCTCCAGTGTCAGCTGCTGATGTTTGGGTTTTACAGTCCAATGTATCAGATATCAGGAAGTAGGTTAGTTAGCTGGGTAGTATGATGCATGCATCGATGGCTTCCATGAGTCAGCATGGGGTACATGTTAGCTCGAGTAGAGGTCCTAATCCTGATGGTGTCAGTAGTTTTGGCAGTTGAGTTTATATGATTTATCCATTCATTGATGTATATTATGATGATTCATTTTTTATCTCGAGACATTGGACTCACATTATTCTTTTATCATATGATGTTGTTTATGATTTGGTACTTGTTTATACTTTGATGGACTTTGATTCCCATATTCTGATGGACTTTGATGATACTATGGACTCTGATCTTTATTGTTAGATTTAATTTATATGATGTCATCATGTGTTGGAGTTATTTTTACAAGTTCTTTATATGTTATGCAGATCTACATGCTTCTATCTCTATATGTGTTTTTTTATGCTTTTACAAATGCAATTTATGATATGAATGCACATGTCTAGTTATGCTTAAATGATTTCCTTACTTATGACATAGAGTAGATGGATTCATATAATATGTGGTTTTAATGTTTATGATGTATGATGTGTTGGAGATTTTCCAGCAAGCCAGTGCTGACTGTATGTTTTTCATTGATGACAACATATGGTAAGCAATGTGCATTGAAGCCTGATGAAGAGAGCCTTGAGAATGTGTTGCCTAGATATTTTATCAATATGATATCATGAGCACAGAGGTTTATTATGAGTGAAGACAGTAATATAGTTGTTTGTATCAATAAGTGTTCCTGACAGGTCCCAGGAAGATTTCAATATGTGATTTGTAGCATGGTTGTAATGGAGCCTTGCACATTTATATTCATGTTGTAGATATGTTAGTGAAGCTATTTTCATAGATGTAGAGTCAGTTGTGTAGTATAGGTTGAGTTATGATGTTTCTAGTTGACAGTTACAGTTTTCTGAGTTTATCTGATAGAGCCGACATTGTTTTTATTGTTGTAGTAGTTGTGCCTATCTTTTGGATATGTGTGCTTGGATTAGTGCTTGGAGAAGAGTTAAGAATGTTTGGTTAAGAGTGCATGATGTAATTCAACATGAGAAGAAAGAGTCAGTTAATTTGGTAGAGCCAATAGTGTGAAGCGACGCGTCTACTCGTATGGAGTTGCATGGTCCTAATTTGTGTTGCATGCTTAGGATAGCTGTTAGAGATGTTGTTGGAGAGTTATATTGTTTCTCTAATATGATTTAAAGGAAGTTCTAACAGGCCAACTTGATTATATCATTTAGAGAAAGATACTTATAGCCGATCAAGTTGTGATCACTAAGTATGGCAGATAGTTGAAAGAGGTGAGTAGAGCAGAAGGTGTGAAGTATTGAGCCATTAGTAGAAGGTCTATGTGACTAAGAAGGAAGTATATGCTATTCATTGGAACTGATCTAGATAGGAGGTCTAACTCACAGCTCACCAAGATCCAGATATAGTGTGTATCTGTTAAATAGAAGGTTGCAACCTTCACCCCTTTTAGCAATGTGCTCTCGAATAGTGTGTCCTCACCCCTAATAAGGTTAATTATAAAAGACTCCTAAGAGGGTCTGACCTTTGACCAGGTCACTATACTTAATGCATTGTAAAGATCAAATCCTAATAGGGTTGTAAGATCTTCTAACAAGGATCATTATACTCTAGTGCAGTTCGTAGTGGGTGTTAATTCTCACTAGGGTTTTTACCTATTTGGGTTTCCCCGTAACCAAAATTGTGGCACTGTGTTAAGTGTTCTTATATTGTGTTTATTCTTAATGTTCTTCTATACTTCATTAGATAAAGAATTGAATATTGTAGATAACTGATTCACACCCCCTTTCTTAGATATCTCTTAAGACTATTATTAACAATTGGTATCAGAGCCAAGTGTTTGGGAGAGAAATTTTAACAGCTTGAGGTTGATCAGATGACATTCTTTTGAAAAGAAAGTCTGAAGTTTGATGGAGAGAACTATCTAGATTGGAAGAACAAAATGATGACACATTTTTAGTGCATTGCCTTTGATATTTTTGAAGTAGCTACTAAAGAAGTTCAGATCCCCTCTTTGTCAGATCTTGCAAAGGAAGATGCAACTCTTAAGTAGAAGGAGATGTTCACTCAAAATGCTATTTCCAAAGCGGCCCTTATTAGTGCCTTGTCTGATAGTGAGTTTTCAGAGATAAAGAAAGTAGATAAAGCCTACAAGATATGGAAGTATCTAGAAGACATGCTTGAAGGAGATATCCAAGCCAAGAATGCACACAGAAAGACATGAAAGAAAAAGTACAATACATTGGAGATGCTACCTGAAGAGAACATCAGAGCCTACAATCAAATGATTAATGAAGTTGTTGTAGGAATCAGAAACAATGGTGGAGAAATTTTGGAAGAAGACATAATGGATAAGTTGATGACTACCTTGACACCAAAATATGATAGCAAGATAAACATCCTTGATGAAACTATGCAGTCCACAAAAGACTTCAAAAGAGAGACCTTAATTAGCAAGATTTTAGCATTTGAGATATCAAGATTGAAGAAAGAGCCTAAAAGTGAGACAACCTTCAAAGCTTCAGTCCATGGTAAGAAATCCTTGAACACTTCTGGTAATTTTGATGATGATGATGATGATTGTAATGTCCCCAATTTGGACCTTACTTGATTTGTCTTAAAATTCATAATTAGTATTTGGATTTACCTTGGGAATGGTAATTTGTAATGTTGTATACTAGGAGGATGCCAATCCCCAATAATTATAATACATCATTATATAATTTTATACTTATAATCACAAGAATTCATAATTCTTTATACAATATATTTATTTCATATTATATATTAGTTAGTTATTTATCAATATATTTGAGTTAAATTATTTCAAATGCAAGTTTACTTCATAACAATATTACTATATTTCATAATTTATTATTTAAATTTTCATAACTTATTATTCTAAAGTTTATTTCATATTATTGTTAATATCTAATTCATACAATGCTAATAAATAAATTAACTCAAAAGATATACTTACCTTCTTTATGCCTTTATTTTTAGCTTATTCAATATTTATTTCCTTTTAATATTCTCCTACATTTCCTCCTTAATCTTCTCCTATATTTCCTCCTTTATTTTCTCCTACATTTCTTTTCTTGTTTTCCGTTGGAATTTGAATAATCACCTCTTCTTATTATTCTTCTCCTTTTTATTTATTTCCTCTATGTATCTATCATCCGGGAGGAATGGATTTGATATCCATTATATACATTTGCATGTTGAAGGGTTGCCACCTTTAGATTTAGAGACATGCCTCTATATTTTATTTATTTATAATAATAATAATTATTTATTATTTATTTATAATTTATTTTACTACTTTATAATTATACTTATTATTTATATTAATTCTATTGATTCAATTATTATTATAATAGTCTAGGTTTCATTATAGAATGAATTTAATAATAAATTATATTTATTATTATTTATTTGTCTATTAACTAATTGATTGTATATTGATCAATTATATATTTGATTAATTATTATAAATTGATTAAAGAATATTGTTGATTGTTGTAATGTCCTTATACGTTTTCAAATGTATGATTATATTAAATATAGATATTATTAAAATTTATTTGTTTATTACTAATATTCATAATTATTTCAATAATATATTATTATATATTAATATTTAATAATATATTATTTTATGGAGTGATATTAATATTATTATTGAGTAATATTATTTAAGGTTAATATTCTATTAATGTTATTATTAATATTAATAATTATTAATTATTAATATTATATATAACAATTATTCATAAGGACTCATATATTTATTATTATTCGAATAATGTTCAAATCAAGTTTACTCATTTGTATCGTCAATTACGGCTCATGACAGTCCGCCCCTCTCAAATTTGCTTGTCCTCAAGCAATAAACATTTTCATATTTGTTTCACCTTATATAACAAGTTGACTACTGGATCCAACTCAATTTCTACTTGTAAAATTACTTTATTTTATTCTATAAAAGAGTCACACATGAAATGCATTTGAATGCAAAATATACATATGAATGTATGAAGACATGAAGCATACACGGAGCATACACATTAATGTATGAAGACACGAAGCAGACACGATGTAGACACATCACACACATATCGTTGATTAGTCCCTAAAATTTACAATTTGTAATGACTTAGGGTTATGGAAGTGTGTTTACAAATTTACTTCTTCATTAGGCTTTTGATTATGAACCCTGCAAAAAAATGAGCATCAATACATACATATATAAACTTCAAAGGAAACTTGAGTAATGATAAGTTAGTCCAAGCCAATCCCATACTAAGCCCAAGAGCAGAACTTTGGCCCCCTTGGCCCCGGTGGCAGGTGTTAGGCATCCACACGAGGTGGTCTACTTAGTGGATTGCTTGTTTTTTTCTTATCTATTTATGCCTCATCTCTTTTTCTTTAGAAGATAACAAGGTGCCCTTAGCATCTTTCCCTTAACTAGTACTACAATAGGGTGCCCTAGCTGTTCTCCCTTATCACAAAGCAGTAGGGTGCCTTCCTAGCGGTTCTCCCTTAACTACTATTGCAATAGGGTGCCCTAGCGATTCTCCCTTGATTGCAGACTCCATAGGAAAGGTACTTGCAATAGGGTTTCTATATAGTCTTTCCCTTAACTAGTACTACAATAGGGTGCCCTAGCCGTTCTCCCTTATCACAAAGTAGTAGGGTGCCTTCCTAGCGGTTCTCCCTTAACTACTATTGCAATAGGGTGCCCTAGCGATTCTCCCTTGATTGCAGACTCCATAGGAAAGCTACATATAGTAGGGTTTCTATACAACCTTTCCCTTAACTAGTACTACAATAAGGTGTCTTAACAGACCTCCCTTGATTGCAAACTCCATAGGAAAGTTTTAATGTAGGATGGTGGATTCATTGTGCCAAAGGACGTGTGAAACAGTCTACAAGAGGCTCCCTCATGGTTCATACCCATTTTGGAATTCTCCACCTCAATGTGACCGGATTACTCCGCCTTTCCCTTCACAAAATACCCATGATCTTCAACATGTTACTCATCATATTAATCTCTAACTCTGAGTAATGCCTACATCATCACACATATAAATTTATCTAAAAATAATTATTTTAACACTCAATATAATAATCATATGCATAATTCTGAAAGGAAACTTTTGTTCATTACTAAAACAATATCACCATTACTTATCTTTCTTTATGGGCACGATGTTCGGTAATAGGATTGTGACAATTTGTTCATTTCTCCATAGCTCTTCTATCCGACACATTAAGCTTTCATGGTGAACGGTATTGTATATCTTCCTCTACCCGACAGGATGGCAAGATCATGCTCTGATACCACTTGTAATGTCCCCAATTTGGACCTTACTTGATTTGTCTTAAAATTCATAATTAGTATTTGGATTTACCTTGGGAATGGTAATTTGTAATGTTGTATACTAGGAGGATGCCAATCCCCAATAATTATAATACATCATTATATAATTTTATACTTATAATCACAAGAATTCATAATTCTTTATACAATGTATTTATTTCATATTATATATTAGTTAGTTATTTATCAATATATTTGAGTTAAATTATTTCAAATGCAAGTTTACTTCATAACAATATTACTATATTTCATAATTTATTATTTAAATTTTCATAACTTATTATTCTAAAGTTTATTTCATATTATTGTTAATATCTAATTCATACAATGCTAGTAAATAAATTAACTCAAAAGATATACTACCTTCTTTATGCCTTTATTTTTAGCTTATTCAATATTTATTTCCTTTTAATATTCTCCTACATTTCCTCCTTAATCTTCTCCTATATTTCCTCCTTTATTTTCTCCTACATTTCTTTTCTTGTTTTCCGTTGGAATTTGAATAATCACCTCCTCTTATTATTCTTCTCCTTTTTATTTATTTCCTCTATGTATCTATCATCCCGGAGGAATGGATTTGATATCCATTATATACATTTGCATGTTGAAGGGTTGCCACCTTTAGATTTAGAGACATGCCTCTATATTTTTATTTATTTATAATAATAATAATTATTTATTATTTATTTATAATTTATTTTACTACTTTATAATTATACTTATTATTTATATTAATTCTATTGATTCAATTATTATTATAATAGTCTAGGTTTCATTATAGAATGAATTTAATAATAAATTATATTTATTATTATTTATTTGTCTATTAACTAATTGATTGTATATTGATCAATTATATATTTGATTAATTATTATAAATTGATTAAAGAATATTGTTGATTGTTGTAATGTCCTTATACATTTTCAAATGTATGATTATATTAAATATAGATATTATTAAAATTTATTTGTTTATTACTAATATTCATAATTATTTCAATAATATATTATTATATATTAATATTTAATAATATATTATTTTATGGAGTGATATTAATATTATTATTAAGTAATATTATTTAAGGTTAATATTCTATTAATGTTATTATTAATATTAATAATTAATAATTATTAATATTATATATAACAATTATTCATAAGGACTCATATATTTATTATTATTCGAATAATGTTCAAATCAAGTTTACTAATTTGTATCGTCAATTACGGCTCATGACAATGATGAAGAGAAAGCACTAGATGATTTCATTTCTATGATTGATAAGAAAGAAAGAAAAGGAAAAGGAAAATATGAAGGTCGGTTACCATTCAAATTCTTTTCATGTAACAAGATTGGTCACTTTGCTTCTAAGTGTCCTACAAGAGTCTAGAAGTTCAAAAATAATTACAAGCCTAAGTATACAAAAGAATGTTACTATACCAGAGATGGAGTATTAGATGAAGATTCAGCAAAAGATGAAATTGGATTCATTTCTCTTAAAGATATGGAGAAAATGTTTGATGAAATGGACCTTGGAGATGAAAAGAAAACACAAGAGTTAGCATTGATTTCACAAGCAGACATCAGAACAGATTGGATCATTGACAGCGGTTGCTCACATCACATGACAAGAGACAAAGATAGATTTATACATTTGGATAAGTACAAAGGCGACATGGTTATATTTGGAGACAACACTCATAAAGCTATCATAGGTAGAGGAGCTATCACCTTGGAGGGAAAGAACAACACTGATGATGTTCTTTATGTTGATGGTTTGCAACATAACCTACTTAGTGTTGGGTAGTTTCTTGATAAAGGATATCAGTTGGAATTCAAAGACAACAAGTGCATCATTAATAATAAAGAAGGAGAAATGATTGCATCAAGTTCAAAGACAAAAGGTAATGTTTTTTAGCTTAATTCAGAAGCAAGTTATTTTGTTGCTAAAGTAGATGACAGTTGGCTATGGCACAAAAGACTATGTCATATCAATTTTGACAACATAGTGAAGATACACAATGTAAAGGAAGTAAGAGACCTTCCTAGCATTGAAAAATCGGTTGATACAATATGCAAGGAATGTGTGATAGGAAAGCATGTGAGGAATTCATTTAGAAGAAAGCATAATTCGGCAGAGAACAAATTGGATCTAGTGCATATAGACCTATGTGGACCAACTAAAACAAGATCATACTATGGTGAAAAGTACTTTATTTTGTTTGTTGATGATTATTCTAGAATGATGTGGGTTGCATTCTTAAAAGACAATTCGAAAGCATTTGAGAAGTTTAAAATATTCAAAGCTAAGGTTGAAAATGAGTCTGGATTGAAGATAAAATGTCTGAGATTAGATAGAGGAGGAGAATTCACCTCTGACAGATTTTATGAGTATTGTGAAGAACATGGGATAAAGAGACAGCTAAGTGCACCTAGAACCCCTCTGCAGAATGGAATTGTAGAAAGAAGGAATATGATCATACTTGACACAGTGCACACCATCATGATTAAAGGAAAGGTTGTACACACCTATTAGAGAGATGCGGTCAATACTACAGTCTATACTATCAATAGAATTCAATTGAGGCCAGGCACAGACAAGATACCTTATGAGATATGGTTTGGTAATGTACCTACTATGAAATACTTTAGAATATTTGGAAGCAATTGCTACATCAAGAGAGATGAAGCTATTGGAAAGTTTGATGCAAGAAGTGATGAAGGTATTTTTCTTGGTTACTCTACTAAAAATAAAGCTTATAGATGTTTTAACTTAAGATTGAAGAAGATCATTGAAAGTGCTCATGTTAAGATTGATGAAAAGTTTATGATTCAAGAAAGATATCATGATTATGAACCTATGATTGAAGAAGAACCTAGACCTACCACTAAAGAAACAATTGTTGAAGAAATGTTTGACAACATTGAGATATTATTCAATGACCCTGAGACTAGTGAAGAAGAATCACATAAGTCAGATGAGAGAGTCACACCCAATGTTCCAAAATTCACATCTAGATACCATTCAAAGGAAGATATCATTGGAGATCATAACAGAAAATTCATGACAAGATCAAAAGAAAAGAGTTCTACAACTAATGAAGAGGTATGCTTACTTTCATATATTGAGCCTTTAAGTGTTGAAGATGCATGTAATGATTCAAATTGGCATGAAGCAATGAAAGAAGTGCTAGATCAGATAATTAAGAATGACACATGAGAATTGGTCCCTAGGCCTAGTGATAAGAATGTGATTGGAACCAAGTGGATATTCAAAAACAAGATGAATGAAGATGGTACGGTGGTAAGAAACAAAGGAAGACTAGTATGTAAAGGATATGCGCAAAGAGAAGGAATTGATTATTCAGATACATTTTCCCCTATAAGTAGATTGAATCCATAAAGTTGTTTCTAGCCTAAGCTACATTCAAATACTTCAAAGTATATCAGATGGATGTCAAGTTAGCATTCTTGAATGGAGAGTTGAAGGAAGAAGTTTGCATAGAGCAGCCTAAAGGATTTACTTTATCAGAAAGACTTGATATGGTATGTAGACTAAAGAAATCCCTCTATGGACTTAAGCAAGCCCCTAGAGCATGGTATGAAAAACTTGATGGATACTTGAAAAATATTGGATTCAAGAAAGGAGCAGCAGATTGTAACTTATTCATAAGAGAGACGCCTGATGGATTATTGTTGGTTGCTATATTTGTTGATGCCATTATTTTTGGTGGTAATGATAAGCTTAGTGCAGAATTTGCTAAAGAGATGCAGAGCGAATTTGAAATGAGCATGATTGGACCTATCAAGTACTTTTTGGGACTGAATGTGTAGCAGACAGACAAAGGTATTTTTATTAATCATTCTAAGTATGTGAAAGAGATATTGGAGAAATTCAAGATGGATGATTGCAAGCCAGTAAGTACCCCTATGATAATAGGATGCAAGCTTTCAAAAGAAGATGATTTAGCAACAGTAGAAATGACCTTGTATAAATCTATGATTGGTAAACTAATCTATCTTACTCAATCTAGACCTGATATTTCTAATGCAGTTGGTGTAGTTAGAATATTTGTAGTTGAACCTAAAAAAAGTCATCTTATGGCAATAAAGAGGATATTCGGATATTTGAAAGGAACTATAGACTATGGTTTATGGTATCCTAATTCAGAAAATGTAGAACTTCATGTGTATACAGATGTAGATTCGGTAGGATGCGTGGATGATAGAAAGAGTACCTCAGGAGGAGAAATATTTCTTGGAGATAGGATTTTTACTTGGACAAGAAAGAAGAAGAATTATATCTATCAGTCCAAAGTAGAAGCAGAGTATGTAGTAACAACATTAAATTGTTCTACAATTGTTTGGATCAAGCAGATGATAAAATATTTTGGAATTCAGATTGATTATCATTTTTATTCATTGTGATAACACTAGCTCTATCAATATGTCAAAGAACCTTGTGATGCATGCAAACACAAAACACATTGAGATAAAATATCACTTCCGAAGAGAGAAATTTGTAGAGAAAGAAGTAAAATTGGACTATGTGAGTACAAAAAATCAGCTAGCAGACATATTCACAAAGCCTTTACCAAAGGATACATTTGAGTATCTCAGGGAGAAACTAGGAGTAATTCCCTTCCCTGAATCTGATTAGAGTTTATAGGAGTGTATCAGTCCTCGGTGAATGATGAGTCCTTGAGTACTCTACTTCAGGAGTAGTACCGGTGCTTTTGTTTTTGGCACCCTTTGCCATTGATGTCAAAGGGGGAGTGATTATATAGTCATGAAAAAAAAAATAGTCAGGGAGAGTAAGTATTTAGCAAGAAGAAAAAAAATAGTAAGGGGGAGTATATAGTAAAGAGATAAAGTAGTTGATATTCAGAGCATTCAGCAGTAGATGGAGGATTCATCCTTGGGGAGTTTTTGTTGAGGAAATGGAGAATGTTATAAAATAATTGCTCATTTAGATTGGTGGTGTTTTTCATTCCATAAGTTTCCATCAATGCCAAAGGGGGAGATTGTTGGAGATTTTCTAGCAAGCGAGTGGTGATTATATGTTCGTCATTGATGACAACATATGGTAAGCTATGTGTGTGGAAGCTTGATGAAGAGAGCCTTGAGCATATGTTTCCTAGATATGTTATTAGCATGATATCATGAGCGTAGAGATTGATTTTGAGTGAAGATAGTAATACGGTTGTTTGTATCAGTAAGTGTTCCTGACAGGTCCTAGGAAGAGTTTAGTATGTGATTTGTAGTATGGTTGTAATGGATCCTTGCATGTTTATATTTATGTTGTAGAAATGTTAGTGAAGCTATGTTCATGGATGCAGAGTCATTTGTACATTACATGTTGAGTTATGATGTTTCTAGTTGACAGTTATAGTTTCTTGAGTTTATCTGACAGAGCTGACATTGTTTTTATTATTGTAGTAGTTGTGCCTATCTTTTGGATATGCATCCTTGGATTAGTGTTTGGAGAAGAGTTAAGAATGTTTGGTTAAGAGTGCATGACATAATTCATCATGAGAAGAAAGATTCAATTAATTTGGTAGAGCTGACAGTGTGAAGCGATGCGTCTACTCATATGGAGTTGCACGGTCCTAATTTGTGTTGCATACTTAGTATAGTCATTAGAGATGTTTTTGGAGAGTTATATTGTTTCTCTAATATGATTTCAAGGAAGTTCTAATAGACCAACTTGATTATATCATTTAGAGAAAGATACTTATAACTGGTCAAGTTGTGATTGCTAAGTATGGCATATAGTTAAAAGAAGAGAGCAAAGCAGAAGGTGCGAAGCATTGACCCATCAGTAGAAGGTCTATGTGACTAAAAAGGAAGTGTATGCTATTCATTGAAACTGATCCAGATAGCAGGTCTAACTCACAGTTCACCAAGATCCAGATATAGTGTGTATCTGTTAAACAAAAGGTTGCAGCCTTCACCCCTTTGAGTAGTGTGCTCCCAGACAGTGTGTCCTCAACCCTAACAAGGTTAATTATAAAAGGCTCCTAATAGGGTCCGACCTTTGACCAGGTCACTGTACTTAATGCATTGTAAAGATCAACTCCTAATAGGGTTTTAAGATCTTCTAACAAGAATCATTGTACTCTAGTGCAGTTCATAGTGGGTGCTAATTCCCATCGGGGTTTTTACCTATTTGGGTTTCCCTGTAATCAAAATTGTGGTGTTGTGTTAAGTGTTCTTATATTGTGTTTATGCTTAATGTTCTTCTATACTTAATTGGATAAAGAATTGAATCTTGTAGATAACTGATTCAGCCCCCCCTCTTAGTTATCTCTTGGGACTATTCCTAACATGATGATGGTTTTTACTGAGTTAATGATTAATGCTATGTGATGATGCTTATGGATGTATTTATTTCACGTTATGGATGTATTTAATGTAATGCAATGGATGTAAGTGAGATGTATATGTGATGCAATGTAAATGAGATTTAAATGTAATGGATGTAAGTGAGATGTGAATGTAATGGATTTTGATGTTTTAATGATTAATGAATATGTAATGATATATGAGTTTAATGATGATGATGTAAATGCAATGACCTAACACACTTATGTTTGAATATAATTCAAAGTTTAAATGTAATAACTTTTGATGAATGCACCTAGATGAACAATGCAATGTACTACTGAGATGACTTGAAATGCAATGTTCTAGAATGAATGCAATGCAATTTAGTAATGTCTTAATGATGAATTTGGAAAGATGTTATTAATGTAACTAAATGATGAGAATTTAAGGTGAATGCAACCTAATGGGAATGAGAATTAAATTAAATGTAACTTAATGCAAATGAAATCTTAATAGAACTTAATGATAAGATGAATGATAATGAATAGAATAAACTACATGTATGCAAACTAATGCAATTTTAAAATGAACTTAATGATAAGGATGAATCATAACGATAATGAAATGATTTGATTTTAAATGAATGCAACTTAATGAATCTAAATGAAATAAGATTAATGCAAATGAAAGGATGCAAGATTCAAGGAATGAGATGAATCTAAATGAAACGTGATTTAAATGCAAATGTTCTAATGCAAGGCACCTTTTTTTTTTTTCTAACACACTCTATCACATATAGTTTTTGATGAACATTTGTTTTTTAGATTTTTTATGAACTCCATCCCCCTTTCTATTTCTCTTTTCCATTTTTTTTTCAAACTAAGAAAGAAAAATACCTTAAATGCATTTAATCTAGGATGTATGCAGCTAGCTGTCACTATTGACAAATTAGGAGCTTATATTCATCATTGAGTAGTTTTGAAACCTGAAATTAGTACAACCATCACTGGTTCAACCATGATGATCTAAATAGCTCTTTCCTTTCCCTTTGTTGTTTTCCCATTCTTGGTACAATTGTTACTGATTGAAATCAATCATGAGAGTATGAGTACCGATTTCGTCGGATTCTATGTTGCAAGTGGATTTTGGTATTATGATATTTAACATCAAAATAGCCAAGGTATCCTTTTGCGTAAACAAACAAAGATCTTAGTTTTTCCATATGTACATGTCCTCAATGATTCCTTGAGGATCATGGCCTTAGACAAATAATACATAGTTTAAAACTTTTATTTTATCTTAAGACAGTCATTTAGAAACCAATAAAATATCATGCTCTCATCATAGCTTGTCTAGTTTAAAAACTTTCATCAATTTGCTAGAAAGACACGATTTCATCAATCAAGTCAACACTTAGAAAAAAATTTCATCATTTTTCAAATCCATATTTCAAGTATAGTTCTATCCATTTCATATTTTTAATCCTGATAAAGATAATTTCCTTGTGAGATCTTGGATCAAAATTTTGCGTTTGATTGAAGTTTGGATTAGGATTAGGATTTGATTGTGTAAGTGTTTCAGTTGTGCTTTGATGAAATGGTTTGGTGTCAAATTGATGTTTGCTTTGATGAATCCTTCCTCCTTTAGAGTAGATTTGCCCCTAGTTTGATGTAAGTGCGTTTGTTGGACTTGGGACATTTTGTAGATTAGGTAATGAAATCTTTAGGTACTTGCAAATGCAGCTGTGGGTTTTATTATGAAATATATACAAATGATGGTGAATGAAATATTTACAAGGATGACTACTAAGTATGAGACTGACTTGGACTTTTAATGGTGCCTATTTACCAAGTTTTCACCGATTAAATGGATTTGCACTT
Source organism: Chamaecyparis obtusa (assembly GCA_027943335.1). Taxonomy (NCBI): domain Eukaryota; kingdom Viridiplantae; phylum Streptophyta; class Pinopsida; order Cupressales; family Cupressaceae; genus Chamaecyparis; species Chamaecyparis obtusa. Next base: position 426,721 of record BSBK01001513.1, read on the forward strand.
TTTCTATTTTTCAAGCTTTTCCCCCCTTTTTTAATTATTATTATCAAGGCGCCTATTTTCTAGGTTTTCACCAAGACAAAATCTTTTTGAATGTTTTTAGCTTTCTTCAGGCTCAATTTTTCATTATTTTTTATCTTTTTTTATTTTTTTTCTCTTTATTTTTATTTTTCAATGTTTTTGATATTTTCAAGATCTCTTTTGACTGTGTAAATAAATAGGATGCTCTTTCATTTGATTTCTCTGATACTCTTTTTCTTTATCCATTTTCAATTGCTTCATGTGTAGAACCTTTTAAGGTGTATACTATTGATTGGCTCTTGCAATTCTTCTCCTTCACAATCAGCTAGTTTATAGGTGCATGTCCCAAAAGATGAAGTGATCACAAAGGGTCCTAACTAGTTTGCTTCCCATTTTCCTCTCTTCTCTCTTTCTACTTGATTCTTGGGATTTTCTCACAACACTAGATCACCTATTTAGAATTCCCTCGGTTTGATATGCTTGTTATAGTTTCTGGTCATTAGACTCTGATATTATTTTAATTGGTCAAAAGCTTGTTGTTGTCTTTCATCTAATAGCTTCAGTTCGTGCAACCTAGCCACCCTATAGTCTTCTTCACTTAGTAACCCATGCAATGAGACTCTTAAAGATGGAATTTCTACCTCCAAAGGTAAAACTACTTCTGCTCCATAAATGAGGGAGAATGGTGTAGCTCATGTTGGTGTTCTAATGCTTGTCCTATAAGCCCATAGAGTATGGTTTATTTTAATGTGCCAATCTCTACCTGAATTATCCATAGTCCTCTTCAATATTTTTAGGATATTCTTGTTTGTAGCCTCTACTTTCCCATTACCTTGTGGGTAATATATTGAAGATGAGTGGTGTACCACATGCAATTTGGTACATAGTTCTTTCAAGTCCTTATTCTTGAAATGTTTTTCATTATCCGTTATGATAGAATGAGGAACACCATATCTACAGATTATGTGATTTAATATGAATAAGGATATCTGCTTTCCTGTGGTTGTGGATAAAGGTACAACTTCCACCTATTTGGTAAAATACTCCGTTGCAGTAATGATAAATTTATGACCATTTGAAGATGGTGGATAAATCATACCTATCAGATCCAAACCCAATTGATAAAAGGGCCAAGGTGTAGTCATAGGATGAAGCTCTTGTGTCGGCACATGAATCAAGTTCCCATGATACTGACATTTATGAAAGGTTTTTGCAAAGTAACAAGCGTCATTTTCCATAGAAGGCCAAAAATATCCTATCCTAAGAAGTTTCTTAGCTAGGGTTAAACCATTCAAATGCAACCCAAAAATTCCCTTGTAAATTTCTTTTAAGGCTATGATTGATTCCTCTTTCTATAGACACCTCATAAGCATTACATCTAGACTTTTGCGATACAACGTGTCAGATACCAAGGTGTAGCGAGAGGCTTGTCAGATAAATATTTTCTTTTGATTTCTAGTTTGGTCCATGGGCAAGATTTGGTCTTTTAAGTATGTTTAAATGGCTCCATACCAGGGCGATTCATGTCCCATTACTAAGACAATAGTGTGAGGATGGGAAGGGTCAAATGCAGGTTGCTCAACTTCTTCTACCAAGAATTCATATCTGGTGCTTTGATCTGGTGTTTGGAGAAGTGATGCCAAAGTAGCCATTGTATCTGCTGCTTTATTCTTATCCCTCAGAACTTGCTCAAATGTGATTAGAGTGAAGTATTTATTAATATTATCAATCATGTTCTTGTAGGGTACCAACTTATCATCTTTAGTTTGATACTCATCATTGATTTGATTAATAACCAGTTGGGAATCTCCATAGATTTGTAGCTCTGTTACTTTCCATTCTAATGCCAACTTTATACCGATGACCAATGCTTCATACTCAACTATGTTATTTGTGCATGGGAATAGAAATTTGTATGATTTTGGAATTGTGGTCCCTTGAGGAGTAATCAATAAAATCCCTGCTCCTGATCCATGTTGTGTATGGGAGCCATCAAAATACAATCTCCATGTCTTTGCTTCGACATTAATGATTTTGGAATTTGGAAATTCTAATTGGATTGGATGTTCATCTTGTAAAGGTGACTTTGCTAGTTGATCAGCTATTACTTGGCCTTTGATAGATTTTCAGTCCACATACTCTATGTCAAATTCACTTAAGACCATGACCCATTTGGCCAATCTTCTATTTAGTGTTGTTTTTCTAAGAAGGTATTTCAAAGGATCAATCTTTGCAATGAGTCAAATTTTGTGAGATAACATATAATGGTGTAATTTTGGGGAAGAAAAAACTACGGCCAAACATGATCTTTCAATGAAGGTGTAATTCAACTCATACTTCACCAATGTTATGCTTATGTAGTATATGGCCTTTTCCTTTCCATCTTCATCCTCTTGAGACAAGAGTGCCCCTAATGCATGTTCTATCACTGAGATGTATAAAATTAAGGGCTTACCTCTAATTGGCAGCATTAAAGTTGGAGGATTCATTAGGTACTTCTTCAATAATGTGAATGCTTCTTCACATTTCTCATCTTATTTAAAAATTGTGTCCTTGTGAAGGAGTTGAGTGAAATTGTGACACTTTTTTGCTAATTGAGAGATGAACCTTCTGATGGATTGAATCCTGCCTTGAAGGGATCTCATTTGACTAATGTTTTGAGGTGCCCCCATTTCCATGATTTCCTTTACTTTGGCAAGGTCTACCTCTATTCCTTTTGGCAGAAGCTATGTATCCTAATAGTGTTCCTGATTGTACACCAAATGCACATTTCTTTGGATTTAACATTACTTTGAATTGCTCCAATCTTACAAATATATTTTCTAAGATGGGTAGATGTTCCTCTCTTGAGTGGGATTTAGCTTGTATATCATCTACATAGTCTTCTATAAAATTGTACATCATGTCATGAAATATGGTCATCATGGCTCTTTGGTAGGTCACTCCAGCATTCTTGAGACCAAAAGGCATAACAATCCAGTAGAATATACCCCATGTGCATGTAAATGCAATTTTGTCTTGATCCTCAGGTGATATATTAATTTGATTATAACCACTAAACCCATCCATAAGTGATAACATGGAATGTCCTATCGTTAGATCCACGACGATGTCTATGCTTGCTAGAGGAAAATCATCTTTAGGACATGCAAGATTAAGATCTCTAAAGTCTCTGCAAATTCTGATAGATTTATCTTCTATGGAAACTGGCACAATGTTTGAAATCCACTCAGCATAATCAATGGCTCTTATAAACCCTACTTTCAACAATTTCTCTAACTCCACTTTCACAAGCAATGCTATGTGTGGGTACATATTTCTTAGTTTCTACTTTACCAGTCTCACTCCTTTAATAGTCAAATGATGCATGATTAAATTCAAATCTAGTTTGGGCATATCATCGTATGACCATGAAAAATTGATTTGTTTCTCTTTAAATAATTTGATGAAATCCTTTCTTTCTTCATTAGATAAAGACACTGCTAGGTGTATGATTCTTGGCTCTGATTTTGACCCAATGTTCACTTTCTCTGTTGGTTCAATTAAGATAGGTGATCTTTCCTCATAGTACTCGATGAAAAGTATCCAACCTTTCTTCCTTAGGTGCCTCTTTTGGGTTTTCACCTTCAGAAACGTTCTTTATTTATTTTTATTTGTGATGTAATGTTGCCACAATGTGGTTTTCAACATTAGATTCTTTCCATTTTTTGTTTTTTTACTTTTTTTTGAATTGAAAGGTTGAATACTTCCCTTTGTCATTTCTTCATGATATTCCATGGTAGAAGAAGGCTCAACCACATTAAGGTATTGGGACACCAAGTTATCATTCAAGAATGTGGGGAGGATGGTAGGTTTGATGGAATCCCATTCAATTAGTTTGGGATAAATAAGGACCAAGGGATTGGTGCTTTGGTTTGGTTCAATAGGGTTTAAGTACATGACTTCATTTGAAGGTTCAAACATTGTATCACTCAAATCTATGATATGTGCTTCTTCTAGATGCTCTAGAGAACTAGGGTCAAAATCTTCCTCACTTGAATTCTCTTGGTTTTCTAATGGGTAAAATTCTCTTGGGTAAAACCTAGGGTTAGATTCCTCTATAGTAGGTCTCCATGATTGTACATAAGGCTCTCCTACCCATTTTTTTCCTTCTATTTCTTGACTTGGCACATTATCTAAGACCTCTTGACTAGAGATTGAAGTTTGATTCTGATTTGATTATGAGACTTGTTCTTTTCCCTTGCTAGGAGTATAGGTATGGATGACATCAACCTCTTTATCTTGACATGATTCACTTGAAAATGAATCACATTCCCAATTGTTCTAATCTTCATCACTTTGGGAACCTAGTTGCAAGATTTGATCATAAACCCTAGGATACTTGTTTTGAGTGTACCCTTGTTCTAGGTACCCTAATATAGTCCTTTCCTTACTATCTCTCCATGTCATTTCAATAGGTTCTATTAGTCCTTAGTTTCTTGTACCTAAAGGCCCTTGTCCTTTATATCCCATTTTTTGCATTATTTGAAATCCTTTGCCATATTAATGAGTGATAATGCTTATGTTTTGAATGCGTTGTTCATGTGCACTTGATTCCTCATCTTTATATAGCCAATTTAAGATTTCATTAACTTCCTCATCCATGGATGAAGAAGTTCTTGCCCTCACAAAGTGGTCATTGTATTTATGAGGTAGATTGGACGGTCTTCCATGGATTTTGTGAGATAAGGGTAGATCCATCATAGATAATGAGTATTCACCTACACCTTTCTATTTGATTTGACATTGCTTTTCAAAATTCTTCATCATATGATCCATCTTTTGATAATGGGCATCCTTGGTGTAAATTTGGATAGATCTAGCTTGGTATTTTTTTTCTTCCTTATGGGTGCTTTCCTCACTAACCTTCTCCTTTCCTTTAGTCGATGTAGTTAGGCTAGAGAGAATTTGATTATTTTCAACAAAACTTTCCTTTTCTTCCTTTTCTTTTCCCTTCAAAGATGGAAGATATTTTGAACATTTCCCTTGTTATATTCTTTGATAAATAGACCCTTCTACATTATATGGGACTAAGGAGTCATTAATAGGCTTCATGTTATTACAATATTGAAAGGGGTTTGAATCCCCTCTTACCATGACTTCTTGTCCTGTGTAGGGGAATTTGAGGCATTGACGGTAGGTCAAAGGTACAACCTACATTTCATGGATCCATGGCCTTCCTAATAAGATGTTGTAAGTCAATTTTAGCTCAAGGACTTGGAAAATGGTCTCTTTCTACTTTGGACCAACTCGGATGGGGAGGACTATGAAACCTTTGGAGGCTCTCTCTTCATCATCATAAGCTTTTATGGTTATCTTTTTATTTGGGTCAATAGGTTCCTCAGAAAATCCTAATGCTTTTACCAAGTTTAGGGTAAAAATATTTAGGCCTACTCCCTCATCAATGAGGACTCTTTTCACTCTATGCCCGTGGATCAAAACCTCTATATGTAATGGTAGATTTTGAGGGTGGTTTAAAGACATATCATCTTGTTCTGAAAAGGATAGACAGTAGGGTGCAACAAGATGACCTACCATGTTTTGGAATTTATCCACATATAAATTCAAAGGCACATTAGTCTTCACTAAGGATTTTTCTAGAATCTCCTTATGAGTTGGTGAAAGCTTGAGTAATTCTAGGATGGAGATTTGTGCAAGGATTCTTTGCAATTGGTCTACCAAATTATATTTTTTTTAAGATGAGGATGAGGTTTGATTAGGTAAGACAATTCTTGGGGCACCTCCTGATAAAGTGATCTTTGATGCTTGCCCCCTAGTTACAACATTAGATGTTGCTTCCCTTGGCTTTTCTTTTACCACAATCACGTTTATGGAATTCTCATCACCACTTAGAGTATTAATGGTATTATCATAGATATGTGCAAAGTTAACCTTCTCATTGCATCTTTTGTTGTTATGATTAGTATTTGATGATTCCCCTTTTTCATGATTTAGGAAAGGGTTTTTGAAAGCCATATGGTCCTCATTATTTTGAGGCCTAAACATTCTCACAATAGGTAATGATAATCATGCCATTGTATCTCTTAGGAATAATGTATTCATACTAAGGATTACTTTTCCCATCATGAAATGCATTTAGATTGTCAACCTAGGGACATATACTTGAAATGGGATAGCACAGTTTGTGCACTAAGCCCCTCAAAGAGTCATACTACTTATGTTGTAGGAAGATAAAGTGGATGAAAGAAACCTATGCTATTTCTGTAGGAAAGTAAGCACACTTAACTACTTAATGAAATTACCGCTGAAAGATTGTAAACTTAACCTAAGCATGTTTAGAAACTCAAAGTGTTCACCATGTCTATCTGTGCAAGTGCTGCAGGAACATTCACAGTAATAATGTTGCAGGAGTAAAATAGTAACTTCTACTTGAAAACATGAGAAATACAAAAAGAAATTCTACTCTATTCTAATCTACTCCACCTCCCAAGTGGGCTCCCTTAGTTGGCTTTTTCTACCTACTAACACAAGATATACTTCAAAATCACTCTTTCATTATATTCTCATAAACTGATTACATAGTAATGGGATAATACATGAAAAAGAAAGAGTTCTCTGCTATGCTAAACACAACAAACGTATATATTTTCTCATTACACAACTAAACCAATCAAATCCCTTTATATAGAGGATTGACACTTATTGAAAGCATGAAAGTAAGTTCTGACTAAGTCTCACCATAGAAGAAGGAAACATAACAACCCACAACATAATACAATAAAGTCTGGATAACTGATTCAACAGAATAATGAGCACTGAGGAAATATAGTAGAGTTATTTCCTATATTCTCTAGAATGGTGGCTCCTCCACAACAGTGGCATGATCCTTAGTGCTATGATGGCTCCCTCCATCATAGCTGGAACTTCAATGTGTCTTCTATAATGCAGTCGATCCACTCTCCAGTTGTTCCTTGTTTTCCTGGAAAGTTAGTAGCATACAGATATGTATACAAGTCAACTAGTCAATTATTTTCCAAATATTAGAACATAGATTCAAGTAGCTATATGAAGTACTACAATATATATATATATATATATATATATATATATATATATATATATATATATATATATATATATATATATATATATATATATATATATAAAATGTTCAGAAAAACATGTCATATCTAACTACCCATAATCTTGGTGGTTCTAACTGTACTTATCACAAGTTCAAATAGTTATAGGTCCATGAATGTCTTGTAAATGTTTTAACAAAGCATAAAGATTATCATAAAATAGAGACAATAAATTGTCTCATCATTTGTCCCCCAACAAGCATAATGTGTGTCCTCAAGCATTACACTTTCTGGCTATAGATATGAAATCACCAACACTTGTATTTCCCTTCTTTCCACTCTTAAAAGTATAATAGAATCCTCTTGTCCTCTCCCAGTAATCCATATGATGTTCCTCCTATAGATGGTCTAGTCTGGTAGCTTTGATATCATACAATGGCCATAAGAGCGTTGGTGGTTGGAAATATAGGGGAATCCATAGTTCTCTTCTAATATGCCATCCTAGCTGCATGTACCTGGTTTCTCTATTCATAGAGGCCTCAAAATTTATTGGGCTATGTGGCTCAGATTTCTTAAAGACCTCAGGTAGCCTATTCCATCTACTTCTTACCCTGGTGAGAGCTCTCTAGAATGAAAAATAGGGTAACCCTTGATACTCCCTATAAACCCTATCTCTGAGTGCAAAGACCTTTTCTCTAATTTCAGGTTTCGGCCTTCCATAGGTTAGGTTAAGCCAATCTCTTAGTAGGATATCAAGTTTGCTCGATTCAACCCTTAAGGATAATGGTTCAGACTTCTCCAGGTCTCTGTAGTTATCTATCTTCCTATCATAATTTGCCTCACTATGCATCCAGGACATTAGGGCTCTCAAATGGATATCTCCTATGTAAAGCAAAGGGTTCCATTTAGTTTCATGAGGAATGACAAAATTATGTAGATAAATCTCATAGAGTAAGTTCTGTTGCCATGAAGAAAGGGTCTGGTAAAATGCATAAAATTCTTGAGCTGATTTAAACTCACAGTCTATATCCTTCATAGTCATCATTAGCTGAAATAGGAGGAACTGTTCTTTCAAATATATGGCATAAAATCTGGGAGGTGGTCTATAAGCTATAGCCTGATCAGCTAGTTTGAGAGCATGATCCATTTGTTGCTTCTACTTCTTCACCTGTTCTTTAAGAACTTCTATCTCTTCTTGCTGCTCATCTATCTCTTTCTGCATTATTTTTCTTTCTTGTTTCCACCAAGTTTTTTGGAAGACAAATTGGTTATATATACTGAAGAGGATAGATTGTATTGTTGGAGGGCCAAATTCTTGCAACTGGGTGCTCTGTTTTCTCCTTCCTTACAAGATTGTTCAAAATATTCGGTTAACCATGTTTCTTTGTAAGGAACAACATACATATGGGAATAAATAGGGACCAGTGGCGGAGTCAACTGGACATCTTCAATAATGTTTTCTTGTGCTACATTAGGGCTTTCCTTAGGTGCATCCAAATCATCATGTGCTATATTACCACAAGGTTCTTGTAGATTTTGGGGAGATGAAGGCACTTTTGTTTTCTTAGGGGAATTGTCAGAGATATACTCAACAAAAGGCTCCGTGGTAGGTTTTTCTAATGGAACACTTGGAGTTTTTGGGGAAATTGGAGACACTTGTCCTTGCATCCAATGACTTCTCCACATAGTTTTTTTCACAACCTCTGTAGTCTTCTTTTTTAGGGTTCTTTTTGGCCTTTCTGCTACAGGAGAAGATGCTACAAGATTTGACCTTTTTCTTTTACTTTTTGGAATTGCAGGGTTTTGAACTTCATTCTCAAGATCAATGGTTTCTTCTCCAATTTTCCTTTTTCCTTCCCTTGTGGAAGAGGTAGGGACATTAATTTTTGGAATGGGTGAAGGCATATTTTCTTGGAGTATTTTTAGTTCTTTTTCTTGTGTAGTTGTTCCGCAGTGGGCTCAGAAGGTTTTGCATCATTTTCAAGGGGTTTCTCAGCAGGGTCAACCTAAGGTTGCAATATTTTATGCTAGACAAATTCTAACCATGCTAAGGGAGAAACATCCCTAAGGGATTTTTTAACTAGCAGCTTAATTAGGGCATGGTGGGTGACATAATTTGGATTCCCTTTTTGAGTCTCTTCAGTGCTAATACTTAGCATATTATACAAGAAATTAGGAACATTTATTGGGAGACTATGCCTTATACAACTAAGGAGCTTAAAGTGATGTTCATGCAAATTTGAAAATCTTCCCTCACATGTCAGGTACTTGATAATATGCATTGCTAGCTCGTTGTATGGTGGAGGAAGATACATTTGTTTTCACCCTTTCTTGCTAGTTTCTATAGGAGGATCACTTGGAAGGGAAAATTGGGCTCATGATGACCTGGCGTCATGTTCATTGGGGTAATGTTCCCCAATTTCTAGGCTCATGATGATATGATAATTGCAGGAAATAACCCAACCAACCACATGCATTAAACCTCCTAACTGCTTCAATGTCTGCAAGCAAAAGGCCATGATGCACTGGCTCACATCTCTGTAGTTGTCCGCCCATTTGTTTCCAAATATTTTGCCTCCAAACTTTTGCTCACCGTAGCTTGTTAATCTTTCAAATCCCTCTTTTTCTACAAATACCTTATTCCCTTCTTGAATTTCAAATGCTCTTCTTGAAAATATAGACCTTTCTCATTCAATTCCTCTATTGTTTTGAGCATGAATCAATAATAATGGCATTTTAACAGAGGAAATTATACATTTAACTGAAGTTGCCACATAGTTTAACTATAATCTTTTCAAGTCACATCTGCTTCATAAAATTGGGGAATATTCAAGATTTATAGTATGACAAATGTGTGAGAATAAAGGAACTTGATGAAACAAGGCCTAAGTACAACTTTGAAATGACAAGGAAGTGACAAGGATAGATTAGAAATGAAATTAGAACTTAATACACTTCCCTTGGCCCCTACGAAAAAATAACAAGTGTCCAAACTTGGAACATTTAGCATGGGATGAGGAACTGGCGTAACACCGTAATCATACATTTATTGCAGTACTAAATATAATTACCATAATCTATGTGCTAAAAGTGGAGAGAGATTTCAAAATTTGTACCTGGTAGTTGATTACCGTATGCGTGAAATAAAATATGCTGAGAGTGAAACCTTGCTGGCGGTTGCATGTGTTAGTTGATGTGGCTCTTATTGAAAATATAGAAATAGAAAAAGATAATGGCGTGGATGGTGGGTGGATGGAAGAGAGAGAAATGAAATGGATTGGAAAGAATAATAGGGAAAAGTGAATGGAGAAGTGGACTTCATGCAACATGAAGTTTTATTATGGTCATACTTTGAAGGCATGCTATATTGAAGCTGCAGGAAGAAGGTTTTCACCTTCTACTACAGTAAGTGTTACCTGTTGCACTACTGAAGTGTTATTGTGGAATTGTTGTAGGAAGTCCTCTTTTGTTTGGGGCTAATGATACAGGAATAGCTGATGTCCATTGATGAGTAATTTAAATTTCACTGGATTGATTTTCATCAACTAGATTGCTCCATTTTAAAAAATGTATTCAATTGCATAAGGTCCCAACCATTTGGTCTATAGCTTGCCTAGAATTTCTTTGAATCTGGAATCATACAATAAGGCCCAATCACCCACGTGAAACTATGTTCTTTTAATATGGGAATAAAGCCACCTCTTATGTTGTTTATGTACCAGCTTCATGCACTCCAATGTGGATTTATGTATTTCATCCAAGGAATTAAAGTGTAGAAGGTGTTCTCTCTGTGTTGAAGGGAGATTAATGTTTAATTCCAGCATTGTACACAATGTCTTGTGCTCAAATTCAATTGGTAACATTTTTTCCTTCCCATATACTAATTCAAATAGAGTGAATCCTATGGTTTTCTTCTAGGTTGTTTGGTAGGCCCAGACTGCTTCTGTGAGTCAGTTGCTCCAATCTCGTCGGTGCAGGTGAACTATTTTTATTAAGATGGCTTCAATTTCTCTATTTGTGACCTCTTCCTGACCATTTTCTTAAGGATGGTAAGGGTTGGACTTCTAGTGCCTGATATTGTATTCCTTCATTAGTTCGGTGATCAGATTGGATGTAAACTGTGCTCCCTGGTCAGTTACAAGTTCTATTGACACTCCATAGCGGGTGAAGATATCCTCATATAAAAACTTGGCTACCTTTTGATCTCGTGCATGCTACATGAATTTTAATTCCACCCATTTGGTCAGATAGTCTATGCATACTAGAATGTATGATTTTTTGTTTGAAGGAGGATCTATTGGACCAATGAAATCCATGCCCCATTTGTCAAATGGTGTTACCACCACTTGTGGGGTTAGGGGTATTTCATCTGATTTGGTGGGATGACCCATTCTCTAGCATTTGTCACTTTTTCTTGTATAGTTGGTTGCATCCTTGTGAAGTGTTGGCCCAAGTAACCTGTTGTCAAGATCTTCAGAGTTGTCCTCTTGGCTGCAAAGTGGCCTCCACATGGCTCATCATGACAATTGTGGAGAATATCATATGTCTCATCCTCTCATACACACCTTATCATGATTTGGTATGGAATAGTATAAAATAAGGTGTTGTCAATCCAAGAGAATTGGAAACTCTTCTCAACAAGAATTCATCTATCCTTTGGAGAGAAATGTGGGGGCATTTTGTTAGTTGCAAGGTAATTAGCTATATCATCATACCATGGATTTTGACAGGAATATGAAACATGTGTTCATTAGGGAATGTATCATCAACCATAGTAGCATCTGAGATAGCATTCTGAATTCTAGATAAATAGTCAGCCACTACATTTGTCTTCCCTGGCTTGTCAATAATGATTATATCAAATTCCCGCAAAAGAAGAAGTCATCTTGCTAACCTTCCTGTGATGGAAGGTTTGTTCATGAGATACTTGATTGCTTCATGGTCAGTATGAACAAAGATGGGGTAACCTGTTACATAATGGTAGAATTTGTTTAAGGCATAAACTACAGCTAGTAATTCTTTTTCAGTTACTGTGTAATTTAAATCTAGTTCATGTAGGCTCTTGTTGATATACTAAATGGTGTGTTCAAGGTTACTAGGCTTTTTTTCCTAAGACAACCCCTATTGCATAGTCTGAAGCATCTGTATGTATGTGAAATGGGAGAGACCAATCAGGTCCTTTAAGGACTAGTGTAGTTGTTAGAAGGGACTTGAGCTGCAGGAAGGATTCATCACAAGCTGATGTCCATATAAAATCGGCCTCTTTAGTAAGAAAGGTGAATAGAGGACTAGCTATTTGACTGAAATTTTGAATAAAATGCCTATAATAGCCAGCGTGTCCTAAGAAGGATCTTACCTCTTTTTTCTTAGTAGGTGTAGGAAATGTGAGAATTACCTCAATTTTTGTTGGGTCTACTTGGATGCCTGCTGCTGAAATGAAATGTCCAAGTAAAATGCCTTCCTACATCATCATAACATTTCTCATTATTGAGAGAGAGATTGTGTTCCTTGCATCTAATCAACAAATTTTCTAGATTCTGCAGAGCTTCTTCAAAAGTGACCCCAAATGCAGTAAAATCATCCATGTATATCTCCATGCAATCATGTGAAATGTCAGCAAAAATACTAATTACAGCCCTTTGGAATGTTGCTGGAGCATTACACAACCCAAATGGTAGGACATAATATGCATAAGTTCCCCAAGGACATGTGAATGGCATCTTTTCTTGATCATCTGGAGCAATACTAATCTGATTATATCCACTATATCCATCAAGAAAAGAAAAATATTTTTTACCATTTATAGTATCAAGTACTTGATCAATGAAAGGTAAGGGAAAATGATCTTTCTTTGTGGCTCTGTTCAATTCCCTATAATCTACATAGATTCTCCATTTACCCCCCTTTTTAGGCACTATGACCAAAGGTGATACCCATTTGCTATCAGAGATTGGATATATAAATCCAGCATCTAGCAACTTTTGTAACTCTATTTTGACTCTCTCTTAACAGCGGGTTAATCCTTCTCTGAGGTTGGTGGAGTGGTAGACTTCCCTCATTGATATAAATCCTATGAGTAAAAAAGTGTGGGGCTCACTCCCTTCATATCCCCATAGTCCCATGCAAAGGATTTTTCATGTGTTTCTAGGAGTTTGGTTAATTTCTCCAACTGTTGTGAGCGTAGCTTGTTATTAACATGAAGGGTATGACCCTGGGAAAGATCAACACTAGTGGTAAGGTTAAGCATGGATAATTCAGAAATAGCACTAGTAAATAATTCACAGGGTATTAATTGATGGATAATATTGGGTTCTAATGGAAAAACATAGTCCTCAACATGGTCTTCGTAGGTAGATAGCTCCAACACAGAGCTCTCAAAAATGTCTTTTATCACAACACAGTCATTAGTAAGGATGCTTTGAATCACTGCATCTTCCTCTTGCAACTTCAGAAAAGCATTCCTATGTAACATCATGAGCTGAGCCACAGAGTTCAACTCTTCTTCTCCATCTCCTAAATCTGGCCATCTAGGGGCGCTTAAATCTGGTAGAGGTTGAGCTGGAGGGTATAATGCTAGTTTCTTAGTTGCTTGTCCATCTGAAATTGTCATGTTCCCTGATCTACAGCTAATGTTGGCATCAATTGTTGCTAACCATGGATGTCCTAAAATAATAGGGTAACCAGCAAGATTGACCTTGGGTGATAAAATCATGAAATCAATAGGATATTCCTAGGAGTCTAAGGTAATTATTATGTCCTCTATCATTCCATTAGGGGTGACAGTAGAACTATTTGCAAGTTGCAAGATTGTTCGGGTAGTCCGCAATCCTTCTATACTCAATTTATTCATGGTATCCTTAGTCATTACATTAATGGTTGTGCCTAAGTCTATTAAAGTATTTTTTATAGACTAACCATTAATGATGATAGTAACAACTAGGCTCCCAGGATCAGAATACTTTGGAATTACAAGCTTTCCCAACATAATATCAACTAGCTATCCTATAACATGAACTATTTGGGGATCCTTTTTCTTTTATCTAGGCTTTTTGAGACAAGCCTCCTTAATTGTTTTTCCATAGATAGGAACATCTTTAATGGCTTGAAACAGAGGAATCTAGATATGCATACTTTTTAGCTAGTCAAGGATATCAAATGGTTGGTCTTCTTTGGGTATAGGTTTTTCCAGGCTAATCCTATGAGGAAAAGGAGGTTTTACTGAGGTCTGGACATCAACTAGATTGGAGACATTAGTTGAGGGAACTATATTTGGCAAGACATTCTCTAGAAGTGGTATTGATGTTGTAGGAAGGTCTGGCACTTCCGTGATGAGAGGGGGTTCAGGTGCAGGTAGAGTAGTACCCAATCTTAGGTGTATATCGACTATGTTGAGTGCATAAGAAGGGTACTACTATGCATTAGTAGCATACATTTGCTACTACTGTGGTTGACTATTTGGATTTGGTTGTGGCTGAGTAGGTAATTGTGTCTACTTTGGAGGACCTATATTTGTAGGAGGTGGCATAATTACAGGTGGATTCACTAGAGGTGGCAAAGGTGGATACCCATGATTCTGATTAGGCCATTGTTGAGGTCCTCTCCATTGGTTAGTGGGTTTCTAATTCCCTTGTGGTGATTGCCATTGATTTGGATTTTGTGGCCATTGGGGTTGTTATGGATTAAACCATTGGTTTTGTTGATTATTGGGACAGACATTATTCCAAGTAGATTGAGTATACTGAGGAGGGTTTTGGACATTCTCATTTTGTCACTGATTATTATAAGGATTTGAAATTTGCAATGGATCTTGAGGCATACCTTGTCTCATGGCCCATGGATGACGTTGAGCAACAAAGAATAGTTTCTCGTCCTCTCCTTCTATCTTTAAATACTTAGTTGGAAGGTGTTGATTCTCCAGGTCCGCAATCAACTTGCATTGGCAATCCTTCTTTTTCTTGTGGCAATGGGGATAGTATTCAGCAAGTTGTGCCTTCGTGTCTGTATGCTTCTTCTTTGCAGTCATCATGTCCAAGTGTGTAGCAACATCATTAATGATGTCCTTCTTGAAGTCTGACAGTAGGTTTGAGATTTCTATCTTGGAAATGCCAGAGCTACTTCCTTTTGCAAGTGTTGGACGAAATCCTCCACACTTCTTTACTGCTGCTCTAGAATAATTCAAACAAATCTTCTTGAGATCATCCCAAGAAGACTAAGATAGATCTCCTCCAACCATGAGGTCCAATTCTTCTAGATAGTTATCATTCACTCCTCCCAAAAAGATTAGTTTTTGTGAATCCTCTTGTAGTGCATGTTGACGATTCTTCTATAGATTGTATAAAAAGCATGATATGTAGTCCTCCAGGGTCTCATCTTCTTTTTGTGACATTCAGAAGATGTCATCTCCTCTTAAATCACCTCCTTTGCAGTATTCCTTATATTTATGCAGAACAAATCTCTCATCCCATCCCAATCAATTGTTGCATTTTCTCCTAATCCCATGAACTATCTAAGAGATGACTCCTTCAATATTGTTGGGAATAACTTGAGCTTATGACTATCAGTATTGTAGTCAAAACTTCAACACAAAATGTCAAATTTGAATAAAAAGGTGTCAGGGTCCTCAGTAATAAGTCCATAGAACTTTGGAAGGGATGAAGTAGGTATATTCTTGAGATTAGGATTGTTGACAAGGCTTGGAATAGGAAATGGTAAGGTAGGAGCTGCCAATACTGGAGGTGTTTGGTAATGAAATTGTGACTAGTAAGTATTATTAACCAAATGGTTTTAGCCATCAGACAGTCCTAGAGTAGAGCTATCAAGGAAACTAGCTAATATCTCTACAAAAGGGTGAAGATCAAATGGATCAAAAGGATCTTCTTCTATTGAAGGTGATGCAGCAAACTTAGGACTTGTGTCAACAAATGGTAACTCAATTTCTTCAAATTCTTCTTTTAGTTTAATAGGTTCTTTTGGGAGAAATCTTCCATGAACATCTTGCCTTATTTGATGCATGAAAGTGAGTTAATGAACTTGTAAAGAAAGCTCACAACTACTAACTAGTGACTAAGAATAGAAAACTATCTTAAAAATGAATGACTCATTAAGGTTCTCAGTTTGACACCATCCTCGACAACAATGCCAAAAATGAATAGTCTCACAATAAGTAATGATAATCATGCCATTATCTCTCTTAGGAATAATGTATTCATACTAAGGATTAATTTTCCCATCATGAAATGCATTTAGATTGACAACCCAGGGACGTATACTTGAAGTGGGATAGAACAGTTTGTGCACTAAGCCCCTCAAAGAGTCATACTACTTATGCTGCAGGAAGATAAAATGCATGAAAGAAACCATGCTATTGTTGCAGGAAAGTAAGCACACTTAACTACTTATTGAAATTACCGTTGAAAGATTGTAAACTTAACCTAAGCATGTTTAGCAACTCAAAGCATTCACCATGTCTATCTTTGCAAGTGTTACAGGAACATTCACAGTAATAATGTTGCAGGAGTAAAACAGTAACTTCTATTTGAAAACACAGGAAATACAGAAAGAAATTCTACTCTATTCTAATCTACTCCACCTCCCAAGTGGTCCCCCTTGGTTGGCTTCTGTTACCTACTAACATAGGATATACTTCAAAATCACTCTTTCATTATATTCTCATAAAATGACTACATAGTTATGGGACAATACATGAAAAATAGAAAGAGTGCTCTGTTATGCTAAACACAACAAACACATATATTTTCTCATTACACAACTAAAACAATCAAATATCTTTATATAGAGGATTGACCCTTATTGAAAGCATGAAAGTAAGTTCTAACTAAGTCTTGCCATAGAAGAAGGAAACATAACAGCCCGCGATAGAATACAATAAAGTCTGGATAATTGATTCAACAAAATAATGAGCACTGAGGAAATATAGCAGAGTTTTTTCCTATACTCTCTGGAATGGTGGCTCCTCCACAGTAGCGGCATGATCCTCAGTTCTATGATGGCTCCCTTAATCATAGCTAGAACTTCAATGTGTCTTCTTTAATGTAGTCGATCCACTCTCTAGTTGTTCCTTGTTTTCCTGGTAGGTTAGTAGCATGCGGATATGTATACAAGTCAACTAGTCAATTCTTTTCCAAATATTAGAACACAGATTCACATAGCTATATTAAGTACTACAATATATATAATGTTAAAAAAAATGTGTCATATCTAACTACCCATAATATTGGTGGTTCTAATTGTATTTATCACAAGTTCAAATAGTTATAGGTCCATGAATGTCTTGGAAATGTTTTAAAAAAACATAAAGATTATCATAAAATAGAGACAATAAATTATCTCATCAAGGCCCTTCCACTTTTATGGTTCCATCATCGATTAGATCTTGGACAAGGTGTTTTAATTTCATGCATTTATTTGTTTTATGTCCTTTGTTGCAATGGTATTTGCAATGATGAGAATCATTCCACCAATTGGGCTTGACTTGAGGTTCATATGGCCTTGATTCAAGTAGGGTAATAATTTTATTAGCCACCAAAGTCCTTAATGCATTTTCCAAAGGTTCACCTCAAAAGGTGAATTTTCTTCTCTGGTATGTGGAAAAGAATGATTTAGGTTTATTGATATTGGAATTATTAAAAGGATTGTTGCTTTTTTTGGGATTGTTATTATTGTAAGGAGCTTTGGTCATTTGGTTGACATTATACATTGGATTTGACCCACTCGATAAGTTAAAGGGAGTAGCCTTTAAGTTGTGGCTTCCACAAATCCATCATTCACAAGATTTTTATTGTTGTTTTTCAACCATAGTCTTGGTTTATCATTGTGATTGTTGGCTCCTTAATTATTATTGTTATAATTAGATAAGTTATGATTGTTATTAGTGTTGGAATAGGGTTTATTATCTTTGAATAATTTGATTTACCCTCTTTTAACCAACACTTCTTCAATTTTGATAATGTTTTCAATGAGCTTTTTGAAGGTAGGAAGACATTGAATTTGGAGCCTATAATTCATCTCCACATTTAGGTTATTCATAAATATTTCCATCTTATCTTTTTTTGGTATGCTTCGTGGATATCGTGTGAAGACTGTTCTCTACCTTTGGAGACACCCTAGAGAAGACTCACCATTGTGTTGTTTGGCATCGCATAGATTAAGCATGGTGATTTAGCACTCAATGTTGTAGGAATAGTGAGTCATGAATTTGGAGGCTAATTCCTCAAATGTCTTTATCCCTTGTGGATGTTTTGAGAACCATTCCATGGCTTGGCCTCCTAAACTTCTTAGAAAAAGCCTCATTAGATAGGTCGTGTTGTGCATGAATTCGATACTTAGAGGAAAAAACTCTCTAAGGTGGTATTGTAGGTTTGATTTACCTATATATTTGTTATATTTGGGGAAAACCACGTTAATAGGGAAGGGTGCCATAACCAAGCTCTTATCAAAAGGAAATGGGCACAAGGCCTCGATGGAAAAAGGCTTAGGTTCAACTGCCTTCTTCATTAGGTCAATTTGTGCTTGAAACATTTTCAATTGTTTATTCATAGAATCTATTGGATTATCATCTTCCTTATCTTTCTTAAGTTGGTCAACATCATAGTCATGTGGAAGTTTCACCCCTGCTTGGGCTAAATTAAGAAAATATCTTTCTCTATCTCTGTCTATAAGTTTGTCCATAACTTCAAGGAATTCAATGTCTTGAGACGCCTTATTGGATTTGTCTTCGAGTGTTTCTTTAGGCCCTTGATTGGCATGGTTAATGTTTCCTTGATTTTCATTGTTTCCTCCATGGATGTAATTGGAAGTTTCACCCCTGCTTGGGCTAAATTAAGAAAATATCTTTCCCTATCTCTGTCTATAAGTTTGTCCATAACTTCAAGGAATTCAATGTCTTGAGACGCCTTATTGGATTTATCTTCAAGTGTTTCTTTAGGCCCTTGATTGGCATGGTTAATGTTTCCTTGATTTTCATTGTTTCCTCCATGGCTGTAATTGGAAGTTTCACCCCTGCTTGGGCTAAATTAAGAAAATATCTTTCCCTATCTCTGTCTATAAGTTTGTCCATAACTTCAAGGAATTCAATGTCTTGAGACGCCTTATTGGATTTGTCTTCGAGTGTTTCTTTAGGCCCTTGTTTGGCATGGTTAATGTTTCCTTGATTTTCATTGTTTCCTCCATGGATGTAATTGTGAAATGTGGAGTTTCTATCCATTGGATCAATAGTCTTTTCAAAAAAGTTTGGGAGACTATCCCCTTGGTTGTGATTTATGAAAGAGTTTTGAGATTCAAATTTGGGGACCTCTTTGCAATGCAAGTGTCATCTGCTTGTAAAGATAATTTGAGTCTATCAGATCGTGTAGAAACCAACATTCAACAAAGGTTTGATTTAGAATTCTTTTCCCCAAATTTGATGATTTTTTGTTTTATGAAGATATTTAAAAGTATAAGATGATTTTTCAAAATGGATATCTCTTACTTGTTGTACATATTCTTCAAACAAAGCAATCACAAATACACTTTTTTTTAACCCTCTACACAAAAAGTGCTTGAATTTGTAAGGACGTTATCATGAGTTTTTGCACAAAAAGTAACTCCAAGCAATCTACCTAATTGACAAGTTGGTTCGTAAACATGGATTTACAAGGTAGGATTTGCTAAGTTAACAAGGTATTTAATCAAGATTCCATTCAAAATGGACATTAATTTTCATCCCCCCAAATTAGGAGGCTTCCCACCACCGGTATATCAGAGTTTTGCGCAATCCCGAAGGACTACTTGAGGAAGTTCGAAAGCTTAATATCCTTTTGTCACACACCCCATTAAGGATGTATACATTTCATTTTATAGCGGGTTGGATTTTTGCGACAAAGGTAAATGTGTCCCACTTTGGGTTGTCCCTCTCATCGGCCTTGTTAAGGTAAATCTCAAGAGGCGAGCTCACTAAAGATCTAGCATGTTCATATTTAAAGCAATAAAATGGATTTAAGAGATAAGTTTTGGGAATTTGATTCACCAAAAGGTGAAGAGAATATCCCTATCTATTCTTATCTCCCAAGCACTATTAACAATGTTCAATTTCCCAAAACCCACTAACTAATGGGAATTGAGTATTTCTACTCTCCTCCACAAACAAGGGGTTGTTTGATTTAGTGCTTGATTTTATCTGTTATGCTATTTTACTTATTAGATTTTAGCAAAATCACAAGGCCACAATTTAAAGAAAAATTGACCAAGTTTGAGGCTTACCTCTATTTGTAGCTAGCAAAGGCTAGGGGCATTTTTGAGAGATTTTGTGATTATTTCACTCACCTAGTGGTGATCGTTCCCTCCTTTTTGCCTCCTCTCCAACAAGTTAGTCAACACAAACAAGCAAAATGAAGAAAACAAGGAGAAAATTGAAATCTAAGCTTTATTTATCAATTTTATACAAATTGATTAAGGAAAATAAATCCAATTTAATGAAACAAACTTTGATTTGTAAGCTTCTACAACTTTCAAATATTGTTCATATACCTCACTTTCTTGTGGTAAATTTTCCAAAACTATCTTGATGTTTGCTATATTCTCTTTTTTATTTCTTTTGGCCAAAGCTTTCTCTTCAATGTTGAATCTGGTCTCTGGATTTGTAATTCTTTTATGACCAGTCATCCTGCAAACACAAAAAAATCATTTCCTGAAAGTTAGATTCTGTCAATTTGTAATTTAATTGAATGTGCAATAGAATCTATTAAATATGTTGTTAAAACAATTAAAAGCATTGCAGAATAAATTGAATGCGTTGCAGGAAAATATTGAAAGTGCAGAGACATAAATTAAATGTGCTATTCTAACAAGAAAAGGAGTTAAAAGAAAATATCAAATGCGCAATAGAACAATTTGGAAGTGCTCCGGAGTCAGGGTACACGCGCTAGAAGAATTAGAGATAGGATAATAGAAGGATTGAATGCGCCATTTAGCTGTGTAAAGGCACACAACTTTGTTGTGAATGTGCTATTTCATGTCTCAAATGTGCTGCGGAAAACCTTGTACGCGCTGCAGGATCTGTCAAATGCATTGTTTAACCTGCAAAATAGAGAAACAAACAAGGATATGCAAGAAAAATATAATTTCTCCAAATTTAAAAAATAATGAGGCCTAATGCCCCACGGTGGGCACCATTTTGTGTACTAGATTAAGTATCTTCATAGGGTTAGTATTGTCAATAAATCAAAATAACAACTAAATTACCACAAATAGAAATCTAATTAAGTAAATTAAAAGACAATTGAGCACTTTATGGCTCTCTAATTAGGTTTGATAATGCAAATCTCTCAGCAAGCTTCCATTAGTGACAACCCTAATACGAGAATGAATGATAAACAAAGATAAAAGATTAATTCCAAAATGAAATAAGCCTAATTAGCTCTAAATTTGTCTTTCTAGCTATAAATTGCAAGAGGTTTGATGCTATTCTCAGATTCGTGGATGATTATTGATTGAATTATGCCTTGCTTTTATAGCTTTTGGGAAGGGTAGGGGGTAGAGTTGATTTGATCATGGTTAAGTTAAGGTTTAGTCCATGGTTCCACCTTTGGAGACCATTTAAATAATTTGTCCTCAAAGCTTGGGACAAGGAGTAAAAATGGGTGGACAAGATGCTTTGTCCCTATATGTGATGGAGATTTGATTTGAGCTTGATCCATGTGAGCTTGATCCTTAAATCCTATTGGTTGATCTACATTTTCCTCCCATTTGGTGTTGAGGGAAAATTAGGATTTAATAATTGAATTTATTTAAAATGTTTAGCCACGTGTACCCTTTAAATGGGTTGATTTGATTTGAATTAAACTATGCAATTAATTATATTAATTGCACAATTAATTAATTTATCATGATTTGTGTGATTTAAATTGATTTAATGGCTTTCAATTTTTAATTAAATTTGGATTATGGCTTAATTGCAATTTAACTTTGATTTTAGCTTGATTTGATTTAATTGCCTTGATTTTGCCTTGGTTTCTCACTTGATTGATCTTGTCCATTTTCAGGTGATTACAGTAGTAACTCAAGAGAAAATGAATTCTTGCTCAATTTCTATGTATCTTAAATCTTGATCATAATGGAACGAGAAACAATCAAGTTTAGGTGCATCAATCTAGTGGGAACTTCGAGGGTAGATCAGTCTTCAAGTGGAAGATTGTTTAGTATAGAGCCTAATCAATATCCAAGTAGGAGATTTTTGGTTTGTGGTGACTAATTAGGAAATTACTATTTTTTTGGGTTAAGTCATCAAGCATTTTCAGTTAACTCTTCAAGCATTTCCTTGGGTTAACTCATCAAGCATTTTTAGGGTTAACTTGTTATCTAACATTGGAAAATCACCTAAAAGGCCTATAAATAAGTGGTGATGTAATGTAAAAGTATCATATTGTAATTTTCTCTTTGATGGATACTAAAATTAGTGGATGATTGTTTCTCTGGTGGATGTAGCCCATATTGGGTGAACCACATTAAATCTTTGTGTTATTTGGTTTTTGGTGTTCTCTATTTTTGCATTATCTTAATATTATATATTGTTCATATCTCTCTAAACCCCAACAATTGGGTCCACTTAAGTATCTACTCTCTTTTACTAATCTCATAGGGTGTATGGTTAAATGAATCATGCTCTTGAGTGAGTACTATATTTAGTACGTAGACTACATAGAAATCAAAGGGTAAGTCATTATAGATCTGTTGGCTGAGGTAGCATTGGTAGATGCTTACCTCCTGATCTTGGAGTTCCTAGATGAGTAGTTATGTATGGTCAAAGAACATCTAACATGGAAATTATATTTTGTTGGCTCATATACATCTCATAGATCAGGGTCAAGGATTCTATTTATTATCCCTCAAGGTGATTATATCCCAAAAGAATTCAAACTACACTTCCCATGTACAATCAACATTGGTCTAGGAGCACCTAGGGGTTATCTTCTTAACCCTCAAATTTTGGTGTGTAGTGTGAGTAGATTAGTCTAGTATATTTTGAGATGTCAGTGAAAAGTATCCAAAAGGAGTCCTCAAATGTATTGGGTTGACATAGGCCGATTCAAATAGCATTGGAAAGTTGGACCATCGACATAGAAATACCGATCATCTGATCGGCATTGGTCACACTAGCGGAGGAGCTCATTTGGACTCAGGATGATGGTCGATGATGATATCGGGTTGAGTCATGTTGACCAATTACTGATGGTTCATATGAGGAGGAGTCATGTCAAAGAGTCTTATCAGTGTGACTTATACTAGCGGAGGAGAGACAATGGAGTTAGACCGATACCCGATGGAGTTGTCAATGAGGGTGTTGTCGATGGATGACCAACTAGTCTTATGGCATCAGGTTAGGACATTATGATCATCAATAAAGAAAGGCTCAGCGATGGAACCAAGAATCGGTTATACCAATCCCCGATCACATCATGGGGATAGGATATACCGATGAGTGAATTTGGACAAGAGTACACATGATGAAAGTAAAAGTTGATTCTTGATTTTCTTTTGTAACTGATCCAAGTCCATTATAAGACCTTTGGAATTTTAGATTGAGGGGTTGGATAGGGTTGGGACAAGGTTGAACAGAATTGTACAAGTTTTGTAATTCTGGCATAAGCAATCAATTTTTGTTTTTCAGGCAGGGAAGGCATAGTTTTACTATTTCTTTGCATGAGTAGAGTCTAATGGATTATTTTATTGTTTTTTTTTATATTATAGCAGTAGAAATAGCTTTACTTCAATTATGTACAGGAGTGTGAGTTTCAAATAGTTTTGTAGTTCTTGTTTACTATTTTGTTTCTATTAGTTCGCTAGTTTGTACATAGAAACAATTTGAATAATGACTCCCCAATAAAATCCCACCATGTGTTCATCATGGTCTATTAGGACATGGGAGTGGATTCAATGTATAGTATCCATAAGCAAGTAGGAATTATGAAGATGGGGTTGGCCAAGTTTGTGACCTTTCACTAGGTGAGCACAATCATTGCCCAACTAGGAACAAGGAATTGAAGAGTTACTTGTAGGAGTTCTTTTATCAACTTGATGAAGATGACTACTAGACCAGTCTATAAGAGCTATTTTTTGAATGAAAAGAATGGAGGAGATCCCTCGACTCCTGCAAGATAATTAGAAGAGGGACAAGGAGGCTAGTGAATGAACTTACCATTGTGAGTTCGTGGGAGGAGAGAGAAATATGAATTGGTAGGCAAAATCTAGGAGAGTGGGAGGATAACTAAGTGAACCTCCTAAGGTGATAGGGTTCAAAGAGAGAAGAAGCCCTAAGAAGTCTACAAATAGACTTAGTGAAAAACTAGGATAGTTCTTAGAAGAGTCTCCCTACCAAACATCATAGAGTATAAGTCTCTTAACTTTGGGCTCAAAATACAATCTAATGGAATATTAGAGAGATACAAGTGTTTGGAGATTTATAACTTATCATCAAACAAGCCATGGAAAAATTATAAACAAAAGATGTAACGCCCCCCTCTAAGAGGCTCGGAGGGAACACTACTATACCAAGAAAGGTGAAATAAAATAATAATATATTTTTTTTGACAACATCAATTATTAACATATAAAGTGTACAATATGAATCTTATACAATTAAGATGCTAAAATATAGTATCAACAACATAATAAAATTTCCCAAATGATATCATGATTTCATTAAATACACCTACACTACAATGTTGATCCCCTCTAGCACCTACTATATTCACAGGACAAAGATTGAATACATTTATTGAAAGGGCATAGAATCTTCCAAGCTGGGTAAATTTACGTACATAAATAATATTACTGTTGCTCTTCAAAATTAGTGAATGCTACTGCATATTATTGCAAGGAATACCAATACCAATATAGAAATGGCTCGACTTCTAACAAGAGAACAAAGGTGGTAACTTCTAAATTTGAAATTCTAGCAAATCTAGCATAGCTCCTCAAAAAACTACTCCCAAACTAAATTTCAAGATTCCACTACAAAATCCCCAAAATCTTCCACTATTATAGAAGAGTATTTTTTCTATTTTATTCCATAATTTAACCTCTCCCATTTATGACTCACAGTTGCAAAAGATTACAAAGAAACACAAGAACTAGGGGAATTCCCATAACTACTTTCCAAAAGTGGTAGTAAAGAGCTTATTGTTGGAGGTATGTGTACAATTTGTTCACATTTCTAAAATTAGAATTTACTAATTACCAAAGAGTTATCCTCCATGATCCAAGATATTCCTTATTAACATTAATTCAAATTGTTAACACAAAGTTAGCATCATGAGTAACCATTTCCATCAAAATCTCACATTTTTTTAATTATTCAATCTATCAAGTTTGTATAAATTTCATAGAAATTCATATGGGGAAAAAACATAATTCAAGTCCATGACGATCACATGTTTAGAAAGTATCCATCAAAAGTGAAATAAGCATAACCTATCATCTCTTGACACAAGTATCACACCAAAAATTATACAAAACATAACATAGTTCCAAATCAAAACAAAGGGGCACTATAAAAGACGACAAGTTATTACCATATAAGTAAATGGTGGATGGCATGAAACAAAAATTCTAGGTCCTACAATTCACATAGGTTTTTAGGTTTTAGAACAAGGAATAATATGCTATGGCCACCATTGGCTTTCTCCTCAAGGTCCCACACAATGAAACAAAATACGATCTTTGAGTCAAATAGCTCCACACACCCACTTACAAAACCATCGATACTAAAATGGTGTGTGTCTTGGTTGTTCTCCAGTCCCTATGGTACCATGACATTTATGACCACTTAAAGGATGGTATCATCATAACCCCCATCTCACTTTCACCTAACACCAAAAATTATACGTCAATCCTCCCGCTACACTCCTATCACCAACACCATATATCATCTATGATATCACAACATACTCTCTCAATGTTTAGACTCTAATGAGGCCATCATGGCATTACAAGATATTCATGTCAAAACATACAGTGCCCACATGAGTGGAATGGTATTTTCCAAATAGCTTCTCAGACTAGGGTACTACCAGCTTACTATGGAGCATGAAACCTACAAGTTTGTAAATAAATATCTATTATATCAAGATCATGCAGTTTTCATCCACACACCAATACATGATATACATCCCATCTCCTCTCTATGGTCCTTCTCATGATGGGGATTTGACTTCATTGATAAGATCCACCCCTCTTCATATGAAGGAAACAAATACATTACTACTGCTACAAAATATTTTATAAAGTAGGTGGAATCAATTCCTCTATCCCTCACAAAAGGTGTTAAAATATCCAAGTTCATCATTTTGGCATCCACTCCACCATCTTCAAAAATCACAAAACACCACTCCAAAATCAAAATATTGATGACCTATGTGTCTAGTTCCAAAAAAAGAACCATTATTCCAATATCTATTAATTGTAGGGTAATGGCCAGATAGAGGCAACCAACAAAACCATATTGAAAATCCTAAAAAAGGTTTTTCAGTGAAACTATTGTGACTATCACCTCCGCATCAATCCCAACCTTTGGGAATATCACACTTCATTTAATACCCCCATAAGAATAACCCCATATTCTCTTGTTTATAGTGCTAAAGTGGTCTTACTAATAGAGGTTGAATTGTCATCCCTACATGTTTCACTCTAGAATATAGTCACTAATGAGGACTATTGTGTGGCACAACACACACAACTAGATATCTTATATGAGAAAATACAAGCATATGACCACCTAGTTATATCTTAGAATAGGATTAAGAGAAGCTATCACACCAAGATTTGTCTATGACACTTCCAAGTGGGTGATCTATTCTTGAAAGAGAATCAAAGGGTGCAAAAAGACCAAGAAAATAAGTGTAAATTTGAGCCTAACTGGTTGGGCCCTTATGTAATTGTAGCAAGATATGGCTTAGGGACATACTAATTATCTAACATAAAGCATACTAAGTGAATTGCCTCCCTATTTCATTGATTACATATTAGGAAGGAAGAATATCTCCAATAGGCTCAAGAGGTGACTCAAGCGCTAATGGAAATAAGGTATGTCCTTCATTAAGAGAATTTAATAAATGAAATGGGAATGATTATGTAAGGTGATTGATCTAATATAGAAGACACTAAAAAGTTGGTCAAAACAGACTGATATAAATTGCTATTGAGTTGAAATTGACAAAAATATAAATCAAAAGACAAAACTGACTTGTACTAGAAATTTTTGTCAAAAATGGTAGGGACATGGTGAAATTTGATCTATACCCAACACTTTCAGATGAAAATTTCACAGAATCTCCAACTATTCCTATATTTCCTAGAAAATATTTGACGACTCCACAACCTATTCTTGCCACTCCAATATCTAGAATGTATATATGCTTGATAACCACATGTAATAAAGAAGAGAGAGAGAAATGAATGAATATTCTTACTTGATTGAGAATTCATCTACTTGGTCATCATGAGATAAAAACTTGCATCAATTGGAGAAGAGTGCCTTTGATTTGATGGATCTTGAAGAAATAGAGACTTGGAGATCTTGAATTAGATGCTTTCCTTCAAATCTTGAATCCAAATCCTCAATTTATCAACTTGGTTGTTTGATTGCTTGATGGATATATTTCACTTGATTATGACATCTATCTATGCAAAATGAGGAGAGAGAAATTATTTTTATACAAAATCCATCATTTCAAGATTCAAATTTTATATAGGCTAACAACAATTGAAAACCTTGAAAGAAGACCTTGATATAGGGCTCCAGGCAAAATTTGGGCCCAAAACCCTAGGGAAAGATCACCATTGGTGATGTGTCCCATATAAAACTAGCTCAAATTTCACCAAGAGATTGGGGATAATGACTAGGCACGATAAAATAAAAGAAAGGTCGTAGAGATCAAGCATAAAAGATATTCAAACCTTGAAATCACCAAAATGGGCCCTAATAGATCCTTAAAAATCCAATTATGGGTGATAACATTTTAGGACTATACATTTATCCCCACATTAATGAGAGTATGAGACAATATCATGCTCATAGTAAAAAGTAGATCAATGCATAAGAACAATCTAATCAAGGTCGACGAGACAAAGAAACATCAAGCTCCCAAGTGAATCAAGTCTTCATCAAATAAAAAACCAAGATAAGAGAGGCATCAGTTGAAAGAAAGAGAAAGAGAAAGGAGAGAGAAAGAAAGAATCATGATCACTATCCTAGTAAGGGATTTACTTACTATAGATCACACATAGGGAAAGCGTTGTAAAAGATGGCATTGAAGGTCTAGAAATTTGTGTTATACCAGTCAATCCATAAAAATGACCAATTCTTAAGGAAACTGTTGTCTCCATTAAAGGATACGAAAAGAGTGATTAGTCCTAAGGAAATCACTTTCTCCATAGAGATAAAGAAAATCAATTAGGCCTAAGGAAAGATTTGTCTCCTTAGATATCAAAGGAGGATCAGTCCTTAAGGAAAGCCTTGTCTTCGTTAAGGAATACAATAAAAGGATGAACACAAGGAAAAATTTTTATCCTTAGTCATTTGTAAGAGAGGTTGCATTAAATCATTGTGTACATGTGTGCAAAATATGAAACAAAGAGCATAGTGTATGCACCTATATTAAAGTGATTAAAAATTCCTTAATGGGAGCAATGGCTTTAATGAAGCATACATGCACCCACAAGAAATATTTCCACTATGAGATGTTTCCAAGAAAGGAAAATTCAAGGGAAATGAACACATGAAAAGAGAGAGCATGGAAGGGATATACTAACTTTGGGGTCAGTATGATCATATGATAATACATGATATATTATATCAAAATTAACTTTCATCATCCCCTAAAGGTAGTAGAACTAAAAACACAATGGATTAATGTAACGTAAGAGTTATGAAGAAGAGTATTTTTGGGCTAGCATCATGGAGATAAAAAAGAAAAAGTAGCCACTATTTTACATCATCCCCAATCAAAGAACACAAAGGTACATTTATAAATAGTGGCACATGCATGACATAACATGTAACAACATATAAAGTAGAGAATCAATAATGAGTGGTAAAGGAGGTCAAGGATTTTCAAACCCTAGTATCTCTATGTGTGAAGGAGATGAGGAAGGAGAGAGCGATGAGCCACTTGATTCATGGTCGGTAGTGGTTGGTCCTCTCTCCTTTGTACCATTGGCCTTGGGTTCTCCACCCTTCTTTCTACATTTTCAGGAGGTTTTGTGGTGTTTTTACTACTTGTGGGCGGAAGACGTGGTGCAGGAGGGATGCATATTTGGGATTCTACAGATGAAGCATCTATGAAGGAAGACTATAACAATGACATTGGGAACTTTCATTGTAGTTTCATTTCTCTCTAGGATTGGTTGGCCCATATTTTTTCAGTGCGGGGTTTTTCCTCTTTTGGGAATGCACTCTGCTTTTATAGTGGCCATAAGGTTTTGGGTGTTGGTGGTCCGTTGTTAAGGTTGGATCTTTTGATCAAGTTTTCTTTGGCCTCTATTTGTGGTGGAAGATTTCTCTTTCTTAGAATTATCTCTTTCTATGGTTGTGTGCGACTTTGGAGATTTCAGAGTAGAGGCTTGGTGGGTTGTGAGATTGATGGCTTCCCCTGACTTAGCTTGGAGGGGGATGAATATTGCTCCTTTTTCTTGCCAAGTTTTTATTTGGGTCTTTTTAGTGTTTCCTTCTGGAGGGGAAATGAAGCTGGTAAAGATATTTCAAGTTTCCTCCATTTGGGTATTTTTTCTTTTTGGGTTTATCTCCTGGATGTTTCTCTTTGGAAGGTTTTCTCTTTGGCTGGTTCCTTCCTTGCATAGCTCCTATCAAGGTGGAGCTTACCCCTATTGAGGGGGGGATTCATTGGGTGGCTTTATGGTGGTGGGGACCTTCTATGCAGTTGTTGCTTCCTTCTTTCCCATTTCCTATCGAAGTGGAAGCTCCTATTGAGGTAGAGGCACATCCTATGGAGGTGCAAGATTGTTACTATTGGATGGTTGTGTTTAGTGGGTGTAGATGGTATTCTATCTCATTTAGTTGTTTGGTGGTAGGATGGAACTAGAATAGCATTTGCCTTTCGATTTCTCTTTTCTCTCCTTATTTTAATGGTTTTTGGGTCCATGTTAAAACCTATTTTCTTGCTTCAACATGTTTTATGGTGAGTAATAATTTAGGATGGATGATGTCTTTTCAAGTTTGGGGAGCCTTTAAAAACCCTGATATGGTTTTGGGTTCCTTCCTTAAACCCAATTTTCTTCTAGCTAGTTTTTCCTTGAATAATCTTGTGCAACTAGTGATTTTGGGATCCACAACAAAACCCATTTTTAAGGTTAGGAGAACCTTTCAAAACCATCATTTTGGTTTTGGGATCTAGGTTAAAACCCAGGTTTGGTGGGATGCTGACAGTTTTCAAGGGCCTAGATTTATTTGTGGTAATTTTTGGTTAGGGTGGGGTAGGGGTGCCCCTAATAACCCCAATATCTCCATTCTTTTGAGGCCTTTTCTTTGATGTGAGGATTTGGCCTTGTTCTTTCTACTCTAGGCAGCTGGTTCTCTGCTAGTTTATTTTTGTTGTTGTTGGTTGTTTGCTAGTTTTGGGTTGTTGGTTTTCTTTGTCTAATCTGTAGTAGTGTTTCTTTTTAGTGGGGTCCCAAATCCCCATCATAATATTCTTGTAAAGGGTTTTAGGGCCCCTTAAAAACCTTCTTTTACCCTAATAAAAAATATGTAACAACATATAGAAGAAGTGAGATACAAATAGAGGAATGTTTACAATATTTTGATTCCTTTATTATCTTGTGCCAATAGAGAAACAAAGGCCATTTAAAGAAATCTAAGAAAGACATATAAAATAAAACCACATCTTGAGGGAAGCACATTAAAATAGACAAACACACAAAATCTATGTTGTAAAATGAGCTAGTCAATCATATCTTCTACTCCTCATCTTGGTATGTAGTGTTTAGGGTAGGTAGGAAATACACAAGAGGAGAAACATAAAACATGGTAGATGAAACAATATCTAGTTCCAAACAAGGACTATGTTGTGAATATAGGTCACTTTGTTCATCACTAGGATTAAGAGATAGTTGTTGTGAAAACATAGTTGGTAAATCATGAATAACATCAATAGGCTCATACATATCAACATAATCACTAGCATGAATAGCATCAAAAACAAGGACTATGTTGTGAATATAGGTCACTTTGTTCATAAGAGGAGAAACATCAAACATGGTAGATGAAAAAATATCTAGTTCCAAACAAGGACTATGTTTTGAATATAGGTCACTTTGTTCATCACTAGGATTAAGAGATAGTTGTTGTGAAAGAATAGTTGGTAAATCATGAATAACATCAATAAGCTCATACATATCAACATAATCACTAGCATGAATAGCATCAAAAGCATCATCATCAAGAGTATCTTCTTCATCCAAATTAATTGTAATAGAATCTAAGATACAAATAGAATTATCATGTTTGTTCAATTTCATATTTTTCAAGTTAACTTCCTAATTTGCCTCAAGCATAGGTTGATTAAAGGGAATCCAAGAATCAATAGGTGTTTTGGGTGAAGCAATGTTTTGGGAAGCATGTTGATAGGCCCTAACACAACATTTACAACAATGATCATGAGCATGAAAATTACATATAGTTTTTCTATAAATTGGGTTTAGTTTAGGATCAATCAACATCGGGTCATTTTCTTCTTTAAGAAGAAGAATGGAATGAACCACACTAGGTTGACAGATAGCATAGATAAAATATTTATAAGACATAGGAGGTGGAACTAAACCATAAATAGGATTTTTAGAAGGCATAAGAAGAAGTCCACATCCAGGGAAAAGAAATGGAATATCCTTAGATTTTCTAAGTTAAAAAATATTTTAGATCTTATAGGATTTATATGATAGGAAGAGGTTATTGCAATAGGGTTGGGTTGGTTGAGGTATAAAAGGCCAAAAGAAATCAAGGTCAACAAACTCTCTAGGCAATCAAGGTTGATATAGGCTATGGTTACCAGTCATTATTTATCCATTATGAGGAAATTTTGAACACTTATGAATAGTAGAGGCCACAACTTTCATGGAGGTAAGCTAAGGAAGACCAAGTTTGACTTGAAATTAATCAAAAGTTGGAACCACAGTGAAGATAACATCTAAAGTTATATCACCAACTTCAACAAGAAATAAAATAGAACCATGTAGAGAATAAAGGAAACCATTACAATTTTGGATCATGGCATCAAATTTATCATAAAAATCACATTAAAATTGTCTATTAAAAAGATGTTCTTTATTTATCACATTTACCATGCAAGTAGGGTCAATAAGGACACCACACGAATGAAACCCATTAATATGTGTGACAATATGAAGAGGATCCTTAGGTGCCTTAATTGTCTCAGTAGGTTCAAAGGTAATGCAAATATCAAGTTCAAGTTTAGATATAGGTTTGGCTTGATCAATGAGGTTGAAAACATTATTTTCTTCATTACATTTATCATCATATTCAACAAAATGAGTGGAAGAAGACAAGGTTTTGGTACACTCAAATGTATTGGTTGAATGAGATGGAAAAGGGTTGGTATAGATATGAAAAATTTTATTGGGAGGTGCTACAAATTTTTTTCCTTGATCATTGACACCCTCAATAGATATAGCATTAGAATTAATAAGGTCTTAAATAATATATTTAAATTGGAAACACTTTTTAGTATCATGAACAAGTTGACGATGGTATTGACATAAATCTTTGTGATCAAAGTGTTTGGGTAAAGGTTTAGATGTGTCAATAGTCTTAATAAGAGAAACAATTAACATTTTAGCATTAATCAACTTCAACATCACATTATGCAAAGATTTAAAAAGCTAAGTAAAATTAGGAGAATGTCTAAAAATAGATGACAACGGAGTCACACCTTTGGATGTTGTTGCCACTTTCTCATCACCATTGTTCAATTAATTATAGATCTTAATGAATTTCTTTGGTTTCTGAAACTTGTTAAAATTTTTGGATGCAACATCACTCTTGTCAACTAGATCCATTAGAGTAATGCTCTCAAAATGATTCACTTGAAGTTGATAATTATGAAGCACTACACATAAATGAGTAAAAGAATAGAGTTTAGAAAGTAGAATCTTATTTCTAATATCTTTTTGTAAATTAGCAATGAAAATTCATTGTACATCAATATCAGGCACAAGATAAGAAATTTGAGCATGAAAATGCTTAAATCTACCAATGAAATCAGTCAAAATTTCTTTAACACCCTTGTTTATAATGCATTAAATTAGTTAAAAAGATCTTTGGATCAATGATGTTTGGAAATTGTTGAATGGAAGCATTAGAAAGTTTTTGAAAAGAGTTGATAGAATAAGTAGGCAAAAAACAATAGCATTGCAAGGCTTTGTCTCAAAATGTTCTAGTAAATAGTTTAGCTACGAACCTACTCTGCTCATGAGAGAAATAACTATACAAGGTTTGAAAGGTTTTGACATGGGTCAAAGGATCACCTTTACCATTTTAAGTCTCAAGATGAAGAATGTCCATGTATAGTGGGAAAATAATATGGATGATATCCAAAGACAAAGGACTAGCAATGTCACAAGTAGGAATATATTTCTTGGATTGGGTC
Source organism: Chamaecyparis obtusa (assembly GCA_027943335.1). Classification (NCBI taxonomy): domain Eukaryota; kingdom Viridiplantae; phylum Streptophyta; class Pinopsida; order Cupressales; family Cupressaceae; genus Chamaecyparis; species Chamaecyparis obtusa. Next base: position 460,493 of record BSBK01001513.1, read on the forward strand.
ACTAAATAAATTTGTTGTTGCAAAGAAGACACATTTTGAGCCAAACTATAAATAGTAGAATTGGTAGAAAGAATGGTAGGAGGAGATATGTTTAAAACATTATGAGAAATGGAAGGAGCAATTGAATATGAAAAGGGAACACTATTATAAGTGGGCATTTATGAAGGTAATGAAATACATGGCACACTTTAAGGAATACAAGGAACAATAGGATTAGGGATGCTAACATGTGTAGGATTGAGATTTTAAATGGAAGTTTTTATGATATGTGAAGCATAAGTGGAGACACTGGCAATTGAGGTAGAAATAAGCATAGAAGTCTCAACACTAGTGGTAGGTGGAATGAAAAGTATCTCTTGAGTACAATATTTAATAGGCTTGAAATTGGTATCAATGAGATGAGAGATACTACACAAGATTTTAACACTATCTTCGTCATTATGAATTAATTTTCTTAATCCCTCTTCAACAAAAATGACTTCAAGATTAGAGTTTTCTTGTCCTAACCATTGTTCAAATTTATTAAAGTCATTGGAATTTTTTAAGAATTGCATAGGAGGAACCCTTAAAGCCTCATCTTCATCATGAAAAGAACATGAAGATTTATTATCCATGATAGGATTGATGTCACTAGTATGCATGTTGGTTTCATCAAGATTCCTAGGAAAGAGAGAAGGTTGGGAATCAAAGGGAATTATAAGTCTACCGCTTATCCTAACTAGAATTCTATAAGTAGGACTCAAAATAATAAAAATCATGCACAAGGGAATGAGAGAAACTATTAATGTAATGTGATTACAAGATTTGAAAGAGACAAGAAAACCAAGCAAAGAAAATCTTTTGTGAAAACCACATCTAACTAATAAATGCAAAGATTTAATGTAAAACATGAAAAGTAAATCTTAGTATAATTAAGTAGCACATAAAGAAGATCATACAAAGAGGATCTAACTACCAACCCAAAAGTATGTAAGAGACATCAGGTTCACCAACATGTACAATGGGAAAATGGGGAATTAATTTCAATATAAAATATAATAAGTAAATTAGTTCCCCATTTCATTGATTGCACATTAGAAAGGAAGAATACCTCCAATAGGCTCAAGAGGTGACTGAAGCACTAATTAGAAATAAGGTATGTCCTTTGTTAGGAGAACGTAGTGAATGAAATGGGAATGATTATGTAAGGTAATTGATATAACAAAGAAGACACTACAAATGTGATCAAAACATAATGATATAAATTGATATTGAGATGAAATTGATAGAAGAAAAAATTAGAAGAAAAAACTAACCTGTACTAGAAATTTTAGTCAAAAATGGCTAGGATGGGGAAAAAGTCAATATGTACCCAGGGATAGGGTGAAATTCAATTTTCACCTATCACTTTCAAATGAAAATTTCATAGAATCTCCAACTGTTCCTATATTGCCTAGAAAAGATCTGACAACTCCGCAACATGTTTGTGTACACAAAAAAATGGGGAAAAGGTTAGGAAAAGTGGTTTTCCTTTGTAAAACCCTTGTTTAGGAATCAAAATTTAAATATGATAGAAATTGCATAAAGGAAACAATGTAAAAAGGTAAATTATTGATTTACCTTGCATAAAACCCTCATAAATGGATTTGGAAATCACTCAAGTCCATCACAATGCTTGAATGAACTTGGAATACAATGATTTGACCTTGGAATGAAATGTAGTATCAAGGATTCCCTCACAAATTTAAAGATATATGATTGCCACTCCAAGATCTAGAATGTAGATATGCTTGATAACCACATTTAGTGAACAAGAGAGAGATGGATGAATGCATTTTCTTACTTGATTGAAAATTTCTTTTCTTGGCCATCATGGGAGAGAAAATTGCATTAGTTGGATAAGATTTCCTTTTATTTTATGGATCTTGAAGAAATGGAGACTTGGGGATCTTGAATTGGATGCTTGCCTTTAAATCTTGAATCCAAATCCTTAATTTCTCAACTTGGTTGCTTGATTGCTTGATGAATAACATGTAATTGATTATGATATATATCTATGGAAAATGAGGAGAGAGGAGGTCCTTTTATACTAAATCCATCATTTTAGAATTCAAATTTTATCTAGGCTAACCACAATTGAAAACCTCATAAGAAGACCCTAATATAGGGCTCCATACAAAATTTGGGCCCAATACCCTTCGGACAAATCGCGATGTGTACTAGATAAAACTAGCTCAAATTTCACTAAGAGATTGGGGATAGTGAATAGGTGCGGGAAAATAAAACACAACATAATAGGCATTTGGACCTCAAAATAACCAAAATAGGGCCTAATAGGTCCTAAAACATCCAATTATGGGTGATACATTTTAGGACTATACATATGCATAGGTTGAGGAGAAACCTCATGCATATCAGTGTTCTTTTCCTCAAAGATAGGGATATCCTTGGGAGCCTCTTTCTCATCCTCCATTTCACAAAGGACTTCCTACTGCAATAATTGATTTGGGTCTTCTTCTTCTTGAAGAAGGCCTTCTAGTTCTTCTAAAGGATCATTATCCAAGATTTATTCCTCAAGGGAATGAACTTCATTGTTCTTTTCTTCCTCCTCCATGTCAATAAAAGAAGGGAGCTCTTCAAACAAGAGGACTAGTTCTACTGAGTCTTTATCTATAGAGATGCTTGTTGTTGTATAACCTTCTCAATATCCTTGTATAACAACTCCTCTACATGTTTAGGCTCATATTCCTCCTTTTTCATATATATTTGAGGAGTTATGGAAATGGGAGGGTCATTCATATGGAAGCTTAGCATATTGATTTTTTGTCCAAAAAAATCTTTGGAAAGAAACTAGAGGAATGAACCTAAGGCTTTTGAGAAAGCTCTTGTGATGGAGGGGGATTATTGAAGCTTGGAATGAAAAATTTAATTGGAGCCTCTAACTCTTGTAAATATTATTGCAAAGTGTGGGGCTTTCTCTATTTGAAGCTTGAAAATTTACACCCAGGAGCCTCATGTGATTCAGATGCTTGCATTTGAGAAAGCTTGAGAGTCATTTGTTCTTCTTTTGCAACTATCTTTCTTGCAAGCTCTTCCTCAAGTTGTTGTCTTTGGTGTGCTTCCATTTTCTTCCCATGAATATAGTTCTAATAATCCTCCCCTTCCAACTACGTCAAGTTCCCATTGCCTCTTTATTTCATCCACCTATTTGTTGAGGTCCAACAACTGCTTACTTTGGCCTTGAAGCATCCTATACATGTTTTGCAACCCCAAATTAAAGCTTTTCTTATTTTGCAGCGTGGTTTCCATCATGGTTTCAAGCTTATCACCTGAAGATGTAGAAGCTAATGGAGAAAGGGTGTGAGGGTCATAAGCATATTGGACATGTTGGCCATTTGATGTTGCAAAAAATCTTGGGTCATAACCACGTTGAGGTTATGGTTGAAATTGATAGTAGGAGGGTGTATGGGGATAATTTTCATAATATGTGGGGAATAATATACATTATTATGAAATAAATTCATGACTAGGTAGTTAAACAATTTTTTTATAAAAAAATGTAAAAAACATGGAAGATTATAAATGATATTTACACGTACCAACACATAGACTGCTTGAAACTAGTAGATATGCACTTAGAGTCGCCATGGTGTTTGATTGAACTCCCTCTAAACATTTTTGACACTAAGAAGAAACTCAAATTTTCAATGAATAATGAGTTTGTAGTGGTCCATCAGGATATGTTTTTGTACTGATTTGAATGATTTCTCCCATTGGGCATGCCAAAAACTGTTATCACAAAAGTTTGCACCTATTCTTCAGGCATGAGCCCCCAAGAAACCTTGTGAAACATTCAATCAACCTCCAAGAATGGGACCTTTTTCATGTAAGGTTGAATCTCCAGAGAATTATGACTTCCTTTCCAATCAAGGTGCACCTAATCAAACTAAACTAACAATTTTGAGGGAAAATGGAGAAGGAATGCATGAAAAGTAAGGGGGAGTTATGCAATAGATTGAAACTTTGGTTGCTAATTGTAATACCCCAAAAATGGGCTTCAGGACCATTGACCTCCTACATCGACAAATCGATCAAATCGACATAAAAGTCCTAACCTAAGGCACATCTGCACATCGAATCATCGAAACCCTAATCGATTTTATCTTAATTCTGCATCGGAGAATATTCCTAAATATTCCTAATTTATCCTAATTATCTTTAATTAAATATTATTTGGCAATAAATGATTATTTTATTTATCCTAAAGTTAATTAATTGAATATGTTGAATATTTGATTAATTGAATTTAATTCTGCCACTTAATTATTTAATTAGATTTAATTACATTTATTCCTGATTAATATTGTTTTTGTTTGACAATAAATCAAAATTCTAAAAAAAATTGATTAAATGTTCATTTAATTGATTAAATCAAGTTGTCAAATTTAATGATATAGTTTTTGGAATAAAGTTTGATTAAATAATTGATTAACCCATAAATCAGTTATTTTTATTCAAAAATCAAGTTAAGTTGAGAATAAAACACATGAAATATTAAATAAATTCATGATTATCCATGCACAATCAGAAAAGCAATTAAACTCTACATCAACTATCCAATTCAATTTGTTAACTTTTTGGACTCAACATGTGATTATGAGTTAAAAAGTGATTTGAACTCCTGATTTGAGTTAAAAAGCTGATTTTGCATGATTTTGTGAGTTAACTATTTCTAATTTTCTGATAACTCAACAATCAATCTGAGTTGATCAGGGAGAGATTTTTGGTTTTTCATGAGTTCTCACAAGCCCTAGATTTCTATATAAATGAGGCTCAGTCCTTTACAAACGACCGCGAATTTGGAGAATCTTGCTCGTGCGATCTGGCGAATTGTGAGATTGTGCAATTTTGAGATTCTTGTTTATCATTATTTCATTCATTTTCATAGATTTCATAGCATTGCTAGATTAGATTACATTTAGTTTTCTTCTAGTTTTACATCATCTCACATAGTTTTTCATTCATATTGCATAGAAAAAATAAAAAATATAGCTTAATTTGCATCCATTTTCATTAGCTTTCATCATTTAAATCCTTCATTTAGGTGTTTCATTGTCATCGATCTCGGTTATTTCTGAGAATATCATACTCACATCTACTAAAAGGCAATAAATCGCCTGGTTAATGATACTTGTGTTTATTGCAGATTTTTCAATTTGTTAACCTATAATGTTTTACTGAAGTGTTGTGTTCTACAAATAGGTACAATTTCACATGCACATTTCTGGCGCCCACTGTGGGGCTTGATAGCGGGTTTCCATTATCAAATTCTCATTTTTCTGACATTTGAAATTCAAGCTTCGATTTTTATTTTTTTTCTTCCGTACAATCTCATACAATATTTGCAGATTATCGTACTAGAACTCTTTGTATGTCGTACGATAGATGACAATTTGCATTACCGTACCGATTGTTTAGTATTGCCGTATGAGATTTCAATTGTCGTGTGTGCAAGAACCCAGAGTTGTATTGTACACAGATTATCGTGTGGAAATTGGTATATTGTCATACAAGTTTTGACACCAGTTTTCAATAATCGTATCATATTTTTTAGGCAATTTTTGAGATTTGGATTTCAGATTTTGACTAACAGTAACCCTAACGATTGTTGCTTGTTGTTGGTTGATCATTTTTGCAGCCTAACACACCTTTGCAGGATGATAGATAAAGATTTGAGCATAAAAACCTGATTCTCTAGCCTTTTCTTGTCTTGACTTCCAAACCCTTGTTTGCAGATAACCCCATTTTCAGAAAATCACTGGTCAAAGATGCTCATTCAACAAAATTTCTGACAGGTGGTTTTGTAGGTTGCCTAATCTCCTTCGATCAAATATTTTGTTTTCTTAAATTTCATTTTTCATAGGCACCTACCTAATTAGGTACATGTGCTTATTGCCATTAAGGCAGATATTGAGGGGATTATGCTCTTCTTCTTACGAGAATCGGAAACCCAGAAGGTATCTTCCCTAGTGCTAGTTTGTGTACTGTCTCTGGATTAATCTTCTTGACATGTTTTGGATAGGGAAAAGGAAAAGGTTAGGGGATTATGCTCTTCTCTTACAGAGAATCAGAAACCCAGATCCTATAGTCCCCAACCTTAATTTTTAATTAATCCTTTAGAGGGTCTGTCAGAGAGGTAAAAAGCTCCCGGGAACAACCCAAGTGGGGACAAGTCTTACACCGACTCTTCCACCCCACTATAAAATTTGACGCTTCCTTGAGGTTAAAGCCTCAGAAGACATAGTTGTGCTTGTTCCTTGGATTCATTCCATGAACACACTTTGATTTTGTTTAGAGCAGAGCCGCTTAAATCTTGCTTGCGAGACTACACTGGTCAGAGTGCTCATAGGGTTAACAACCTAAATCCTACTCGCGGGACTATGGGAGATAGTTGTGAATGGATGCCTTGATTAAAAGCCTAAGCTAGTTTTTCACTGATCCACCCCTGAAGGATTTGTAGTGCTTGTGCGAGGTGAATAGTAATCACCCCAAGAAACTCATCATATAAAGCCCTCTTGGATGCTTGAACTCAGCTAATATGGGCTTCAACATCCATTGCGTGTTGTTGGACCTGCATATTCTGAGGATTCCATGAGTGTGTTCCTAATTCAACAAGAAAGTAATACATCTCTTCTCCTAGCTAGGGTAAGATAGGTGTGATTGATTCATTGAGTCAGTTCCCTCTATTTTCTGTGATTGTGAGCCTACTGCTATGTTAAACAACCTAAGACAATCAAATACACAAACTTTCAAAAAATTGGATAGAGAAATTTGTAAACAAATTGATACCAAAAACACCAAGCAATGGAAAAACTTACAAAATTTGAGACAAAATCCTCTTCTGGTGTGAACTACCATCTTGGATTTTCAATTGTTGTATTAGAACCCCCTAATTGTTGTACAGGAACTCATACTGTGTCCTACGAGTCTTGTTACAAACCCTCAGCAGAAATAGATCCTAGAATCATTTGTCGTACAAGCTTCTGCAACTGTCGTCCCATACCCCATTTTGTGTTGTACGAGCCTGGATACTGTCGTACGACAGTTTACCAAAAATTGTCAGAAAGTCAAAATCTTGTCAAAAATTTAGTCAACCAGCAATTACTATCCAGATTCTGTCAAAATTCTCACTGTCTCAAGAACAGAGTAGAGAAAATAGCACATCCATCTTATTTTCCTAAAGTGACCAATTGAGCCCAATTTTCCATCCGATTGATCAGTCTGAATCCCATCTCATCTCATGTCAAAATCTTGTCAAAGGAAACCCTAATCCAATATCTTCAAATGGCTAAGTGTTTTGAATTCATGTCCACCATCTTTTGGGCATCTACCCATACACCTCGGACATAATATCCCTCATTTACGTCCAATCTGTTCTCTCAAAAACCAATCTTGACAAGGTTGCGTCACTTGGTCTTTCCTAAATTAGACTATCTTTTAGTTGTCATATCTAGTTCTAAGTGTTCATCCAAGGTTAATGGTGGAAACTAGAGCTTCATCACACAGAAAACCCAGAGAAGAACCAAAGGTCTCACCTTCATCATATTTTATTGTTCAAACCTTTCATCAACCTTACGATACAAATCTTTATGAAGAAGACACCCTAGGTAATCTACATCTGAAGGAAGGTTACTTTAATCCTCCTCAATTAATTTCAAGCAATAATCAATCAATCCTAGGAGATAATCAAAATGGCACTATGTCACAAGGTGGGGGTAATCAAGGCTCACAAGGTCACCAATCAAATCATGGCGGAGATCAAGAACCAACACCATCAGAAGTTGAACGATTTCTTAACGACCTCTTTTAGAAATTGATGAGACACTTCTTAAAAGAAAAGAAAGAGGCATATTTCTTACAATTGTCTCAACAAGGAGCCAAACTTCCTCGAGACTACAATGTCAAAGACATCATCAAATAGGAAGAAGAAACTCCCATAAAAGCTATGATGAAACAAATGCATGGCATGCAAATCAAACTTAACAAGTTGGAAAAGGAGAAAGAACCCAAAGAATTCTCTATGGAAACCCTATGTCCATTTCCATTCGATAAGAATTTGTACATGCCACCATTCCCAAAAAGAGTGGAGTTACCCAAATATGATGGAAATTCTGATCCTCAAGATCATGTCAGAGAATTATGTACTCTATCCATGGAGTTTATGCATGAACCAACTTACTTAATGTGTCTCTTCCCATGATCTTTGGGAGGGGCAGACATCAACTGGTTCTCTAAGATGCCTCCAACTATCAAGACCTTTGAGGAGTTAATCAAATTGTTCTATTAGCAGCACTCCTACAATATCCAACATCTAGTCACCATGATCGACATCTGTAATTTGAAAAAAAAAAATCAGGAGAACCCTTCCTAACCTTCCTCAAATGCTAAAGGAAGAAGTTTTCACTCTATGCCCAACCAATTTCGGAGAATGAGAAGCTAGAAATATTTATCAATAATCTGATTCCAAAAATCAATTATCATCTACAAATGCAAAATCACACATCCTTTGATAAAATGGTAGATAATATAAGATAAGATAAGATAAATTTATTAATGTCCAATAGAAGACCAACAAGGGTCTATGGGACAGGAATCGTCCAGCCAAAATAGCAAGAAACCAGCAGACCACCAAACAGTGGTTGGGGGAACATGCTAAAAGAACAAGGAACCAAACAAGAAGAAGCAAAGAACAAAGAACCAAGAAAATGCCATAAAGACTGAAAATGTGCTTGTTTGAAAGGGAGACATATCGCTTCATAAAGAAAACAAGTACGATTCAGGATCTAGTTCCAAGGATAAGGGCAAAATCTGGAACAAGAACAAAAACATTATCACAGACGGTGTTGTTGATCATATCAATGCTCCATCTAAAGCACCAACATTTAATCTCACCATTGGCACCCAAGCCATAAAAGCTTCAGAAATGAAAGTAACTAACCCTGCTAAAAATTCAACTGACTATAAACCTTGGGTTGCAAAACCAAAGCACGAGTTCACTCCTCTGGGTGAGTCCTTGGAATCTTCCATGAAAACTCTATTGGCAAATAATATCATCATGTTACCTGAGATCAAACCATATGACCCTAAAGTCAAACCTAAGTGGTGGAAAGAGACCGATTTCTATGATTTCCATCGAAACAAGGATCATAAAACCAATAACTACATGCATCTAAAACATCTCATTCAAGACAAAATTGACGCTAGATAAATTGTGATTGACAACCATAAATCCAATAATGATCATATAACATTGATGGAACCTTTTCCGAAACATAATCAAGGAGATTCATCTTCTAAACCAAACATGGGTGCTAAAGTCAATTACACTTACTCTGGTAACAATGATGTCATCAACATGGTAGAACCATGCTTATCTAAACACTGCAATGTCATCACTATTGTCAAAAAGGACAGAGATAACAAAATAGCTAATGCAGTTACTCGATCTCAAGCTCAGGCAATTCTCCAAGGACAAAACTCGAGTTCATCAAATGCCCCGAAGGTGCAATTTAATCTTGCATCAACATCTAAACAAAGGACTACCTCCAAATCTTCCAATTCTAAAGAGTCCAAAGAGATATCATATAGTATCATCCAACAACTGCAACACACTAATTCATAAATCTCTATATTCGAGTTGGTTCGCATCTCTCCTGCTCATCGTGCAATTCTGGACAAAGCTCTAATTGGCTCTAATGTTCCTGAAGATCTTGATCTTGACAGATTCCAAAAAATGGTGGGTCACTTGACATCCCCTTAGTACATATCCTTTTCAGAAGAAGATGACAACTCACTGAGTCATTCACATAACCAGCCCTTACATATTGAAGTCTTAATCCAAAACTGTCGTGTCAAACGTGTGTTGATAGATGGAGGAGTTGGTCTAAATATTTGTTCCTACAAATTGGTTACACAACTAGGATTGTCAGAGGCTATTGATCCTAAAAAGAAGATAACCATAAAGGCATACGATGAACAAGAAATAAATTCCAAAGGAGTCATTGTGCTACCTATCAGAACAGGACCTATCATCAGAGATATCACCTGTCAAGTGCTAGATCTTCCACTGGCCTATAACATTCTTCTAGGAAGGCCCTAGATACATGAGATGCAAGCTATTCCATCGACATATAATCAATGTCTAAAATTTCCCTATGATGGAGTAGAGGTCACTATACCTGCAAACACATCAACATTTTGCAACGCATTGAAGAAAAGTGCAGATAAACTTGTTCCACATAACAGAGAGTCTTCCACTAAACAAATAGACATAGCATCTACATATAAAATGGAAGACCTATCAAAAGGAGTCAAAATCAAAGACACGGGCATGGGAGAATACACAATGGAACTAGTCCTATCTCTCATGTCTCTCCCACTTTCACCTAAGTCTTATGGACAACCTTCACAAAAGGTCAAATCGACAGTTAAGGCATCTCGGGTCATATTTAATGGGAGTTTTGTCATAGAGCAAGTATCCAAATAAGAATCAGATGAGGAAGAGGTTGTACTAGCCTGGCTATAAAAAGATGAGTCTCAATCACAGATAGTTAAAAAATGTGACTCTAAAACACCTAAGATTCCTATAAAATCATATGGACTGGGTCACAAGATAATGTCTAAAATGGGATATACCGGGAAAGGACCTCTCGAAACAAGAGGCAAAGGCATCATTAGACCCATTGAACATTGTGGGAGGACAACCAAGGATACTACAGGTCTAGTTTATCACAAGAAATCTTTCCATCTTGGTGGAAGCTCTACACGTCCTAGAACAAATAGAATCGAAGACAGATATTCAACAAAAGGAAGAAACACAACACTCAGATAGTGATGATTCAGACACAACTAATGTTTTTCCTTATGAACGTATACCTCAACTTATCCTATATCTCCTTGAAAATGAAAAGGAACCTAAAAGAATTAATGGGGTAAACACACAAGAACCTACTACTGAATAAGAGACAGTCGCAACACAAGAACCAACTGATCCTGAAAACAAGCAAGAGGAAGGAGGTGAATCTATCACAATAGTTGAACACTTGGGACACAATAGTGATTCTGAGACCGACTCCCATGAAAACAAATTCCGCTCAGACTCTAAAGGTAATCCTGCTTGGGGAATCCATCCTGATTTCACACATATTATTGATTTTCCCAAAGATCGAGATAAAGAATCAAATGACTATGAATGGGGAATTGTTCCAGAAGAAGATGAACTTATAACCTAAAAACATATTGATGTCATCCACCGATACGCACCTACGTCTAAAATGAGTCTAGAATGAAATAAAAGACCTCGTGAGCCTAATTCACTTATCACTAACGCAGGATCCAACAATGACGTTGAGATGCTTAATGAACTGAACATTCTGAGTTAGTAATATCATCCTTGAATTTGAGAGTCGAATCAGAGCCAATGATGACAACACTATATGCATAAACATCGTTACTCAATCCTTCCCCATGCTTACTATCCAACATCTTGAGTTTATTGACCAAACATGCATTGATCCAAGCCAAGACATCCATACCTTCCAAATAGACTATGCTCTCGCATGCTACCTAAACGCAGTAGAACCCATGACAACTTCCATCAACAAACCTAGCATTAGCATGATAGAGTCAGATATCAAATATCTCAGTCAAAATAATAAAAGAAAAAAGAAAGAGTTCTGAGGGTGAAAACCACTATGTGACAGTCTCAGAACCTAAAATAGTAAAAACAAAAGACGTATCCGAAGGTGAAAACCTCTCTAAGGTGCCTAAGGATGAGATATGTGATGTCCTTTTGAGTCACTTATAGGACATATCTCCAGTGTTGATAGAACCAACTTAGTCTATCAATTTGGGTACAACAGAGGAACCACAGTTGATTCATGTAGCACAATCTCTATCAAATGAAGAAAAACAAGCATTCACAAAATTCTTAATAGAGAAGAAAATCAACTTTGCATGGAAATATTCAAATATGCCTGGATTGGATCCTGATCTCATCATGCACCATCTATCTATCACTCCCGGAGTCAAACCGATCAAGAAAAAGTTGTGTAAAATGCATCCTCATGTGGCACTCCTTGTTAAAGCTAGATTAGAGAAATTGCTAAAAGCCAGATTTATCCAAGTCATCGATTATGCAGAGTTGATCTTGAACATAGTTCCAGTTTCAAAATTAGATAAATCAATCAGAATATGCACCGATTTTAGAGATGTAAACAAAGCGTGCCCTAAGGATGATTTTCCACTACCAAACATCAATATGATAGTGGACATGACTGTGGCCTTTGAAATGTATTCTTTAATGGATAGTTTCTATGGATATAACCAAATCAAAATCGCTCCAGAAGATCAAGAGAAGACATCTTTCACTTGTGCATGGGGTACTTTCTGCTGGAATGTCATGCCATTTGGTCTTAAGAATGATGGTGCTACATATCAACGAGCTATGCCATCTATCTTCCATGATATGATGCATCAAACTATGGAGGACTATGTTGATGACACCTTAGCTAAATCAATGAAAAGATCTAAGCATCTAGCTGACTTAAGCAAAATACTGGATAGAATGGAAAAGTTTAGTCTCAGATTGAACCCTAAGAAATGTGTTTTTGGTGTCACTTCAGGAAAACTTCTAGGGTACATTATTTCAAAGAAAGGAATTGAAGTGGATCCAACAAAGATTAAAGCAATCATGGAGATGCAACCTCCTAAGAACATCAGTCAAATGAGGACCTTACAAGGAAGGGTACAATCAATCAGACGCTTCATATCCCAGCTAGCAGACATATCACAACCTTTCACAAAGACATTACACAAAGGTGTGACCTTCGCATGGGACGAGGAATGTGAAAAGAACTTCAATCACATAAAACAATATTTGGCAAATCCACCAATTCTCATGCCTCCCATTCAAGGGAAGCCATTGATATTATATGTCTCTGCCATAGATACTTCACTGGGGGCATTACTAGCACAACGTGATGAGAACAAGAAGGAAATAGCTATATACTACATCAACAGGACACTGGTAGCTTATGAAAAGAACTATTCCATGATAGAAAAAGCATGCCTAGCTATCATCTTTGCATCACAGAAGCTAAGACACTACATGCTAGCCCATAGTACACAATTTATAGAAAAAATTGATCCACTGGAGTATTTATTGAGCAAGACTGCCCTCACAAGTAGACTAGCAAAATGGGTCATGCTACTAAGTGAATTTGACATCGGTTATGTTGAAAGAAAAGCTATCAAAGGAAAAGTCATTGTAGATCAGTTAGATGAAGCGCCAATGTTTGATGATCAACCAATGCAAATGGAATTTCTTGATTCATCTATCATGCACCTATCTTCTAGAACGTGGCAGTTATTCTTTGATGGATCCTACACAAAACAAATCTGGAGCTGGCATCTTATTCATAACACCATAGGGTTACTCCATTCCGAAGGCATTCAGAATCAAATTCCCTTGTACCAACAACATAGCTGAATATGAAGCTTTACTAAATGGTATGAAAATAGCAATCAAATGGAGAGTAACAGAACTACACATTCATGGAGACTCACAACTAGTCATACACCAAGTCAATGATGTGTATCAAACAAAAGATGATAAACTTATTCCATACAAACGCATGGTAGATGATTTAAAGAAATATTTTAAATCTATCACATTTGAATAGATTCATAAAATGGAGAACAAGGTTGTTGATGCTATGGCAATGCTATCATCTTTACTACAACAACCCAAACATGAGCTACGCTATGAGTTCCTGGTGGAAGTAATGTTCCCTACCTATGATTGTCCAGAAACCTGCATGATTTGCAATGTTGTTGGTCATAATTCCTCCCGCTACAAAAACATATACTCCTACTTTTGAGACCAAATCATTCCCGATACCTTTAACCGTCATGAAAAATGTTACCTTATCTAAAACGCATCACGGTATGTCATCATTGGTAATGATTTATACAAACAGAGCCTGGATGGTACACTTCTTAGGTGTTTAGAACGTGAAGAGTCACAACGTGCATTAGAGGAAGTCCACGAAGGTATTTGTGGATCACATTCCAACAGTTTGACACTAGCTCAAAAACTCATTAGGGTTGGGTACTATTGGCCAGACATGGAAAAAGAGGTCGTGAAATATGCTAAGAATTGTCAAAAATGTCAAGTTCTTGGTAATTTGATTCATGCGCCAGGGAGAGATTTGATTCCCTTTACAACACAATGGCCTTTTCAACAATGGGCGTTTGATCTCATAGGGTCTATCTATCCTCATTCTTCCAATGGTCACACCCATATAATCACAACTACAGATTATTTCATGAAATGGGTAGAAGCGGTTCTTTTGACACAAGCCACTGGCAAACAAATCTCTATGTTCATACTGAATTACATTATTTGCAGATATGGTATACCACACTCCATCATCATAGACAATGGAGGCCAATTCAAGAACAAGGACCTAGATTCCTTATGCTCCAAATTCAAGATCACTCAACATTGGTCATCCATTTACTATCCACAAGGGAATGGGCAAGCTGAAGCATCTAACAAGAATCTATTGAAAATCCTACATCGTACAGTCAACAAGATAGGAAGAGATTTGAACCTAATGATAAATCCAGCTCTTTGGGCCTACAGAACAAGTATCAGAATGCCCACTGGGGCTACTCCTTTCGCTTTAGTTTATGGGGCTAAAGCGGTACTGCCTATTAAGGTCGAAATCCCATCACTAAGAATCAAAATGCATGGTCTGGTAACTGATGATGACTACACAGTGTCTAAGTTACAAGAGCTTGAACTACTAGATGAGCACAAGCAAGCCGCGTATGATCATCTTAGAGAATATCAGAAACAAATGTCTAGAGGCTACAACAAGAAAGTCACACACAAGGAATTTCAAGTTGGCAATCTAGTCTTGAGAGAAAACACTAAAAATCAATCACATCGAGAATGCAAAGGGAAGTTTGAACCCAACTAGCTGAGTCCCTTTGTTATCACTGCTACTTTTGGCTCTGGACCCTATCAACTCTCAATGACTGAAGGAGAATAACTCCGAGAACCAATCAACATCTGAAGAAATTCTATGCCTAAGACATTCAGTCTACAAAAATGTCCTGAAAAAAGTATAAAAATCATAAAAAGTCTTGAAAAAATGATCCTGGTGAAAACCTAGCAATAGGCACCTTGGTGATTCACAAAAAAATCAAAAAAATCAAAAATACAAAAAAAGAAGAAAAAAAAAAGTGCCTTGGTAAAATGTGGTAAACAGGTGCCCTGGTAGCAAAAATAGAATCTTTGCCAAGATGGTGAAAACTCAGCAAACGGGTGCCACTTGTATCAAAATGCTCCATCTATCAACGTAATCTTGGTATTTCCCAGCTTTCAGTACTGTTTTAGTTTGTACATATCTCCCTATTTGCTTTCGCGTCCTGATTTCAATAAAGTCAATTCGTGCACCAAGCAACAAAAGCGTATGTATCCTATCAATATTTAAAACTTGGGGGCAAAAAATTTCATATCTTACGATCCTTGGTATACCTTAGACGAGTCATATCTAGTCAAGGTCCTTCAAAGCTATATTCGATTCAAATTGTCTATCTCCCTACTAGAAAAGGATTTTGCATCTTACAATAACACAACCGAACAACAAACAACAAACAAAACAATCTTCGCACAAATGCTTTAATCTTCTTGTATGCTCACTGATTCACATTGAGATTTCTGCATATTCTGTCCCTTTGAGCTCATCGATGATGTACTTTACGGGATGTAGAGAGTGATGACTGGGGGCATAATCTTTTCTTTGTCTTCTATTTGTAAGTGAAAATCTAACAACTTTGAAAAATGTAGATTGAATTGGTGTCCACTATAAGTGCCTTCATCATGAATTGGATGGCCATGTGTACCTCAACCATCGATACCCAGATGCTTCAAGGGATTCTGATCTAACTTTGTCTTTTTGAGTGACTTCTTACTCATACTGTGAAATAGGATACTACCTAATGATGTGAACGATAAAGGGTCACTACGGGTAATTCACACTAGAATCAGAATGATCTCGCCATTGCTTGGTGTGTTTGCACGCAAGGCGTATTTAGGTCATCACAACGTTTATGTTCTAATGCTTATACAAATTGCTAAATCAAAATGGACATGATATTTAGGTCATCCTGGCTTTTGTGCCTTGGTGCTTATATATAATCCGACATTTCAAAATAAAAATCAATATTCGTATGTTCAAGGTTGCCTAACTAGTGAGCATTGTATCGATTATTCGGCGTTACCTAAAAATATACAGTGATGATAAAAACCGACACATGATCAGTGACTAAGTAGTCTTGCATTTGCATTCTGCATGGTTGCATTTTCTCATGATCTGAATGAAGCACGTTGTTTGATATTTTCCAAAATCACACTAAAAACACAGCTCAAGGACTGCACGCCACGCAAAGGTCTCTCAAATGAATCAGCAACCAGTCATCGTTCTGGGTTAAACATCCATTTTGACAATCGACTAAGCACTTGAAATCTTTGTCCCCCTGCAAATTATCATGTGTATCACTGCATTTACATATCATATCATAAATATTTCACATATTCATTGCATACATACATGTGCATCCATAAAACATACAAAGAATCATACATTGCTATCATTGGATTGCATATTCATACAGTCAACATAAAGATCCATTGCATATTCATACATTCCAAATAAAGATACATTGCATGTTCATTGCATTCAACAGTGAAAAGAAAACATTTTCATACGATAGCATCACATGATAAATCATCATAACTCAAAATGACAAATGCAATGAAGTCTTAACCACCAAAATCTGATCTCATATATATATCAAATGTCATAATAGTACAAAGGGTGCACTGATGGCACATTATACAAAAGAATAAGCTACAATTAGCTATCAAGTGTGATCAAAATGGCAAAAATGAGGAATGTCAGGTATCAACTGTCTGCCTGGTCCTCAGCATCAGGTGCTACTCCTCCTGCAAGTGGTTCAGGTGGTGGCTCAGTGTGTAGGACCCTGCCTCCCTCGAAATCTATCATGTACTAAGAGTATGATGTGACTCTTTTCCCAGGTGGCACCATTGAGTAATATGCAGAGACACAATATGTCGCACACCCTATCTGGTGTGTAACCTCTTCCTGCAAGTGCCTAACATTGGCCTCTCGATCTCAGAGCTGTCTATCTCGCTCTTGTAGCTATACCTCCAATGACAAACTATGTGACCTATGATCTGTTAACTGATATCTGAGTCATCTGATCACATCCTATGGATTTGACCTCAATCCAGGATCTGCCTCTGTTGCTGCCTCACCCTCCTCCATAGCCTCGTCGCCACCACCAACACCTATATTTTTTTGTTCCTTATGGTGACGAACCACTGCTCCAAGGTCAAAATTTGGCACATCTTGTGCCTCCTCCATTGGTGCATCTTGATGAGCACCTAGCACCTCCTCTACACTACCAACCCTGCCTAATGTCCCACCCTCACCTCTGGCGTACCGACGCTGCAAAACTGTCAGTTTGCCTACTAGAACTATCTATGGTCTAGGAGGGGGTCTCATTTGTCTGTTGGCCTAGGTGGGGTCATCACTGCTCTCGGCTTGGGTGGAATAGGTTGCCCGATCGGGATTTGTACCTCCCTTTGTCTCTATCCTCTGCCCATAGGGGCACCAGTAACATCCTCCGCGTCCTCCATGGTCGGGATAAGCTCTATAGGATCAAAGAAGCGTCTAATCAGATGCTCTGCCAAGTATGCAATGAACGTATCAGTAACACCTACATCAGCAACCTGTGGCCGATAATCCCAATCTCTACTCACAAGCCCACTGTACTCCAAGCTACACACTACATAAGATAGTCTCGCCGACCATCCAAGACCAATCTCTCACACCAGTCGTGCGTAGGCAGTGAACTCTTGTGGCTCATCCTGGATAAGGTTGTACTGCCTCCAGACACGTGTAATCAAGAACCTCTCTAGGACTATGGTCGAACGCCCTATCAGGATCCGACTTTGGCAAAAATATTCAAACTGTGCCCTCGTCACTAGGCATGCCTCAATCTGAAGATATGGTCTCCAAACGACTATGGTCATGTCATCAAGTACTCGACGCCAGTACTTAGTGCACCCCATTCGAACCTATGTGATAAATCTAGAATACCTGTATATCATAGGCTCCTACGTCTGCCACTCATCACCACAAATCAGTCGACAAATAGGGATGTTCTCCCATGCCCATATCTGAAGAACAATGGCACCTAATGCAAACGTCTTTGCCTCATGCTAGACGATCTCATGCATCTCTGAGAACATATGAACTAGCAAACATTGACCCCATCCACACTCTGTAGGCTATGCCATCAAACGTTGGACCATCAGAGTCCAGCCCATTAGGAGACCGTTTTGCTGACAGTCAGACATGGTGATCCCACCGATCATCCTAGCTATGATGCACTCTAAGTGATGGGTTTGCCCATATCTCTGTACAAGAACCTCCTAGGGAACCTGCTGGGCAATCTGTTCAGAATAATGTACGAAACACTTGTAATCATGTGTTACCCAAACTAAGATAGTCTGGGTGAGGGCCATGAAATAGTATCCTAAGAATCCTATAGACATCCTCAGGCGTCACAGTGATCTCCCTTATAGGAAGACGAAATGTCTGCGCCTCGAAATGGAAACACTATCAATGCAGTCAGAAGACCATGGTTCACCCGAATATCAGGCAACCTAATAAGATACTCAAATCTGCATGCTGCAATGTGCACTCTCATCAAATCGGGTAAAGTTGCACAAAGTCTCTGTGTAGCCGAATGTGAAATATAGACATGGACATGTGCATGTATATGTATGTATGTATGTATATATGTATGTATGTATGTATGTATGTATGTATGTATGTGCATGTGTATGTATATACATATACATATATTGTGCACACAATTATAATTCAATGTATACATACATACATGTGTGTGTGTGTATACATATATATACACACATAATGGATACATACATACGTACATCAATCTTCACATATATGTATTCATTTACTAATACATATATATTTACATTCATACATACATGCACACATCCATATCTACCTACCTACCTATCTATCCATACATGCATTCAAACATCCATATACATGCATCATTCACTCATACATACATACATACATGCACAAATAAATGCATTCATTCATCCATATTTTTATGTGGGGTGTGAAGCGGCCCTCATGTGCCTCCACCATCAGTCACTCCAAATTCATGAAATCTCGCGGTGCTTCTACCCATCAACCACAAACCACCAGCAGATCGCGACAACGGGTCCATACCCATATTCTTCTGGGTCAATATCTTTTTGTGTTGGATTTCTTTCCGCTCGGGAAGGACCCCTAGTCCTTGCCCTAGTGGTTCTTTGTTCTCTACTTCTTCTTGTTTGGTTCCTTGTTCTTTTAGCATGTTCCCCCGACCACTATTTGGTGGTCCACTGGTTTCTTACTATTTTGGCTGTATGATTTTTGTCCCATAGACCCTTGTTGGTCTTCCGCTGGACATTAATAAATTTATCTTATCTTATCTAATGTACAAATGTATGTATGTATGCATGGACATATTTTGATATACAAATGCATTGATATGTACTTGCATACTTTCATCAATCTTCACATATATATATACACACAATGCATGCATGCATACATACATCAATCTTCACATATATGCATTCGTTCACTTATACATATATATTTGCATTCATACATACACACGTGTAGATACATGCACACATACGTATCTACCTACCTACCTACCTATCCATACATACATTCAAACATCTATATACATGCATCATCCACTCATACATGCATAGATACATGCATTCATTCATCCATATTTTTATTTAGAAATGTATGAATGCATGCATATATTTTGATATACATGCATTCATACATAAATATACAAATGCATTGATATGTGCATTCATACTTTCATTTATTTGCATACTTTCATACTTTCATTAATCTTCACATATACACATTCATTCACTAATACATACATATTTGCATTCATACATACATGCATGTGTAGATACATGCACACATCCATATCTACCTACCTACCTATCCATACATGCATTGAAACATCCATATATTGATGTATGTAAGTATACATTCATATATTTCAATATACATGCATATATTTCAATATACATAAATATACAAATGCATTGATATGTACATACATACATTCATACATGCATTCATTCATCCATACCATCATACATTTATTCATTCATCCAAACCTTCATACATTCATTCATCCATACATTTATTCATCCACACCTTCATGCCTAAATATATTCATTCATCCATACCTCCTTCATTCATTCATACATTTATACCTTTACACATCCATATCTACCTACCTACCTATCCATACATGCATTCAAACATCCATATATTGATGTATGTATGTATGCATGCATATATTTCAATATACATGCATTCATACATAAAAAAAAATGCATTGATATGTACATTCATACTTTCATTTATACATACAAACATTCATTCATACATTCATTCATTCATATCTTTATACAAACATTCATTCATACATTCATTCATTCATATCTTTATACATACATACATACCTTCATGCATACATCCATACATTCATACAAGCATTCATCCATACCATCATACATTTATTCATTCATCTAAACCTTCATACATTCATTCATACATACCTTCACACATACATTTATTCATCCATACCTTCATGCCTAAATATATTCATACATTCATACCTTTACACATCCATATCTTCATACATACATCCATTCATCCATACTTTTATACATAAATTCATTCATTCATACCTTCAAAACATTCATTCATCCATACCTTTATACATACCTTCATTCATCCATACGCTCATACACTCATTCATACATTTATTCATTCATACAATCATTCATTCATTCATCCATACCTTTATACATACAATCATAATGCATGCATGCATTCATACCTTTACATGTCCATATCTACCTACTTACCTATCTATACATGCATTCAAACATCCATATATTGATGTATGTATGTATGCATGCATATATTTCAATATACATGCATTCATACATAAAAAAAAATGCATTGACATGTACATTCATACTTTCATTTATACATACAAACATTCATTCATTCATATCTTTATACATACATACATACCTTCATGCATACATCCATACATTCATACATGCATTCATCCATACCATCATACATTTATTCATTCATCCAATCCTTCATACATTCATTCATCCATACCTTCACACATACATTTATTCATCCATACCTTCATGCCTAAATATATTCATTCATCCATACCTCCTTTATTCATTCATACATTCATACCTTTATATATCCATATCTTCATACATACATCCATTCATCCATACTTTTATACATAAATTCATTCGTTCATTCATACCTTCATACCATTCATTCATCCATATCTTTATACATACCTTCATTCATCCATATGCTCATACACTCATTCATACGATCATACAATCATTCATTAATTCATGCATACATACATACAATCATAATGCATGCATGCATTCATACCATCATAAATACATTCACTTCATTCCCTCAATCAAACCTTGATACATACATTCATTCATTCATAAATAAATAAATAATATAATGAACACCATAATAGTAGCTACTAGAAATTTATATAAAATCTATAAGACTCAACTAATCATTAAGTTGCTTACATACAATCATAAATGCATGTATTCATTCATTCATTATTCATTAAGCTCTAGTAATCATTTTTTGTAAATGTAAGGGAATGTAATTATCATTTTAAAATTGTATTGATTGTATCTATAAAGGATATATTTACAATTATTTAATTAGCAATAATTAAACCAGTTTGATTAATTCTCCAAAATATATAATTGAGTAGCAAAATTTTTCAAGTAAAATAAAAATTAAAAAAAACTATTATGAAAATTATTATTTAAATTAAATTTAAAAAACAACTAAAAATAATGTAAAAAGAGAACAAGAAAGACCTCTTGGAGAATATCCATGGCCATCCTCAAGAGTTTGCGGAGAGGCATTTCTGCCCCTCCTAACAAAAATATATTTTTATTAATTATAATTGTTAAGCAATGCCTAAAAGAAATTTAGGCATTCACCAGTATACAAATCTATTTACAATAAGATATCTTTTAAATGAGAGTACTCCTTGGCATTTCTTCTACACCAAATGAACCCTACACATTTCACACTTACACATTAGCAAAATTTTAACATCAAAGTTATCAAAGTTACAAAAAAATACTTCATAAATAAATATAAAAATATATCTCAAAATTGTGAATAGGAAATTTAACAGAAAGGGAAAAATAATATACTGCACCCAACAATTCCTCAAGAAATAACTACACTATTCTTCAAGCAAATAAAAATATATTACAGCAAACAATGACTATAAATAAGGAAAATTAACATCTAAATCTGTTTATTTTAAAATCTTCACATACAGCTATAGATTAAATTTAAAAAAACTGTGAAATGAAAAAATGGCATACCTGTAGAAGCACATCAACATGCATGCGAGGGCAGACTTCAGTTGACATGCAAAAGTGTGCAGATCTGCAATGCATTTTAAAAAAGAAAAGAATGACAATGCACATAGAAAATAGATCTAAACCATCAACATGCATGTGAGGGCAGACTTCAGTTGACATGCAAAAGTGAGCAGATCTGAATATGCCTTCTAAAGAAAAGAAAGAATGACTTGATCTACATTAACAATGCATTGCAGAAATCCATTCTGCATAACTGTGTTATTTCAAAGGGTTCCCCTGGTAAGAAAGCAATTGGAAATTTTTTTTGCATCCATCCAATAAAGTGGAGAATGGAGTACATGTTTTGCACGGATAATAAAAGGTAATAGAAACATTTACTCTAATTTCCTGAAGGTTGTAACATGTTTAAAGAAAAAAGAGCAACATCTACGTCTTCCCTGCATATCCAATTTCTGATCATACAAATTATATTATTGTGCCCACAGGCCTAACTTTACAATGGTAACAGGCTTTGTTATCAGTGTAAGACAAACATCACTCTACAATGGCAACAAATTTTCTTATTCTATAAGATAAACATCGAATCTAACATAAGTGTTTCTACAATAACAACAGACTCTCCTATCTATGGCAACAGGCTTTCTCATCTGTAAGAAAAATAAACATCAAATATGATACAAACATGCTTAAAGGAAAAAGAGCAATGATGTGAGATAAGAAAAACAAACATCAAATCTGACAGAAACACATTTAAAACAAAAAGAATAGAAGATTACTACACTGAAAAGAACAGAAGATGATTACACTAGACATATTTTACATAGTTTTTAAAAATTATATAGATTTACTATAATAAAAATAAAACAAAACTCACCCTGTAATGCAGCTTGCACAACAATGAGAAAGAGAGCACACCACAGAATTTGAGACTTCATATTTTCAGCAAACTCTATCCTTCCTTAACCCAATCAAATAAAATGCAGACACACTCTACCTTAATAATCCATGAGCATTTTATAGGTAGTTCTAGAACTTCCCTTTCTTCAATCTAATTTAGTCTTTTTCCTTTTACTTTTTGTGGTTGGGCGGGGAAATCTACTGAAGTTCGTTGAGCATAACTTGATTTGGTCAATAAATGTAGATATAGTTGTGTCTTTAAAATCTATTTAGATGATAAGTATAAATTAAATGATTCCCTACTAGATTAGGCGAAAATATTTTTATCTGCTGGGGAAAGTTGGAAGTTTTTATGTTTTTACTTCCTTCTCTGTTTAATTTTTTTCAGCTCTATTTGTTTTTTTAGTCTTCAAAATTAAATAATTTATATATTTAATTTAATTTATGGTCAACCTTAGGCATATATTGGCAGTCTAGGGACCTAATCATCATATAAAGACAAATACTCTTCACAGATAACAGTAGCATGACAATGTCTGTGAGTTCTTTCTTAAGTTCTATGGACTGTTGGAAAGGGTGGATAGTTGTGATATTATTATCAGGATTCAACTGTGTAGTTTTTTGAGTCAAACTCATTGACCCATGTTTCATGAGTTTGACTAAAAAAACTACACAGTTGAATCCTGATAGCAATATCAGGATTTGACTTGCTATGGAAGCTGTCTCCTATTTATCAGGGTGGATAGTTTTAATATTTTTATGATACAGATATAGTATGGTAATTATATCAAGGCCCAAACACTGATATAAGAGGAGAGGAGAAAATTTAAGAGATAAATGACAAAAATGTATCATAGAGGCATAACAATAGGATGGTGAATATAGAAAGACCATGCACTATGTAAGAGTGAGGTGCTATGATAGTCACTAAACTTCTCTTGAAGAATTGTTAGTGTTTAGAAGATAGAGATGACAAACCGAACAATAGGCTGAATTTGACAGAGACATGGTAGAGAATCAAATGAACAGGATATGCTGAAAACATGGGAGAAAGATGTTGTTAATCAGACCAGTGGAAGCTGCTAGTATTATGGAATCTCTTACACCTTCAGAATTTAATCATCTTAAGCCTTCTAAAGATTTAATCAGCTTCAGGTCACTTGTCATATGACCTAAACTCAGGGAGGGGGAGTCATGGTATAGCGGACAATTTGAAGGGGATGACTTAGCTGGGTGCCTAGGTAATGAATGTAGTGTACTAGGGAATATAGATTAGCATCTAGATATTAGCAACTAGGAACATGGTATAGTATTTTTATGCTATGCATTCTGATATAAGCATTAATGTCTTCCTTTGAATTTTCTTCCACGCTTTTGCATTAACATGTGATTAATAAGCAAACTTATCAAGTTCTAGAAAAGGGTACTTACTGTTTATTTGGAACTTCAGACAAACAGATCTTTATAGCTTCGGCTAGTTGCTTGGCTATTTGCTCATCATTCTCCTTATGCTTAATACCGCATTACAGGCTACTTGAATGACTACTCGAATGTAGATACTGGATCATAAAAAAAAATTACTCAATCTTAAATATTAACTAATTAAAAGTTATGTACACAGAACTAGATATTTGTAAGTTATATGATAACAAAAAAAAATGGCACAAACAATGTTATATGATACAACTGTAGATAACTATGATTACTATTGAAATCCCAACGGCATTGATTGATGTCATCCCTTGAACCAGACCTATCTTCTATTCAATAAGGGTAGCCAAAAATCTTAAAAGCTAATTTTACACCGTTAAAGGTGTATAACCTGTTACCAATGTTCCAGAGAAAAATGATAAAAAAAGTCACAGTTCTGACACTAGTTTAGAAAAAGAATACAAGAAAACTAACTTACTGTGATATTAATATATGTTAATATATTGTTGAAATTTTCAGTCAAAGAGAACCAGTGATGTTTTGAAAAACTCACAACATTTCCAAGAAAAATGTCAGGAAACATGCTGTGAAAAGATATGTTGGAATACATCACAATATGTGAAAATGTCGGAGTTTCATTTTTGGCCAAAGGCAAAGAATAAATCAATCCTTAAGGAAGATAAAATGTCATCCATATTAACCTATAACATGTTTAGGCTTCGTATAGTAAATAAGTAGTAAATTCCTGAGTACTAAAATCATACGCTCCCACAAATATTTTGTCAGATAACTTTTTTGCTTAATTATAGTGTCTCAATGTGGATGAAATTAAACTACAAGACTGACTCTCTCAGGTTAATTAGATTGAACTAATATGAATATCTACACAGATATGATAGTAAATAATGTGGATGAAAGAGTCATAGTTCTGACACAAGTTTAGAAAAGGAATACAAGAAAACTAATTTATTGTGATATTAATATATGTTAATACATTGTTGAAATTTTCAGTCAAAGAGAACCAATGATGTTTTGAAAAACTCGCAACATTTCCAAGAAAATGTCAGGAAACATTCTGTGAAAAGATATGTTGGAATACATCACGATATTTGAAAATGTCGAAGTTTCATTTTTGGCCAAAGAATAAATCAATTCTTAAGGAAGATAAAATAACCTCCATATTAACCTATAACATGTTTAGGCCTCGGTATAGTAAATAAGTAAAATCATACGCTCCCACAAATATTTTGTCAGATAACGTGTTTGCTTAACAATTTTGTCAGGTTAATTAGATTGAACTGATCTGAATACCTACGCAGATATGATAGTAAATAATGTGGTGTAGGTATTTATGAGAAAGTTCCCTAGCAGGCAACCAACAAATGCTTTACAACAGTTCTAAATTGTTCCTTGGACATTTTTTGTTCAAGATATATATATGGTGCTCACATTTGCATCTCCAAAGACATGTTTTCTAGAATCTACTATAAACAGCCAGTCACATCTCTCTAATTTTAATGAGCAACAAAATAGCCCACACATTGAACACATTTTCATAAGTCAAAATGTTGTGAAATTAGCTCCACTCTACTAAATCAATAAAACTTCCACTAATTTGAAATTTTGAACATTGATCAATTAGTAAATAGGATCCACGAATATAGAAGACATGTCAAAGTCTAATAATTGAGAGAGTCTACCAAAATATGACCACAAAAAATAGAAGCACGCAGTCTACAGACTGCATAATTTAAACTCCATATCCTAAAAAAGTTTGCAAAGACAAAATTTAGCATTTTGAAACTTCAAAACTTTATGAATGTATGAAAACATGAAATAATCTTTCACGATTGTAGTGAGGGTAGAAAAAAATACCTTGTACTCATTGCAGATGAGAATTCCATCTCTGTTGTAGCATACTTTGGCAAGAAGAAGTTCTGGCTTTGACCCAACCTTCAACCCAAATTTGAATTGATGCCCAAATCCAACAAAATCATGATTATGTTTTAAGAATACTCCTTGAAAAGATTGTTGTGCAACAAAAGAAAAATGCATCAAACCCATTCTCACTCTGTTACAAATAGCTTAGATATATTCAAATGAAAATAATAATAAAAACTTAAGTACATATATTATATAGGGAAACTAGACAGTCCTCATCAACAAAGTAGGTGATACACGCCCACTTCCATGTATTACTGCATGTAATTGGTATATCTATGTCAGAAATACCTTAGCCACCAATGCACTATTTGTTTAAATTTGATCTGCCCTATGAACTGGTTATTTGCAAACAGAGATACATTTTTCTCCCAGTCGCTATTTATAAGACAAAAAATAGTAGCAATCTTGAAGAAAAACTTCAAAGATCAATTAAAATGCAATGCAAAAGGATGGTCATGGAAGAGCTACAACACAAAAAGCTACAAGCCATATACTAAATGGATTGAATTAAGAGACCACAACAAATATCTTACCAAAAGAACAACTCTTACATGCATCAGATAAATTGCAAACAGGATAGGAAATTTAGGAAGACATTGTTGTCTCCATATTATTTTCAACAATATTGAGGTTCTATAGTAGACATTAGAAATCAATACAGACTATCCAGTACATTCAAGAAAGACGTAGAGGACTAGCTGTAACATAATCACTATAGTTAAGGTACAAGAGAAAAAAAGTTAAATACACCTACAATCATGCATTATCTCCTCTGTTATGCAATTGGTGGCTTCATAACCCAAGTGAGAAGAAACTGAAAACAAGAAATGTTTACAAACACTTGCAATTTCCTTTTAAAGTTTTATCTAAACTACTATATGGTTTAACAAAAACATCAAACAGAATAACAGAATATCACTGAAATAAGTAAAACCTTAACAGAAATATCCCCAGCTCTAAGGAACAAAAGGAAATCCCAAAAATGTGAGAAAAAAAAGGTAACACAAAAAAAATAATCCTCCTGCAAAGTAGCCAGATTAAAATTATAAGCTACAGGCCATAAACTAAATTGATCGAATTAAGAGACAAATATCTTACAAAACAGGACAACTCTTACATACATCAGATAATTGCAAACAGGCTAGGAAATTTAGTAAGGCAATGTTGTCTCTATATCATTTTCAACAATATTGAGGTTCTATAGTAGACATTAGAAACTCTCACTTGTATTGAATAGACTATCCAGTCCATTCAGGAAAAACATAGAGGACTAGCTGCAACATTGTCAACAAAGTTGAAGTGCATGAAACAAAAAGTTAAATATACCTACAATCATGCACGCTATCCTCTATTCTGCACTCGGTGGATTCATAACCCCAGTGAAAAGAAACTTAAACCAAGCTATGTTTACTTGCAATTTCTTTTTAACTATACTATTGTGTACTTCAACAAAAACTGTAAACATCAAGCAGAAGAATAGGACATCACTGAGAAAAGAAAAAAATTACAAAAATATCCCCGACTCCAACGAACAAAAGGAAAAATTTGAGAAAAATGCAGTACCATAAAGAGATTACATAGAATGCAAATAGAATCCTCCTGCAGATTAGCCAGGCTACAATAACAGGCTGCATTAAAGTAGCCAGACTTGTATGCCTTTAATGACTCGGATGCATTTATTCATAGATTAATTTTCCAGTAACAATCAACTGTGGCAAAAAGATCTTAAAATGATCAAATGATTACCTGAGTGCCCATCAAGAGAGACCCCAAAGATTGTTGAACCCCAAGGATACGATGCTGCTGATTCCTCCTTGCGTATTAGGGGAAATACAAATGGAAATGCAAATATCATCCTACTTGCGAGGATGCATAGCTCTTCCTCACTGTTGCCCCATTCAAAATGCAGAATGCAACAAAACATATACAAAATACAGTGGAAAAACTAGAAATAAAAAATTCAAACACAAAAACTAAACAAAAACATAAAAGGAGGCATGGCCATGCCAGAATGACAATGGAAGGAAAACAAAATGTAAAAAAATTGAACAGGGAACAATGTGCCCTGCTTCCAAATAAACTGCCCATAAATAGAAAGTGAAATGTTGTTTTTTTAAATGGTTATATGGAAAAAAAAATGATGATTCCATGTATGCCCTCGATTTGTTCTCATCCGGTGGCTCTGGTTTGAGTACCGTTGAGAACAAAATATTTTTAAAACAGTAAAAAGGAAAAATCAATACATGCTTTTTTAAACTGACCATTCCATATAAGCCCTCGATTTACTGGCTCTGGTTTGAGTACCGTTGACTGAAATGGTGTTTTTTATAACGGTTATATGGAGAAAAAAAAACAATCATTCAATGTATGCCCTCGATTTGTTCTCATCTGGTGGCTCTACTTTGAGTACCGTTGAGAACAAAATATTTTAAAACAGTAAAAAGGAAAAATCAATACATGTTTTTTTAAACTGACCATTCCATATAAGCCCTCGATTTACTCGCATCCCGTGGCTCTGGTTTGAGTACCGTTGAGAAAAAAATCCAAGCATCTTTCTCAAATGGCAAGAGACAAAAATATGTAATTTCAATGCCGTTTGAGGCAGTCTCGGCTCCCCTGCATTCTCTATGAATCTGGAATTTAATTTTTTTTTACTTATTTGTCAATTAATCTCTTTCGCATACTTAAGAGAACAATAAAAATGTTAATTCCAATTAAGTGCTGATATAAGGAACCTAAAAGATATACAATATAATCCGCACACATATTAAAAAATAAAAGAATAAAAGAGAAATGTAATGTTTTATATTATTTGTGTAGTGCTACTTTAGGAGGCCAATCTTCTTAAAGAATATACACTTCAATTACAAGACTAAGATATCTTTCATTTGGGAAGTTATTAAAATACAAGGATCTTGCTAAAGACAATTGTTATTATCTTAATGCATGTGAGAAAAATACTTATTAAATAATATATTATTTAGCCAAATGTTAAATTATTTACACCCAGTATAATTATAACCAATAACTATCACCAATAATAAAATGTTGGTCCTCCCATTTATAGGGCTAGACACAACATGTTGGTCCCAATAATAATAAAATGTTGGTCCCCCTATTTTATGAGAGGCCTTTTCTACTTCTGCTCTTTCATTGATGATGGATCATAGAGTGTGATCCGAAATGTTGATACAAAAAAGAAAAACATAGTCATTTCCAGAAACAACATACTTTACAATGGATCAACCTAGGGTGGGTTGATGTACAAAATGTGTGATAAAAAATCATGAAGGATGGGTATCTAAGACAATGTGGAAGAGGTTGGGTAGAGCAACAAATAATGAAGCAAAACTTCAAGTGACATTGATGGGGCTAAAGATGAGCAGGAAATAAGGATACTAGAGAATTCATCTGGAAGGAGACTCACTGTACACACTAAAATATGCACTTCTATGAACCATTACATGCAAGGTTGCTCAAGAATGAGGCCTCACAAAGCGGCTCATAGCTCTCTATGCATGGAGTTGCAAGGGACTATGAGTTTTTCTCTCAGCTAGAGCTACAAGAAAGTGACCTTGCTAGTCAACCACACAATGAGAGATTCAAGTGAAGACAAGGGTTACAATGCCAATATCTCCAAGAATCACCATGAAAATGCAAATGCAAGCTATACTATGAAAGGAAATAGCAATGGATTTCAATGCCTCCTATTAAACTATGTGAGCCTATTCTATTGCATAAAAGGAAATCTAATCTATGAATGCCATGAAAATGAAGCTACTATGCAAGAAATGAAATCTAACTATGAAGCAAGAAAGCCATGATGATGCAAGAATGAAGACAAGAAGATAGAATGTTGATGAAGATCTAAGATGAATGCCAACGATGCTCCAAATCTTCAAACCCTAGATGCAAGAATGTCTCCAAAAGCTCCAAGATGACCTAAAAAACCTGTAGCATAACAATAGCATAAAATATGGATATGCAAATGAAGGAGAGAGCTCTCCTTTTATAAGAAATGAGGAGAAATGGACCATGGAGATTAAGAGGCAAAAAGTCTTAATCAGCGGTGGAGCTTGAAAGAGGAGCAATCCATGTGCACAAACATCCTCCAATGAGAGTGAAGTGTTGACTTTTGAGCCTCATGTGAGACAAAAAGTGCTTTTTCCCTTTTTATAAAATAGGAATAATGTTTTATTTGTGCAACTTAGGATAAGAGGAAAAGTGGGGGCTTTTTATTTATTAAAAGGGGAGGAAATATTCCTTTTAATTAAATAAAGACTTAGGATAAATGGTTAGCCCAAGGATAAAAATCCAATATATGCTCGAAATTAGGATTTGATCAAGAGATTGATAATGTTCAAAATATTGATTATTGATCAAAATGATTCAGGATTGATAAATCAAATAAATGGGGCCCAAAGTCTAGGCGACCATTTTAGGGTGCATACATTTGCCCCTCTTTGACTAATGTGTGATCGATCTGGAAACACATGTAGTCAAAGAATGAAGTTGAAATGTGAGATCGATCTGGGATCACAAAACAACTCAGATATGAGGTCGATTCGGGATCACATCTGGACAAAACATAAACAAAAGCTTAAACCAACACCGTCGCTGCTAGGTGCAAATCAAGCTTTAGACAAAACTATCACCGTCGCTGCTAGGCAATAATCAATGTCTAAAAATGGGAGATAAGAATCTCAAGTTTTGAGCAAAAGCTCGCAAAAGATGTCTGAATCAAGAGAATCAAGAGAATCAGGGATGAGAATCCCATAGGTACTGCCCCCTCGGAATCGAAATCGAAATCAGGTAGAGGAGAGACAGCAAATGGATAAAGATTTGATCAAATCATAATCGAATGTAAGGGTCAAATAGGTAAACCATCAGGCAATGAAACATGCCCCAGTGAGGAAGTAGAAGAATAGAAATAAAAGACTAGAAATAGAGAGAATGAAAGATTAGAAAATATGAGGGACATGGAAGGAAGAAATTCCACCAAAGATTGAAGAATTATGCCTCAAAAGGTCAGTCAACTGCGTAGAAGAATGAGAAAATTTGGAAACGCAACTCAGATTTCGATTTCGAGTCCGAAAATGGATAGAAAATGATGTGATATGAAAGACCAGAAATGAAAGATATGATCAAGAAGAATCAAAAAAAATGAGCACAGTTGACCAACTAGTCCACGTAAGATGAAAAAAGGAGAGCTCTTTCCATATGCAAAATGCAACACTAGACTAACATGAACCTAAAAATGCAAGCTACTATGAAAGTGGTTGACTTGCAAGGTCACAACGCTTATAGACATCTAATTATCATCATCGAGCGTTATTGGTAGCATCGTAAGATCATACAATGCACACTAGCATAACTATGTGTATATGAATATGATCTTTATCAGATGGAAATGTGAAAATCTCACCTAGGCATCAAAGACATATAGGTCAAGATGACTAATGCAGTGAGATTACCTAAGTTTTGATATGGCAAGATTATGCTTGTATCAAGACACATGAAAGTCAGGATAACTAAAAGCATGCACTCGCATAACAGTCAAGGATAATACCTCGTCAACCCATAGTGTCAAGTAAGACTAGCATAAATGCTCATGACAGTTAGGATCAACAAAATATACCCACAAGCAGATAAAGAAAGAAAACATGGTCTTATTCCCTCAGTCTTCTAGCGATGCATCATCGAAAACTTCTCAGGGAGAGACCACTCATCAAAAGAAATCCTCATAGACAGCACACAAAGAAAAATAAAGTCATCATATCATCATCGAGTTGATTGTTTAAGTGCGTGTGTGTTGGTCATAGAGTCAGACTCTGAGTATCACATCTGCAAATGAGAAATATCACGTTATACGAGACTGTTTGGGTAAGACACCTGATAAGTGTTAAGAAACACTCGACGCAAGGGTAGTGTTGAAAAACACTATTTGGGGTGGTGTTGAAAAACACCTGTTGTGAAATGCCCCAAGAGATAGACGCACCTAAAAGACCAATGCTAACAGTTATGCCCCCTAGACAAAGACAAAGACCAATTCCAGACTTAGCCAAATAAGGTCAAGGTATGAGGGAAAGGCTCGGTGTCGAGGACGCATGTTAACAAATAGGGGTGCAAAGGCCTCAAGTAGCGCCTGTTTCCAGGTTTTCACCACTTGGAATCTTTTTTCATTTTTTCATTTTTTTAGATTTTTGCTACCAAGGCGCGTATTGCTAGGTTTTCACCAAGGCACTTTTTCTATATTTTTTTTTTTGAATTTTTGAATTTTTAATTTTTTTTGTATTTTTTCAGGACTTTTTATGCTTTTTAGGATTTTTTCAGCGTCATATATCAATTTTTTTGGTATTTTTTCAGGATCATAAAATATGTACAAAGGATGCCCCTAGACAGAAATGGGCATCAAACTCTGAAGCAAGATCACATCATGTAGTCCCAATGTCTAGTAAGGTGAGAGACAAGATGGATTAGCAAGCTGGTGACTGAAATGGAAGACATGAGAATGAAGGAGAGTGAAGGGAAGAAATCCTCAAAGACAAACTCCTCAAGAGTACCCAAGCTAGGGAAAAATTGTTATGTAAAGCGCATTTGGACAAGCAATGAAAGGATAGCATAGGATAAGTCACAAAAGTGCACTGCAAAAGAAGGAAAGGATGCAGTCCAAAAGAGTAAACATGTCAAGAGGCTTCATAGCATCATGTTTTACTCTTTTTATTAGATCAAGACCAAGGGGGAAAAAGATAGCGAAAGGCTAGAAGGAATGGAGGAAAATAAATATGAAGGCTAAACATGAAAGGAATGAAAGCAAGATCATTGGAAGATAGCTCACAAGATAGCCAAATGTTCGTGTATAGGTCAACATTGTCAAGATCAAAGAGAGAAGATGGAATGGATGAAATATGTAGAAGAACTACGCATGATGCCTGATTGTCAGGTTTTCATCATGGTACTTATCCAAGGTGCCACAAGAGAGTGGTTTTCACCATAGGATGAATTTATTTCTCTTTACTTTTGCTACCAAGGTGCCTGTTTTCAGGTTTTCACCATGGCACATTTTCAATTTTTTTCAATTTTTTTCTCTTTCTTTTTTTCTTTTGGAATTTTTCTATTTTTTTTCTATTTTTTTTTCTATTTTTTGGAAGAAGGCAAGCTTTTTAGATAATGCTCCTTGAAAGGATAAACCATGATATGTCAAGGATTCAAAATGATATGCTCAAAGATGCTGAAGGGGAAAGGAAGACACAGAAGGAATAGGCAAATGAGGAAAAATGATAGAAGGTAGAAGGATAATGAATAGAAGGAATGGGAAAAGGTAGATGGAAAGAAAGGTAAGATCAACGTCAATACACACCTTGAAGGGTGACGGGAAAAATGGAGGAAACGTAAACCATATTCTAGTCCAAATGCAAATCATATTCTGGTTCATTATTGCTATCTAACTCCTCGAAGAGAGGATTGGTGTGCTTGTTATAATTCTCAAATGTGAATGGAGGAATACGAGAAGGAATATGGAAAATGTTTAGCAGAGGTTGTGGTTCAGGCGCATGGAATGAAAGAATGTTTTTGGAAGAAGATGAAGTGGAAGTCTTTGGAAGCTTGAATGTCAATTTCACTTTTTGTTCAACATGAGACTCTTTCAAGAGAGATTTTGGAATCCATATAGCCTTAGGCTTTTCATTTCCTTTTGATAATTTAGAGAGAATATCTTCAATGATGGATTTTGGAACCCATACTTGTCTTGTAGTTTTCTTCTTAGATATCTCTTTCAACTTTATGCCCCCATGTCGACTAGAGGGGACATGGTGATCTTCTTTTTTGATGGATTCTTGTATTGCTTCTTTTTCTTGTTTTGAACATTCAACTTACTTCCAAAAGACTTGGGACTTGTGGAAGAAGAAAGACAATATGACTGGTTTAGATGGGTGGGTAGATGAAAAGGATTCAAGGGTATGCATCTATGTTGATCTTGAGGAAAGATAGGAGATGGAGGGACGTAAGGACCTAAGATGGATGATGAATTAGGAGAGTTAGGAGGGGAAAGTGAAGGGACATAAGGGCCCAATATGGAAGGAAGACATGAAGCCCTTAGTATTGGTGGAGGAGGTCCAAGGATGGAAGTGGAAGATGCAAAAGGATAATCAATAAGTTCATCAACATCTATATCACAACCAAGGATATCAGCATCTTTAGAGTGAGCATTAGAATTTTCAACAGGATCATGCACATCGTGAATAGGAGCAATTTCTTTGATAGGATCATTCAAAGCTTGCGAAGACTTAGGAAAAGTAGAAAGCGGAAGTGAACATGGAGCGGTAGAACAAGAAGGTGGAAGACTTTGATCTTGACAAGGATCTTTGGATAGCATAAGTGCATCATTTTTTATTTTTTTTTCAATAGGCTTAACATTGGAAGTAACAACACCATTTTTAATAACCTTAATGGAAGTATCATCTTTAGAAAGCGCAAGCGTAGTAAGGTTATTTTGATTGTCAATAAGCTCAATAGTGTAAGTAGTAGCTTGATCTTGCTTAGGAGATGGTGTAATGAATGTGAAAGAGCGTAAAGGATCAAAAGAACCATAAAGTGGAGGAGACACATCATGAAGAGAATTGGATGATATGGAGGGTTCCTGATCTTGATCTTTATTTATATTCTTTTCTTTTTCATTTTTAGAGTCCTTTTGACATGGAGCCACTTCTAAGGACAAGGAAGCATGTTGGGATTGTATGGAAGACTTTGGAAGAGGTGGTGAAGGACTAGCTGAAATAGGCATTATAGCGGATGAAGGCTTAGGCTCTTTAGGTTTGACATTATTGAAAGTATTTGCAGCCAAGTGAAGGTTATCTTGAGTATCTTTAAGAGGTGGCCCTTGAGGATAACTATATGGAACCGCATGGAAAGCATTAGGATCTTTGTTGGATGAAGGATTTGTGCTCTTAAGGCTCCTTGAAGGCTTTGTGAAAGATTTGGAAGACTTAGCAGCTTTAGGAGATGTGTGGATATTGGAGGAAGTAGAGGATGGAAGGGGACCATCACAAGACAAAGGTTCAGCATTAACATGATCTTGCTGGAGAGTGTAATCTTTATTTTCAGCATGAGAGTTTTTAGACAAGACATGCTCATAGTATCTTCGTTTATAATCAGCATGGAAAGCTTTCTCTTCCTCAATAGAAGTAGATGTATCATATTGTTCACAACAAATATCATAATTTCTCTCAAAATCAGAATCATATGGATCACCATCACAATCTATCCAATAGGATGACCCTTTAGTAAGCCTAAGCACACGACGAGGAGGACTCTTAGGAATAGAGTTGCCATAAGTATTGCTACATTGTCCATCATCATAGTCATCATAGTCATCAAAGGTAGGTGTGTCACTCTTTGTGGAAGAGACATCACAAGGACTATCATGTTGCTCTTTATGGTATGTCTTCTGAAGAGAAGTAAGACTCTTAGGAGAAGTAGAAGAAGAATGAGATCGTGAAGAAGAGGAAATTGAAGACTTAGTGGAAGAAGAATACTTGGATAATGAGGAATTCGAATAATGTTTAGAAGAGTCATGATAAGATTTGAAAGATGAAGAATGTGAATAGTGTTTAGAAGAATCATGATAAGACTTAGAAGATGAAGAATGAGAATGATGTCTAGAAGAGTCATGATAAGACTTGGAAGGTGAAGAAGAATGAGAAGATTTAGATGATGAAGAATGTTTGGAAGAAGAAGATCGTGATATGATCATGTTTATGATTCTAGCAAAGGCATCTGATTTAATCATCTTTTCTTTTATTTTTGCTATAAATTTATCACTCATGAGAATTTTGGAGGAACAACACTTTTCGAATATGTCAATGAGCTCAAGATCGTCTATTCTTAAGAGAGGTTCCTTAACAAGATAGTCAAGATTCATGGTTATAGAAGAGGAAGAATCAAGCATGGAAGAAATGAATAGATGAATAGAAGAAGGTAGACTAGATAATAAGAGGAAAGAATCAAGAAGAAGAAGAAGAATTTCCCATGGGAGTAGAAGACTTTAGAAGAACATGGGAAATGGAGAAGAAAGAAGAAGACTAAGAGTCATCTTGTGCAATTGATACCATAACGTTCATTGAGATGTTGAGCAACATGACAACACCTAAGATCTAAGATCTGGACTGACCAAGGAAGACTGAAAATAGAAGACCCTTGATAATAGGATGACCTCACAAAATGTCAACACCAAACTAGGATAATCAAAGTTCTCTATTGTCCAAAGAGAAATGAAAAGATAGAAGAAGGGGCTTTACCAACACTGTCAAAGAAGTGCTTCAAATCAAAGGATGAATATCCTTGCACTTTTGAATCAGGAGGTTGGACTAGGCCAAAATATAATTGAAATTGAGATAAATGAAAGCGATTTGGACAATAAGAGTACTAAAATTCTCCAAGAATGTGACTAACAATTCTAGAGATAATCTTTCTCACCAAGAATGGACAAATGCGATACTGATGTTGATTTTGACCAATTTGTGCAAAATTTTGAGTTTTTAAGGTCTAATTTCAAGTTTCTGAATGTGAGGGTGAAAATGTCTGATTTCGATCACAAATTCAACAGCAATTGGATAGGTTTGCAAACAGTAGGGGATCAAACATGTCTCCAAAAACTTGAAACAAGGGCAAAAGCAACCTTGCCAAGACAAGCACTTGTGATATCAAAATTGAAAAAGCACCCTATGAATGCTACCGATTGTTTGTATGTAAGAACGTTTGCACTGGTATCACACAACCGAAGATAATTCAAGCAAATCTATCCTAAAAAGTCAAGGCTCAATACTTACCAACTTAGCCCACAACTTGATGCCCCCTCGCCTCACACCAAGTGGTTACCCACAAGAGATGTTGGCTTTGTCATGGAAATGTCAAATGACACAACCAAAGGGACACATATGGTGAGTATCTTAAGGTGATCCGGGTAAACCACTTGGATCAATCCTTGCACTAAGAAGATAAGCGGCTAAAATAAGGTGGCTTCTATCTAATGGTTCTTAATAAGGATTTCCGTTCACAACACCCCTCTTGCTCCTCATAAAGGACTAGGACCTCGCGGCCTCAAGAGTACCTTAAGCATTCTTGTTCAATGTTTTCCCCATGGTCGCAATCCCATAAGCTACTCACATCAAACGAAGACAAGTGTTATGTCTACCAAGGTTTTGTGTCCTCGATAGCCTTGAGATTATAGTGAGTTGGAATCACTCGCCACCAAGGAAAATGATGACAAGGTTGTCCCCACTTGGGTCGTTCCTCTTGATTGCTCAAGAGCAGGCCCGCTAAAGGATTTCTATACTAAACAAAAAGTGGAT
Organism: Chamaecyparis obtusa; assembly: GCA_027943335.1. Taxonomy (NCBI): domain Eukaryota; kingdom Viridiplantae; phylum Streptophyta; class Pinopsida; order Cupressales; family Cupressaceae; genus Chamaecyparis; species Chamaecyparis obtusa. The sequence continues at coordinate 498,803 of BSBK01001513.1, forward strand.
TAACTCTTGAGGTTCAAGGTTTTTGGTTCACCACAAGGGTGAAGAGCATACTCCCCTATCTCAAGAATCTCTCCCAAACACACCAAGCAAATATTCAATTACCCCCTTGCTTTCAAAATCCCAAGATGGGTCAAGATTTCTGTTTCACCACAAGGGTGAAGAGCATACTCTCCTACCACCTCAAAATTCTTACAACAAGGTATTAAGTGCCTATGAAATGAAACAACTAGTATATGCCGCACTTAATTAAAAAAAAAGCAATTAAACAAGCACTTGATTTGGTTTTTATGCTTAGGGCAGCCCTGCAAAAACCATTAGTAGCCCTCTTTGACATGCGATTCTTTTGGCAAAATATCTCAAGCAAGTGCACCTACAACCACAACTTGTTAGACCCACAATGGTTAGCACATGAAAAATTTGATAATCTGCAAAAATAATTGATCAAATGATAAAATCTGAAAATGAAACCATCATGGTTGGATTGGGCTCGGAAAGACCTTTCCAACGATATATCACACTTAAACTTTTGATACCATTTGCAAAATTTCAAAAAAAATGGGCACCCATTTTCCAGAGTGGCACGGATTTGAAAACGCTAAAAATTTCAAAAAATTTCAAAAAGATAGCTAAGAACCCAAAACTTGCAAGATAGATAAAATAACTCAAAAATAGGTCACTGCCAGGTACAGACACAGTATCGCGCGATACTTCACCCGACACCAGGCGATACTTCTCAGTCCGCGCGATATTTCGCCTTATGCCAGGCGATATACCTCAATACTAGTGGGCGATATACTCCAGGCAGGTCGGGCGATAGTCCATCAAGGGCGAACTATCGCGCGATATTTCTCTTCAAAGAGGGCGATATTTCTAGCATGCGCGAAGTATCGCACCGCTATATAAAGGTATATCGCGCAATATTTCTGAGAAGTATCGCGCGATACTCTGAGACAAAAAACTAGAGACTGAAAACCAACCCGACAATTGACGAAAATTTGACGGAAAATGCAGAATTAAAGGGACAAAGCTAATCTACTCTGCCCCACGGTGGGCGCCAGAAATGTACACACTAAAATATGCACTTCTATGAACCATTACATGCAAGGTTGCTCAAGAATGAGGCCTCACAAAGCGGCTCATAGCTCTCTATGCATGGAGTTGCAAGGGACTATGAGTTTTTCTCTCAGCTAGAGCTACAAGAAAGTGACCTTGCTAGTCAACCACACAATGAGAGATTCAAGTGAAGACAAGGGTTACAATGCCAATATCTCCAAGAATCACCATGAAAATGCAAATGCAAGCTATACTATGAAAGGAAATAGCAATGGATTTCAATGCCTCCTATTAAACTATGTGAGCCTATTCTATTGCATAAAAGGAAATCTAATCTATGAATGCCATGAAAATGAAGCTACTATGCAAGAAATGAAATCTAACTATGAAGCAAGAAAGCCATGATGATGCAAGAATGAAGACAAGAAGATAGAGTGTTGATGAAGATCTAAGATGAATGCCAACGATGCTCCAAATCTTCAAACCCTAGATGCAAGAATGTCTCCAAAAGCTCCAAGATGACCTAAAAAACCTGTAGCATAACAATAGCATAAAATATGGATATGCAAATGAAGGAGAGAGCTCTCCTTTTATAAGAAATGAGGAGAAATGGACCATGGAGATTAAGAGGCAAAAAGTCTTAATCAGCGGTGGAGCTTGAAAGAGGAGCAATCCATGTGCACAAACATCCTCCAATGAGAGTGAAGTGTTGACTTTTGAGCCTCATGTGAGACAAAAAGTGCTTTTTCCCTTTTTATAAAATAGGAATAATGTTTTATTTGTGCAACTTAGGATAAGAGGAAAAGTGAGGGCTTTTTATTTATTAAAAGGGGAGGAAATATTCCTTTTAATTAAATAAAGACTTAGGATAAATGGTTAGCCCAAGGATAAAAATCCAATATATGCTCGAAATTAGGATTTGATCAAGAGATTGATAATGTTCAAAATATTGATTATTGATCAAAATGATTCAGGATTGATAAATCAAATAAATGGGGCCCAAAGTCTAGGCGACCATTTTAGGGTGCATACACTCACAACTTTTCATTGATTCTATTTGAGCAAGCCAAATTCAAAATTGAAAATTGGAAGTGTGGTTAAGTCAAACATGGAATAGATTAATTCATTGGAGTGCCCTATATTACATGTGTATTAGGGAGGAAACATTGTTGCAGACACAATTGCCAAGGCAACGATAGATTTGATAATGGGGGAAGAGGATGCAATGTCTCCAAACAAATGGCATTCTTTGTTCAGTCCTCATGTCATCACCACACAAACTCCCAAGCTTAGAGAGATTAAACAAGATGAAAATATTTGATAAGTAGGAGATGTTTTCCACAAGTCAAATTGCAATATTGCTATCAAGATTCAGTTGTGTAGTTTTTTAGTCAAACTCATTGACCCATGTTTCATGAGTAGTAGTTCAAAAGAATCCATCACTCATGAGAATGAATGGAACACTTACCATTCATTGCATCTAGGTGATGATCATATAGGTGAAGCACTAGGACTTCTCGAGAGGTCACCCGCCCCAGTACTACTCTAGCTCAAGTGCGCTTAACCACAAAGTTTCCTCCAAGGTTAAGCCTACTTTTATTGCAACCCCATTTGTAAAACCTTCAGCAAGTGTTGTGCCTTACGAACCATTCATTATAAATCCCCTTAAGTTCATCAATTGATAAGTAGGGGATATTTTCCACAACAAGTCGAATTGTGATATTGTTATCAGGAGTCAATTGTGTAGTTTTTGGGTCAAACTCATTGACCCATGTTTCATGAGTAGTGGTTCACAAGAACCCATATCTCATGAGAATGAATGGTACACTTAGTGTTCACTACATCTAGGTGATGCTCACAGAGGTGAAGCAACAAGACTTCCTAGGAGGTCACCCATCCTAGTACTACTCTAGCTCAAAATATTTAAACACAGAGTTTCCTCTGAAGGATACTACCATTTTTTAAAGGGTGAGGAAGTGAAAGATGGCGTTATGTAGTGATGTCTTTGTGAGGTGAGTCATAGAGGTGTTCAAAACTAGAGAAAGGGTGGTGCTTCATGCATTAAGATTGGTTACGGGTGATGAAAATTAGAGTGGAAGCAATTAGCATCATGTGAACTTCGACATAGATTCAACATTTATTGTAATACTACTTGATGTCAGGTAAGGCAAGTAGTTATGTCCCTTTGTAGTTAAATGTGGTGTGGGGAATTGGCATAGATATCCTAGAAAGACAAAGCAAATCTTATGTGGATATTGACTTCCCAAAATATTATGTAGAAGGGGTCAAGAAAAGTGGTGGCAAGTGGGCCAAAAATCTGACTGAAGTGGATGGAGGATAACAAGATTGAATAAGTTCTAGTATTTCAATATGTTTTTATAGCTATATGCATATGATTTCACTATAGCTAGTAGAATGTATTAGTATATCTAGTGTAGATAGTCCTCGTCGAGAGTTGGTGGGGTGGTTGTGGCTAAATGTTGTTTTGACCTCATGACTTCCCTAATGTAATGGCAGTATCATGGATGACATAGGTAGACTGATGGATAAGTGATGGTTGTTAGCCATTTCAGTTTCTCACTAGAAATTCTTCTCATAGACTTTTTGCTCGTTTAGGAGCTAGAGTTGTAATTTTATGATCTTTATATATGGGTGTGATCTTAACATATGGGTTTAACCTCACAGAGTCACATTCATAATAATGATGATGATGATGATGATGATGATGATATGTTTGAACATTATATTTAAATAGTTAGGCAACTTTATTGAGGTAAGAGACATGAAATTTTCATAAGATTTTTGAAGAGGTTGGGATTGCAAATTTGTAAATTACCCCACTAGCGTGTTGCACCACCTAATAAGGAATATAAAAGTTTGAATTGAAATTATGACCCACCTTATCATGCAAGGATGTCTACTTATAAGAACAAATGTTTTAAATTATTCAATCAACTAATTGAAATGTATGCTCTATCATATGTTGATCTAGTGGCTATTCCTTGTAGTTCTATGTTTCCACCATATTGTCCTTCAAGACCTTGAGAATTCCCTCCCTTTTGGTAAGGAATTTTTTACCTAGTTTAGTCTTGGAATAACTTAGAATATAAGTAGAAAAAGGTAGGAATGACCACAAAGGGCTTCATATGGGATCATATTTTAGGCACTTATGATAAATGGCATTATATTGTCACTAAACAAGAGGAAAAATCATAGTCCATTGTCTTTATTACTTAGACATAATATAATGTAGCTAAGTTTCAAGGATTTTTTTGATAACCTTAATTTGACCATTACTCTTTGGATGATGGGATAAATTGAAATTAGATTTAGTGTCTTGTAGCTTAAACAATTCTTACTATAATTTACTAGTGAAAGCAATTCCATGATTATTAACAATGGAGCAAGGTAAGTTGTTAAACCTGAGGATTGAATCCATGAATTTTTCAACTCTAAAAATAAGTTTGCTATGGTGATACAAGGCACAACAATGAGTATTCTTATTAAATAGGTCAATAATTATCAAAATGACATGTTAGAACCTAAATTTATAATCTTTGCAATGAAATATAGATACATATCTACCCAAGCCATGTCAATAATAGGAAGGTGTTGTAAAGACCTTAAGAATTCAGTGTACCTTTATTGCATTGAAACACATTTCTCATTTATCTTGAAAAGCATAAGCAGCCCATGTGAGGTTCCTTGGTGATCACGATAAACATTCTCAAATTTTAATGTGTTATTTTTCTTCTATATTTGATGAATGGAAGAAAGGTATGTGGAAATCCTCCTTATACCATTATACTCAAAGACTCCATGAAAAGTGTTCATACATATCATAATATTGGTCAAGATCATAATGCAACCTCCCTTTTACATGATCATACACATCATAAAATGTGTCATACTTAACGCTCGACATGGTGATCTAGTGCACACCACAAGATACAAATGCATGGTCAAACCATTCCACCTTAAAGTTGGACATCTACCTCCTCATGTGACAAATTATACTCATCTTCCAAATAGGATGACTACTCTTCCACATGACGACAAAATTACTAGAAGATGGATTAGTAAGTGCATAGAAAATATATTAAAGTAAGCATTAGGAATGCAAGGTTAGGACATATTTTCCCAATTCTTTATATCCAAGCTATGAACAATAAAACATACATAGCGAAGTATTTTTTTGTTTGTGGGAAAGAATCTCATATAATACCACCCTTTTATATAAAATAATTATAAAGGAATAATTTATTCTCTTACTATAGAATATCTACAAATTCTATAATTAAAAGGTCATCATTCATGTTTGCAATTTATATATAAGTTATATACAGTTTAAATATTTCTTTTGTAGATACCTAAAAGTGTCCTCATATAATTAAATAAGTATTTTATTTATTTACTTATTTATTCAAAATTTCTCTATTAATCAAATAAATATTTATTATTTATTTAATTAATTTACTAGTCATTTTCTCTATTATTTAAGTAAATTTATTTATTTATTTATCTAATTCATCAGCCTTTTGTATCCTAGGATTAAATAAATATTCATTTATTTGGTTGTTCATTTTTTCACTTTCCCTTTCTATTATTATTTATTTATTTATTTAATTCATGATCTTTGTCTTCTATTTCCAACCAATTTTCTTAACTCACATGGATCAAATCTAAATTTGGAAGAATGTAACAAATGTTGCTTGTCTATTCATTTAACGTTTCTATCTCCACATGTCTAGATCTAATGTATATTCTGATGTATTAACAAAAGACAACATCTTCTGCCTACCACCCAATATCATCCCTCCATTTGCATCAACTTCTCAATCTCCTTAATTATCATTATCTCTCACATCATCCTTACTTGTCCTCTAATCTTAGTCATCAATTTTTCCAACTCTTAATCTCTACCTTTTATTTTCATTAGGATTTCTATAAAACATATTCTCCTCTCATTTGAATTCTAATCATAATGCCTATCTTCATGAGCCTTTACATACTTGTGATCTATTGCATACTTGCCTACTTGTGATCTTTGGATAATTCTTGTTATCACCATTATCTTCATACTATATGTACCATCCTAAATAGTTAGTACCCATAATTGGATGCTCTATCAGGCCCCATTTTGGTGATTTTGAGATTTGATGTCTGTTATGCTTGATCTTAGGAACCCGATTCTTCTTTTCCCACATCTTTTCCACCATCCCAACACCCAATCCAAATTTCAGCTCCAAACCCTTCATACATAATATTTTAAATTTTATGTACCTAGGAACATAGTGTTTGAGACATTATCTTCCTGCTTGTTTTGGCCCAAATTTGGCCTAGAGTCCCATGTTGAAGTTTTGGTGGAAAATTAGACCCAATGGTTGGTTTGGCTTATTTTTTAATCCCAAAATGATGGATGAAGTATATAAACACCCTATCTCTCCTCATTTTTTTAACTAAGATCCATTATTAAGTGCAATCAAGTTTTCATAAGGCATTAAAGAGATCAAGCAATCATGCATTCAAGTGATTGGATTCAAGATTTGAATGCAAGCATCCGAGAACTAGTTTCTTCTCAATCATCCAAGTCAATTCCAAGTAAATATTCTCCATTGAAGCACACTTCTCTATCATCATGACCAAGTAGAGGAGTTCTCAATCACACAATAAGATCCGTCCTTCTATTTGCATTCATCTATCCTTCATTGCAAGTGATTATCAAGCATATCTACATTGAAGATCTAAGAGTGGTGTTCATAGATCAATGTATTTGTGAGGGAATCCTTGATTCTATTCTACATTATAAGGTCAACTCCTTGTATTCAATAACATTCAAACATCTTCATGGGTATGAGTGATTTCTACATCCGTCCATAATGGTTTATGTAAGGGTAATCAAACATTTACCTTTTCACATACTTTCCTTTATGCAATTTCCTTTCATTTTCAAGGTTGATTCCTAAATAGGGGTTTGAACAAGGAAAACCCATTTTACCCAACCCTTTCCCTATTTTTCTATGTGCAGGAACAAGTTACAAAGCTGTCAAAACTTTTCTAGGTAGATCGGGAATAATTTGAGAATTTATGAAAGTTTCAACCAGATGTTCTTGGAATAGAATGCATGAAACATTTTGTTCCAAGAATACCTAATATTTGAAACATTTTTTGCCCTATAATTTCAGTCCAAACTAAAATCCTAGGTTAGTACAGTAGTCTGGATCTCAATTCAACTCATTTCTAGTTTCTGACAATAATTAGTTATAAGTCTCTTATTTCTTATTTTATCTCTATTTTCCAATTTTGCCTTCTACATTGCATCTCTCCTCTTTCCATTTATAATTCACACATTTTTAGTGAAGGATCATTGTCCCATTCAATGCTTAGGTCATACTTGAGCATATTGGGTTAACTTCCTTCTGAGTATGCAATTTGGGAAAGATGGAGTAATCAACACTTTGCATTGCTTCCTTTTTCCTATTGTTCATTTTGGTGAACCTGATGTATGACATTTCATCTTCTACTTTTAGTGATTAGATATCATTTGTATGCATGTTGTGCTTCTAGGTTCATGTTATTGTACATTTTTGTGAACCTGATGTGTGACATTTCCATTCTTATTTGGTGTCTAGATCTCCTTTTGTATGCATTGCATTAGTCAAAATTTACATTGTATGCATTTAGATATATAGATTCGCCTGTTGTTCATTTTGGTGAACCCAACGCATGACATTTCTTCTTTTGATTTTGGTAGTAAGGTATCCTTTGTATTCATGTTGTTCTACTAGGTTCACCTATTGTTCATTTTGGTGAACTCGACGCATGACATTTCCATTCTGATTTGGTGTCTAAATCTACTTTACAAGAATACTGGGTCATTTTCCTCTTTTTCTTGACATTCTTATTGCAAACCTCAATAAAACCATCCTCCATACCCTCCATACTACATTCACCAGAGTTGACAACTACAAGCTCTCTACAGGTCTCTTCTTCTCCCTGGTAGTTTCCCAAGTCAAGTAAGGGGATATTTGAAGTTTCCTTGTCTGTGATGACCTTCCTCAAATTGTCTGCCTTCTTAATAGATTTTAAGGCACACTGTTGAGAACTCTTTTTACCAAAATTCTCATGAACTCATGTTTTAACACTTGATTGACAAGCATTAGCTATAGAAGGAACACCATCAAAATCAACTTCAAAGAGAGGATTAGACAAAGTAACAAAACCAATACGATCATTAACTGAAATAGAGGAATCCTTAGGGAAAGGGACAGAGGAAGGCTGGAGAGGGCAAGGGGTCAGGGCATCTCCTTTACTCCCCTGAGCCATATCAAAATGCGGGGGGTGGGGGTGGGGGGGACAAGGTTAACATTGAAGGACATTTGAACATTTTTAAGGGCAAGGAAATCTTTGTGAGTATGACCATTTATATTGCAATGAAAATAGGCCTCCAAATTACCTAATAAGATCACATCCCAAGCATAATTGTTCTCATCAACTTTAAGGGAGATAACTTCCAGGATCTCAACACCAGGTTCCAAAACAATTAACACCCTAACATTTAGGTGAGGCAGGGTGACACGAGATTCCTCGACTTGCAGAATAGAGCCAAGAGGTTTCAACATATATAGAATGAAGGGCCAAAATTCAGGCTAAAAATTATGAAGTTCCACCCAATTGGGGGAAGAACGGGCCATGACATGCTCAAAATTACTATTAGGAGACCAGGGAAAGGCTTGGAAAAGGGATTGACCAACATTCCAAAAACCTTTCTTAAGAACACACTCCTGCATACTGTGGTTTTTCAAGAAAATAAAAAATAGACCCTTTTGAACCATTCTACAAAAGGAAAGAGAGATTCCATGTTTTTTTCCCCAAATGTTATTAAACCAATTGTCTAAGAAATTTCTTGTGGGTAAAAATTGGTTATCCATACAAAAAAAAAATAGAAATGTTCTTTAAACAAGACTATTCATTCTGGATGGCTTTCACCATATCTTCATTAGGGGAAAGAGTGAGAGACTTTTTATTCAAAACAACAGGAGGATCCCTACCTGAGTCTTCATTTCTAGTAGGTGAGGCAGCGATGTTGCTTTTGTCTCCCACTTTATGTCCATCGGCTCCAGATTCCATCACTCTTCCTACCTCTACATCCTTTCTTCCTCTGAATACTCCATGAAAATTGGTGGTTGGAGGGCACTGTGAAACAAAATTATCAAGCACAATACTCTTGTATGACAATTTTTTATTAAGGTAAATACATGTTTTGAAGGGGCCTCGAAACCCTATACATCATGGTCACAAAAGATGTTCAAGAAATCCCTATAAACAAAATAGGTCAAGACCAAAGTGAGGGTTTTACAATAGGAACCCACAACCTGGATGATTCAAATCATGAAACAACCTTCATGCAAACCTTAGCTAGATATAAATCCAAAATTAGGATTTTCCTATAACACCCTTCTAATGGGAATGAAGAGCCATATCAAAGGAAGAGGACTTCTTAATTTTTTTTCCTTTGACAACAATCCAACTCTCTTCAATTCTAGCCACCTCAACCTACCAATGTAGAGTATCATCAACCAAGCCAGAGTAATCCTGGCTACTAGCAGAGGTAGCCACAATACCAGTAGACCAAATAGGAGAAGCAACCATAGAATCACTAGCAACCACAACCCCCACACTACCAAGTGAGGACAAAGGCACTGCCTCTCTTGCCAAACCAGGTAATGAAGCAACCGGAGAGACAGGAGGACAAATAAGAGCCAAATCCTAACCAATAGAAGAGGGAGGGGGGACTTGCATAGCCACCTGGTAGAAGCTTTTTGGTGAAACATGCTTCTTCTCCATCAAATAGTGATGACCTGAAGCACCCTTCCACCAAGACACAACATATTTATTTTTACCCAATCCACACTAAGTAGCCATATGCCCAGTTTTAAAGTGTCTTCGACATCTGAAGGGAATCCCTTCATAATCCAGGGTCTGAGTCTAGCTTCCTTTGGAGGAGTTTATCAATATCTCCACAGGAAGACCCTTAGAAGGATCAATATCAACAAGCATGCAAGCGTAAGTAAAATGGCACATATCAGAAGAATCACTATCTGCCAGAAAAAATTCCCCAAGAGTATTTCCAATCCCCTCAAAAAGTGAATCAATCCAAAGATGTAGAGGAAGATAAGGAAGATGAACCCAGATAGGGAATCGAGCGAAAGAGTCTGAGACAGGGTTAAAATTGATATGCCAAGGTTTAACCATGAGCATAAAATGATCCTCCCAGGTGAAGAAATGATCACACATTAACTTATTCATGTCTGAAACATCTTCAAACTTAGCAATAAAATACCCCTTAGCCAAGGGAAAGATATGCATTGTATCCTCAAGGATAGGATCCCAATGATGAGAGATCCACCCATGAAGTTTCAGAAGATTGGGCCAAAAACCCCTAAACCTGCAAATCAAGGCATAGGAAGAAAAAATAGAGATGTGATCTAAATCCTCCTCTACATCCCGATCCACCACAATTGATAAAGGATTAGAGATAGGAATAGGCCCATGATCTGCCCCCAGATCTAACAATGCAACATACTTAGAAGCAGAGGAGGGCTCAACAAAAACCACTCGAGGGCCCTTCACCTCACCCACACACTCAAGAAAAGAGGCCTTCACACCCGAGGTAGGGGCATCATCCACACCCTTAGCAGAAACAGCCAGAATAGTCTTGGGAGAAGCTGCAGAAGGAGCCCTAGGCGACATGTCAAATGTAGCCCCCAAAATAGAAGAAGATGCACCACAAGAAGGAAAATACTCTCACCCACTGATAGGAGGGAATAAAGCAGGGGAGGGGCCTAGTGAAGTAGCATGAAGAGCGGTAGTTGCAGGCACCACAGCTCCAGGAGCCCTAACCGCACGTGCAACAACTGTAGAAGGCATTGTGAATATTTGCACACTCTTGTATGACAACTTCTAAATAGTTTTTGTAGAATTTGCTTCATTAGGAAGCTTTTGGCCTGTGTCCGTAGATATATTCTTGATACTATCTCCTCCAATTAATGAGACAATCCAAGAGAAGTACAATCCAATCTAAGATTAAATGACACTAAAATCTGAAAGGTTTACACACGCTTACCAGCAAACTCATGGCAAGC